>ML799760.1:146452-163686 GCA_009831015.1 Picea engelmannii
ATATATATATATATATATATATATATATATATATATATATATATATATATATATATAAAGTTTGACATTCACATATTAGTCAAGAGGAAAGTTAGTCAAAGTTATTGAGTAACATTTTTTCATCCATAGGTATCACTAAGGTATCACTAATTAAGAAGAAAAATTAAAAAATTGCAACAAATTTAAGTCACTTCATCCATTGAAATAGAGTTGAATTCCTCTCAATAATAATCACGAGAAACTCTCTTCATCAATATTGCATTTGGTTTTCCCCTCATTGATTCTAGGTTTTTTATGACAACCATAAACATCAAAGAAAGTTAGAAAGTTAGTTGAGCATCCCAACAATGCATTTGGTTTTATTCTTTTTATTTTAGGTGTCTTCAAACATAAAAACTTAGTGCAAAAATTGNTCCCCTCATTGATTCTAGGTTTTTTATGACAACCATAAACATCAAAGAAAGTTAGAAAGTTAGTTGAGCATCCCAACAATGCATTTGGTTTTATTCTTTTTATTTTAGGTGTCTTCAAACATAAAAACTTAGTGCAAAAATTGATATGTAGCATTTGGATTTGGTTTTGCTAGCCTACAAAATTAAGATCTCAATGAGAACATAAACACATGTTTTTTAAACCACATTCATAACTCATTATCAATACTAAGAGCCAAAGTGTAATTATTTTAGTTTCACTCGTTACACAAATTAGAAAAAAAAAAAAAAACTATATAGTTTTATCTATCAAATGCTAAGAGAGATCAAATCCTTGAAGATTAATATAACCAGAATTAATATGAATCTAAGTTGGTGATATATGAACATATTTGATTATTTATGCATACTTTAAAAAAAGTGCAAAACTATATATATATATAACTCTTATGTAATTGTAGTGAAATAAATTAGAATCAAAATCACATTCAATTATATTTATATTTAAATAAGTTGCAGCTTAATATTATGTTGTAAAGATAAATAAAATATAAAATTAGATGTTGGGAAAAATGTTACAAGTTATTATTTAAGTAGTTTATTTGTTATTCTTAAGTAGTTCATTTTTTATAGGAATAAGTAACAATAGAGTTGGGAGGTTTGGATGGGTTGGGGTTAGTTCTAATTTATTTTTTTTAAGTTGATTTTAATTTGAATTATTGTTAACTTCAATGTGATGATTATTTATAAATATTGATTATTATATTAAATGATAGTAAGTCTAGATTAGAATGAAAATCATACTAATCTATAAATAAGTTATAATTATATATTTAAATAAATTGTAATTTATATATGTTATAAAAATAAAATATAAAATTAAAAAAATTGAATTGGGGAAAAATATTGCAAACAATTATAGGTAGTTCATCATTTTTTTATAGTAATAAAAGATAACTAAGTTTCAAGGTTTGAATGGGTTGGGGTTAGTCTTCATTGTAAGTTGATTTTAATTTGAATCATAGTTAACTTTGATTTAATGATTATTGATTAATATTATAATATAAAAGAGTTTTGAATATGGCAAGCAATGAGTATTATATGAAGAATGTTTATGAAAATTGGAAAGGTGAAAAGCTCACAACTAGAACTCTAAAGGGTTCAAAGTTATTATGTGAGGAGTGATATGCTCCATATGAGTTCCCTTAAAGTTGTCTAAGATAGTTTAAGTAAAACTCAATGACATTTGTTTATTGAGTCATTTCTTTTTCTAAAGTAGTTTATTGGATTCATCATGTTTGTGATTATAATTTTTTAAAATGAACCAAACCGAAATTTTATTAAAGTTGAGTGATTGTGTGTGAAAGGACAACATTGGTTGTTTGTTTCTTTTGTGTATGCATTGCAACAATATGGTTATGAAGAAAACAATGAGAAGATAAGATGAAGGCCAATTACATCTACAATAGTTGTCAAAAAAATGAAACCAGTGAAGAACCCTCATTTTGAGTGTAAATCCCATAGGAGATTAAGAAAGATCTAATACTTGAACATTACAAAAGTTAAAGAAACTAAAAATTGAGATGGAGGACAATGCCAAAAATAAAAATAAAAATAAAAAGAAACAATATGATTTTGTATCATTGTAAGGGTTAAGATGAAGGATATCATAGAATTCATAGAGATGCTGAGAGTGTAGTACTTAGAACCATCCCCCTTAATTGTTTATGTACACTATTAAAGTTTCTCCTCCCCTAATTAGAGTATTAGTTCTGAGTCCAACTATTTATCTCATATCCTTGTAGTCAATTTAATCATGCAATTCTATTGCATGATTCATATTAATTATAATAGTAATGGAAATAAATGTGCATACACAACAATTTCCCAAAATTGCTAGAACAAAGTTTTAACTACATGCGTGATTTACACAAGATTCTCATCTAATGACACAATTAATCATTCCACCATAGGATTGACATATTATAATCTCAATGCACAAGAGATCATAACACTGCATTGATAATATCATTCTTCCCAAAGATACTTAAAAATTCTTTATTGGTTCTCAGATCATCAATGATACCCAAAAAGATAGATCCATAAAGTTGGCATGATTGTACCTTACTTTACACAACATAGGTTGATTCCTCCATTCTTAAGAAATAATTGGTGGTTGCAACAACCTTAAAGTATATAATTGATTATGTTTCCAATAGCCATTAACATCTAACTAGCAATTTTACCCATTTAGAAAAGGAATCTTCTCGTACAAATATTTAAGATAGAATATTTATCTCTTAATAAATGCACTTGGAAAATAGCTCCATAAGAGAAATTTTCCTCCCATCCATAGGCACCAACTTGTGTAGGTGCCACCCTCAAGCCAAGTAATGAAGCAACAAGGGTGAATTGGTAGGTTGAATACTCATCATAATTTTCAACCCAATTTGCAACATAATTGGACTCTGTTATTTCAAGATATGCACTCTAGCCACCTCAACTAGCTCTCTAACATTGTAGACACCTATTCATTCTAATACAACACCACATATACACCCTCTTTCTCAGCTAAACATTCATCGGCGAGTCTAGCATTCCCACTTATTCAAGTCGTTAGGAAGAATTCTAATGTAAATTAACTTACTAGGAGTCCTAGCTATGGTTTAGAAATAGTAAAAGCATTGTCCTCAACTTCATGACTCTCAACAATTCCATGTCTCTCACAATCAACATGGAATTTACCATGCATTTCATTTCATAATCATGTCAACTAAAGGAATGGAGCAACAACAACTTGTCTTCCCCAAGAATGTTCCATAAAAAAGGAATAATGGATGGTTGTTTAGCATGGTCCATAATTCCTTACCCTCTTCCCAATAGAGGAGAATAATCTCGCGTAATCCAAAATAGTGAGAAATGATCCTAAAACCCAATTACGACATTTTGTTAGAATGCTCTTGTAATCCCAAACAAGGATGCGAAACTTCTTAAGGAAGGAAAAATGCCAAGAAGAAGGAAGAATTAAAGGTTCCTCAAGCTACCACTTGTCAACAAGGTTAAGTTATTTTTCCCTTTATTTCCCTCCCTCTTGTTCATCATTTCCCATGGTGCTCCTCGAATCATTTGAAGCAATTTTTCCATTAAATTTGGACATTGAAGAGGAGATTTACTACCCAAAAAAGGTTGATGCACTTGAGGGAGAGTGAAATTTGGTAGAGGAGAAGCATGTATGAAGAATTGGAGGAGTATGCAATAGGGCGTGGTTCCCATAACAATGCAAACAAACAGAATGTAACAAAATACAACCAAACAAGAAATAAACATTGTGGATTGGTGAAATTCTAATAGGTGTGATTCCTGTGGAGTTGGAAGAGGATGTTTTAGCAAAAATTGACAAGTATATGCAAGGATTGTTGTAGCCGAAGAAAGACAAACATTTTGATGAAGTGCTAGTATTGAAGAAAATAATTGATGGCCAAGACTAGTACATGGAAAAAACAAGGGAATAGGATACACTCAAAGAAGATGAATTTGACCATGTAGTAGAAGTGAGGTAGTTGATTATACACAACTCTTACACCAAGAAATAGAGGTGCCAAGAAATATGACAATGAAGACATTGTACTAGAGAAAGAATGTAATTGTAACAATAGAGGTAGATGATGAGGACTGTGAGATTGACGACATGACGCTAAAAAATACACAATAAGATAGAATTCCTATGTAAACTATGTGTTTCCATGTAATGACCCTTAATTATTAAGATGATTAATTTAATAAATAATCCTAAAAATTAGCTAAACTATAATTAATTATTAAATAACCTTAACTAATTATCTGTTATTAATTAATTATTTTAGATTATGATTAGTTTAAGTATGATTAACTCTTTAATTAAGGGTTAATGATTAATTTGATTATTAATTAATTAATTGATTAATCAAGTATTAAACAAATGGGTGGATAATAAAATATAATGTTTAATTGGGTTACTTATCCCATAAGGGATAACGTAACCAATACGTTAAGATAAGTAATAAATGAATGGATAAGGCATTAATAAAGGGATAAGGTATTTGGTGGGGGGAGTTAATGGAGGAAGGGCGGTGAAGGAGGGAGAAGGGAAGGGGAGAAGGAGGGTGGAGGGGATTCATTTTCTACGAGAGGGGGAGAGCTTGGAGGATTGGGGAGAGTGAAATCTACAGTGGAATTACAGTGCACCGGGGGGCTGTAGAGGTTTTGGGCTCGGAGGGCTAGGACATCCATTAATGTCCCAGGGCTAGGCGTTACTAGTCGGCAGGGTGGCTGGTTTTGGGGTGTCCTAAGGAGCAACATCAGGTTCAAGCGAAGGGAGCAAGCTGCTGCGGAGAGCATCAGAGTGAGGTATGTAAATTCAAATTCATGGATTGTTTACTTAGATTTATTACTTATTGCCAAATTCTACTTGCGTAAGTGTTAGTGTAAGTGTTGAGATAATTTGAAAATTTTGAAAAGTTTACTTCTTTGTAAAGCTTATAGAAATTACAGAAATTACAGTAATTTGGTAGAAATTTAAACGTTAATTCAAATCCGGTCTTTACATTCCAGAAATATCATCTTATCGATATATTTGAGACTTATGGGCCATGGACTAAATGTAGATGATGCAAGGAAAAAGTTAGATGAAAGAATGGAAATAAATGGTGAGTTTGTTGTGAAAATGAAACTTTTGTGCTAAGAAATGACCTACAAGAAGACATGGAAAATCTAAGGAAAAATTCAAGGATGTGACGTTGTAGGGGATGGGTTTTTTTCATCAAATTGGGTGAGGAGGACCCTTCAGAAAAAGATGTTGTAATTAAGAAGATTGTGGAAATTCACTAAGAATAGAGACAATCAAATGGGACTCGCCTTTAAAGACAAGAAGAAAAAAATTGAGATGTTAATAATGCCTTAACAAGAAATTTTGCAAATGTTAAAGAAAAATTGTAGTGTATTCAAGAAGAGTATGTTGAAAATGTAAACATGATAATTGAAGAGAAATTAAATAAATAGTCATTGGATAAGGTCTTCCCCTAATTTAGTTGTTAATTTTGTGGCAAGATGATAAGTAAGAAGAAGGATGGATGATGGATCATGAAAAACATAGACTGCTTAAAAGTTTGGAGGCAAAAAAAAGAAGATGGAAAGTCACATATGTCCTTGAACACAAACTTTTAGTTCATTCAAGAAAGGGATTAGTTATTCAATTCAAGCAAGGGAGATTAATAAAGAAGTATGTCCACCCATTGGAAATAAGATAAGTGTGTATTCTTTCCAAATTATATATAAATATATGTATATTTTCCAAATTGTATATATAAGTACATAAGTACACTTAGAAAATTATAGATAAATTGTGTCATGAAAATAATATTAGATAATTATTTTACAATGAATTGAACATAAATTAAGATTCACCAACTATTGGTACATATAAAATCTTTAATATTAAATCTTATATTTTTATAAATTTTAAAGAAAATTTAAAATAGATATCATTTCCTTTTAATTTATTTTATTTTTAATAATATAAGATATAATTTTATTATTAAATAATTACACATTAATTAATATAGAAAAATATTTCTAAATAATATTTAATATAATAGATTTTATTTATTAAATATATTTATTAATATTCATAAAAATAAACAACATTAACATCATAATTAACATCATAATGTTAAAAAAAAATCATAATGTTAAAAAAACTATAGGAAAAATGTTGAAGCAACATATTAACATCGTAATGTTAAATAAAAGGTAGGAAAATGTTAAAGCAACCATAGGTGTCCCCTTTCTTTTCCAATAAGAAGTCAGTGATCATAAATCTTCATATGTATCCCATTTCTAATAAGAATTCAGTGATATAAATCTTGGAGATTGGGAAGGGTTTGGGCTGCTGATTGTAAAGACTACCTTTTCTTGTTAAAAAAAATAGTAGGAAAATGTTGAAGCAACCATAGGTGTTTTCTTTCTTTCTAATAAAAAGTCAGTGATCATAAATTTTCATATGTATCTCATTTTTAATAAGAATTCAGTGATGATAAATCTTGGAGATTGATAAGGGTTTGGGCTTGTTAAAAAAAAAAAAATAGGAAAAATGTTACCAGCAACCATAAGTATCCCATTTGTAGTAAGAACTCAGTAATGATAAATCTTGGAGATTGGGAAGGGTTTGGGAAGTATCCCATTTGTAGTAAGAACTCAGTAATGATAAATCTTGGAGATTGGGAAGAGTTTGGGCTGCTGATTGTAAGGACTACGTTTTCTTGTTAAAAAAAATAGGAAAAATGTTACCAGCAACCATAAATATTCAAGAACTGAGTGATGATAAATCTTGGAGATTGGGAAGGGTTTGGGCTGATGGTGGTAAGGGAGTATCTTTTCTAAAAGGGTTTGAGCTACTCGTTGCAAGGGAATACCTCTTCTAAATTTTAATTTGTGTATTATAAGTTTATTTTGATTTGAATCCTATGACTGTTGATGAATATCGTCGGATTGAGAATTCTGAGTGTGCCATGTCATGGGCATTAGGCTTGACAATAGCACCCACACTCAAGCATTACACAATCAAACCAATGCCTTTGTCTATTTTGAGATTGTATATTTGACTTCAATATAGACAATCAGGGAAAGAATACGGAAGCCTTCCCAACAAGTCACTGACGAATGATTTCAGAAGAAGTAATGGTTGCCAACTGTTTTAGCAGCAATCTCACATTGCTAATATACTAGTTGCATTTTGACCTAAACTATACTATGCTTGTGATACCCTTTATGAACTTGATGTGTTTCAAGATGTCTGAACAATTCACCACTAACATTGCATCAGAACTATTTTTCTACAATAACCATCTGCATTTTGAGTTTTCAAAGAAAAATAATTCCCACGACACAATTTTGGATTGATGTTCAAATGGAAAAATTTAAAACCCAAAAGATCTTTTCTACAGATTATAATCTCAGGTTGTTGTCCGCATAAAAACTTAGTCCGTTAAATTCCATAGTAAAAAACTCACAATGTGCTAAATTCATAAAGAAACCAAAAACTACACAGAAGCATCATTTTCGCAAACAATACTGTTTGCTCTTTAGCATTCTAGTAATATAGCAATATTTTATATTTTCTGACTTTGTTATATCATGGTATTGTGTCCAAGAAGTAATTTAGAATTTACTCCCTTCATTCATGGATGTTACAGAAGCCAGTAGCTCCTGGGAATCAGTCCTATGATCAATAACTCATGATTGTTTCGATTTATCGGTACTTTAGACAACTAACTCCCTGATGCCAGATAATGTTGGAAATTTTCAAGCTGGCTCTTGTACTTTGGCTGCACAAGATAGAAGACTATGTTCTCGCATCAGTTTATTCCTAGATTGTGAAATTCATGTTTGCCGTCGACTTTATTGAAGACACAGATTTATATGTCGCGACTGACTGGCAAGATACACACTCATTTGGCTTCGATGATTTTCACTCTGATTTTCACCAGGAATTTCTGATAATGGGTTGTTGCTCTTATTTCTAGAAATTTGTGTAAACATATAGTTAGTCATTGTAAAATATTTGTTCGTTGTGGTTGTACACGAGAATGCGAACTCTTGTGTTTCCTTACCTCGAGAGTTTTTTCGTGGTGAAACTATGCTTATGTTCCTTCTATTGTAGCGGGCACTATGGTGGTTTTCTTACGCTTGTCTTAAAACTGCAACTATTGATGTTCTAATGTTTCATCAAGGACTTAGTTTGTGTATATTGCTTATGGCTTCGGCAAACATGTAAGGAAAAAAATTTCCGCAGCAAATATAAGATGTTTTATCTTAATTTGCATCGTGTACGTTTTGCAAATTCATTTACTCTATTGTGTACAGCTGTAGAAAGTAGCTGGATTCATAAGGTTGGACAATTAAATGACTGCACTGGATAACAGTCTAGAACTGAGACACCCTAGCAATGGAGTCTTTTGTTTTTACGAACTTGCCATCTACAAAACTACTTGGCCTGCCTGTTGGTCGATAACCTGTGTTATATGATTCTTCAAATGTACGGAACCAATAACATTTACTAAGAATGTGAAACTGGAAATTTGTATCAATGTTCATAGAATGTGTATGGAAGAAAAAAACATATTTCAACTAAGTCTTAACTATAATAAAAATAAATTCTATACCTATTTTGCAAAGGAGAAATCGAGAATGAAGCTAATGTGATACGTCTTATCTGTAATAAAAATATAAACATACATATACAGGTCTATTCTGCAAAAGAGAAACATAGAAGAAACTCTATAACTATTCTGCAAAAGAGAAATTGAGAATGAAGCATATGTGATATTAATGTATTATCTTATGTATAAATAATTAAGACATAAAGAATGTAATTTTCTGTTTTTGTAATTCTTTATTTGATACTACAAATCCTAAAAGGTCTNTCACTCTGATTTTCACCAGGAATTTCTGATAATGGGTTGTTGCTCTTATTTCTAGAAATTTGTGTAAACATATAGTTAGTCATTGTAAAATATTTGTTCGTTGTGGTTGTACACGAGAATGCGAACTCTTGTGTTTCCTTACCTCGAGAGTTTTTTCGTGGTGAAACTATGCTTATGTTCCTTCTATTGTAGCGGGCACTATGGTGGTTTTCTTACGCTTGTCTTAAAACTGCAACTATTGATGTTCTAATGTTTCATCAAGGACTTAGTTTGTGTATATTGCTTATGGCTTCGGCAAACATGTAAGGAAAAAAATTTCCGCAGCAAATATAAGATGTTTTATCTTAATTTGCATCGTGTACGTTTTGCAAATTCATTTACTCTATTGTGTACAGCTGTAGAAAGTAGCTGGATTCATAAGGTTGGACAATTAAATGACTGCACTGGATAACAGTCTAGAACTGAGACACCCTAGCAATGGAGTCTTTTGTTTTTACGAACTTGCCATCTACAAAACTACTTGGCCTGCCTGTTGGTCGATAACCTGTGTTATATGATTCTTCAAATGTACGGAACCAATAACATTTACTAAGAATGTGAAACTGGAAATTTGTATCAATGTTCATAGAATGTGTATGGAAGAAAAAAACATATTTCAACTAAGTCTTAACTATAATAAAAATAAATTCTATACCTATTTTGCAAAGGAGAAATCGAGAATGAAGCTAATGTGATACGTCTTATCTGTAATAAAAATATAAACATACATATACAGGTCTATTCTGCAAAAGAGAAACATAGAAGAAACTCTATAACTATTCTGCAAAAGAGAAATTGAGAATGAAGCATATGTGATATTAATGTATTATCTTATGTATAAATAATTAAGACATAAAGAATGTAATTTTCTGTTTTTGTAATTCTTTATTTGATACTACAAATCCTAAAAGGTCTTCATATGATACTACAAATCCTAAAAGGTCTGAGTTTACTTAAATATAGAATTATCTAATTATTTGGAAGGCAAGCTGAGCATATTGTTTAAATGTTTTGAACACCTTTAGTTCAGCTACATGTTTCAAAGTGATGTTAGCTTATCCTCAGCTGATCAAGTAAGCGCCTATTCTGCGAAAAAATAATTCTCTTAAAGGGAATGCTAGTCTGTGCTGTGTAAGTGATAGTGGGATTAATCTCATTCTCATAGAATTTCATTTTCTGACTGGTTCAATCCACACATTCTATAATCGTATTTGTTTCACAGACTAAAGGAATCACATAACAAGAACTAAAATGTAATTCTTGTAAGTGTGGGTTCACCAACAGCCTCGGATATATTTTTTTGGTGGATTTATATAATGTTTGCGAGTGTGCACTGTGGGTTTCCAGCTGCCATGGGTTATAGCACATCACTTTCAATTATACCATCCTATATTATATTGTTCATATCTTCCTAGTTTCACAGTAATTTTCTATGACTGAAGAAAATATGGCAATGCACCCGCGGGATTTAATAAAAATTCAGGCCCAGCAGATATACTCTCAACATTTTCGGGATTGTATAAGAATATCCAAGTTTGTCATTCATTCACTTCCATGGAGAATCAGCATTTTTGATGAAATAGTTTAATATGTAATGTTTAACCTGATTTCTTTCACAGCAATCAATTTTGAAAGTTGCATAAACAAAAACTAATAGAATATATAGCAATTGTATTTCTCACAAGCGTTTTACTACAACAACATACATGTACTCTTAAATAAGACATCCACAAAAGGATATTACAGATTCATATAGAAAGCAAAGACAATACAGATTAAACAGAAGCACTGAAAATAGCCAAAGGTTCGTTCTTCTTATCTTTGAGGTAATTAATTCGAAGGATACTGTGATGTTGGGGACATTACAGACCACATGTCGTACTCATGATTCGGAGCTTGAGCCTGCGAGAGCTGCTGCATATGTTGCGACACAGAAGCTGAAGCTGGTGTTGCGTGCTTGTAATTCGCTTCGTCCAGCAACTGATCCTCAGTCATAAAGGACTCCAGAAAATAAGAGAATATATCTGAATTACAATCTTCGGTGGTCGCGCCCAGTGGATTTATGTTGGCTTGAAGAGTACAGGAATTTGCACCATCGTTTTCCTTGTAGCTTTCTTGATGGGTTTCTTCAGTGACTGCACGGTGTTGCATGGGATTCGTTGAAAAACTTTCGTATTGATGTCCACCTCTCAAAGCATTTCTAGCTGTTGTCTGATAAACTTGATCTGAGAAATGTTGGGCGCTGTCTAGCCCTGATGAGGGTGCCATGAAAAAGCTACTTGTCAGTGTGTTTGTTCTCAAATACGGAGACCAATCATGGCCTTCTAAGCTCAATTCCTGAGTAGCGTAACAGTATGGAAGTTGCAAGGGTTGATTAATGTGAACAGCTCCGTTAATGGATTGTTGCGGCAGCTTACCTCCTTTTCCTAAATCAGAAACAGCAGATGAATAAGTACCCTCACTTCCAATATAAGTAGATTGAGTAGCTTTTGCAGTGCTCGAGGAAGTTGCAGCAGTGTGAAGGCTATCGATTGCTGATGTATCAGGATGATCGTTGACGTTCTTGCTGAGTTCTGGGGAATGGCAAATGTTGTCAATAACTTTGCAGGCTTCAATATTGTCAGACATTGCTGTTTCAGTTTCTTCCAGCTGAATTTGCTGAGTATCAGAAGTAGGGTCGTTGGTATCTTCAGAGTTTACGTTGTCAACTCCTTGGCTCTTGTCACTGCGTAACTGCTCAAGCTCTGATTCAGCAAGGGGTTTGTGAGTCCTTGGATCTATCCCTTCACTGATCAGTTTTTTACTAAGGTGTGTATTCCAGTAGTTCTTGATCTCGTTATCTGTGCGCCCAGGCATTCGCCCGGCTATCAAGGACCACCTGAAAAACCAAATGGATATAATGCACCAATTTTCACTCTAATCTAATCTAATCTAATCTAACCTAATCTAATGTACCCATATATTCTTCTTGAATCTCAAAAAAGCAAGGAACGTACCTGTTTCCGAGAAGACGATGCAATCTGAGAATAAGGTCTTCCTCATCGGGCAAAATCTGTCCTCGTTTAACATCAGGCCGCAGATAATTCATCCAT
The DNA here is from genome assembly GCA_009831015.1 of Picea engelmannii. Lineage (NCBI taxonomy): Eukaryota > Viridiplantae > Streptophyta > Pinopsida > Pinales > Pinaceae > Picea > Picea engelmannii. The sequence goes on from ML799760.1 coordinate 158,474, forward strand.
CGCAGTCTGCAGCTTTTGCCGCAACGCAGCAACCCTATAATTATACCAGAAAACACAAATTAGAATACAAATAATCAATAATTTTCTAAGCATGTTCTGACGGGCAAAACAAATTCATATTAAACCTGCTTTCTTAGGGAGTGTTCTCCAGCCTCCTTCTCCATGCTTCTGGATATACTTTACGAGAAGATCGTCCTCCTCGGGAGTCCATGGACCTCTGTTCAGACCCATTTTCGAGCAGCAAGGCGTGCGCCCCATTTGAAGAAGTTTCAACACAGCACGGTTAGGGTTTCAGAGCCCCGCCTGCAGCAGCTATGCCGTTTCTCCTAAAGTCAATCAGAAAGTAAGGAATCGTTGATAATAGCGAGATCTGTACTGTCAGATTGAATGCGAATGCGAATGTTTAGCGCAGATTTCAAATAGCCCGCAGGGATTCACGAATCCCTAACTCTGAATCTGAAAAGAGGAAAAAAAAAAGAGCGAGTTTGTAATTCATTCAAAGCGATTACATACTCGTCGGGATCCACAGCTTCTTGCGCTCAAACCCACAGGAACGATCGATCGGAAACAAAACATCCAACTAAAACTAAACTGGAAAAACTGAGGTTGAAGAAAAATCCAGCGCCCTATCTTCCGTGATATTTAACAATGAAACAGTTGGGCTTACCTAATCATGTTTTTACAAAACATCAATCCGATCCAATCCAATCCAATCAATTCGAAAGAAGAGGACGACATTATAAGTTCTTGATTGAAAATATGGTTTTTAAAATGGCCATTCACGTTGGCGTTTGAGGTTAGCTGGCGAGATTCTCCACGAGTTAATTGCATCGCAGTGAGTGAGTGTAGGGTTAATGAGTTTGGTTGAGTTGATGTGTAAGTTGTAGTTTTCTAGGCAAATGGATTAATGCGATTCCTTCCTTCGTGGTGAAGCAAGTGTCCACAGCGCCTCCCATAACATTCACCGCATGATAACCCCTCTTTTCAATTCAATAGTTATGAACATTCATCACTTTTCCCATCCATTGGGATTATTTAACAGGATTATAAATCAATTAAGATTTAAATTATCAAATTTTAATGTATATTTATATTGTTTTAATATATTTAAAATTAATATATATTTATATATAATTATTATGTAAATAAAATAAATAATTTATTTTATTTTATATTTTAATAATATTATATTAAAAAATTATGGTGATCTTAAAACACTATTCTTAATATTAATATTTTTGAAACATAAAAATAAAATTATAAAGAATTTCAAGTAATTTTTTATTTTTTAAGGTTAAATAAACTATTTGGTTTTAGTGTAAGTTCATCATCATCTCATATTTAAAATGTAAAAGATTTCTTAATATTATATATTAACTCATTGTTTAAATAAACATATTACAATGAGATACTTACAAGGAGTTTCATACATCATTTTAATGCTGGATCATCTTAAAATTCGATTATTATTATTATAAAAATAAATATTTTAATTTAATATTTGATGGTGATCTTAAAATTAAATTATTATTATTATATTTTAAAATTATAACATATTTTTTGTTGTTTTGATCTTTTTGGCTTACTCTGATTCAATTTTAATTCAAAATATATTTATAATCTATTAACGTAAAGAGATTTAAATATATTTTATTTATTTATTATTTTAAGTTTCAAAGTAAAAGTTGATTTGAGAGATATTAATTTGAGAGATAATAATTAATATCATTATTATCAATTAAAAAAAAAACATTTTTAATATGAGCACTCCACCACTTATTCCAAAAACTCATCCTAAAGGGGGAGGCCCCCCAAAATCACCCTAGAGATCCTATGGAATCAGTAGAAAAAAGGAAAAAGGAGATAAGAGAGAGATGTCAAAATCCAAATAGAGTTAGAATCAGTAGAAAAAATGAGTGAAGAAAGAGAAGTAAAACTCCAAATAGAGCTACATGCAATGATTGATAAAAAAAAATTAAAGATACCATTCAAACTCAAATAGAGGATAGATTCTTAGGGTAGTGTTCAAGAGTGAATTGCGCACAATAAAGGATAGGATCCAGGAAATGGAAAAACATAAACAATCAACCCAAGAAGGAGGGGTTGAAGAAAATCACAACTTGAGAGATATGATTAAAGAGATAGAAGAAAAAATAACTAACAATTTGACCCTAAGTAATATGGAAATATCAAACCCATCAAAGAGGAAATGAATAAGCTAATCGAAATGGACCATGAGCCTAACAATAGAGCCTTGAACCTCATAATTTTTGGTATAAAAGAACAACAAGAGGAGGATATGCTACCAATAGTAAAAGAAGAATTAAATAATAAATATGCTACCAATAGTAACAGAAGAATTAAATAATAAATATGCTATTGATAGTAAAAGAAAATTAAATAATAAATCACAAATTGATACAACTTACYTCATAGAAGCAAAGAGGCTAGGAAAAATAATTGATCACAAAGATAGGTTGGTCAATGTCAAAGTAAGTTGTAATAACCATAAATATAGCATACTTAGTAAATCTCCTAGCTTAAAAGGGTCACAAATATTTATAAATGAAGACCTCATTCCCAAAGACCAAGTTGAATTAAGGAAGGAAGCTCAAAAGATAAAAGAAGTCACGAAAGAAGAAAAATGAGCAATAATTAGAAATCGAAAAGCTATTGTTAGGGATAGATACCATAAGGATAATAATAAATAGGAATTTGGGACACTCTCGATCCTCTTTTGGAACTGTAGTGGCTTTCCATGGCGCAAAGGTCCTATGATAAGTTAAGTTGGATCCTAAGTGATATTGATATTATCTATCTAGTTGAAACTTGGGAGCATGAGGAGTCTAAGGTCCCTAACATAGAAGGATTTTTCTTGTGGTCAGCATGGAACAAAAAATACTACAATAGAGGGATAGGGGACATAGCTTGTTATATTAGAAAGAGCGTTTCTCCTCACATTAACAATCGTCCCTATAATAATTTAGAACAAGATATTTGTAGTTTGAAAAATGAAGGTAATATCCTCCTCCTAAGACACTTTAATGCTAGGACTGCAACTAAACAACTCTTTTAAGTAATGACTGAGGAATCATGGAAGACACCATTTTGCAAAATAAAGATACTTTTAAAAAAAACGTCAAATCAAAACTTAAGGAGAAAATGTGGTGTGATAAAGAGTTAGAGGAAAAAAGAAAATTAAGTTATTATAAGGATGTAATCAACCCTAATCTAGAAGATCAAAATTATTTGTTTTTCCAAGTGTAAAGAAAAAAATAAGCATTTCTAAGATAAGAACAAATTCTCACGAGCTCCATAGTGAAACTGAGGGTTGGTCAATTCTTAAAAAACCATGGGATGAAAGGGTGTGTCACCTTTGTGACACTAAGAAAGTTGAAGATGAAAATCATTTTCTCTTAGATTGTCCAACCTATACCCATATTAGATCTCATTTTCAAAATATTTGCCACACTATCAACCTTCCTAATCTCTTAACTGAACAAAAGTATGGTGATGTTGGAACGCTTCTCTTAATGCTTTTCGAGCACAGAAACAAAATTCTAAAGAATCACAAGTAATCACTTGCCCTCTTTACCCTCTTAAAGTCAGATAGACCAATTCCTTCTCAATGCATGTTAATCATCATCATCATCATCATAAAAATACATATAATCTATTTTTCATAAAATTAAATACAAATTACTTAAAAATAAATAAATAACAAAATGAATATAATTAAAATATTTTTAATAATCTTAAATTTGAAAAATAAAATATTTATCTTAAAAAATATATAAAATAAGAAAACCATCTTGAAAATTGTATATTGTTAATGTTATTTTCTTAAAATTGAGTGTTTTTATTTCAAATTCATTTCTTTTATTTCACCTAAGGGTTGATAAAATTATGAATTATAAAACAAGAGCCCAATAAATTAGTTACTAAATTATCATCTACAAATTTGAACATCTTATAGTGTTGGAATCAACTCAAACATTATCCTTCATAAAAGCAATACACTTCAACTACTCAAAACAATTGGAAATCTTGTGAATGAAGTTTCCCTCCTTGTGAGGTTCAAAGCATCTTATATAGTTGAAAGATATCAACTATACTAGATGCATCATTCCCTTGTCCCACAAACAAGAGGTTATATATATGGGTGAAATCATGAAGATGGGTTACACTTTTGCTTGTTTTATGAGAAAAAAAACTGTATTTTCACAAGTTATTCAACTTCCGACATACAAAAGTATTTTGTTTATTTAGAATTTCACTTTACAGTAAAGACAAGACTTGGGAAGAATTGTGTTAGCTTTCCAATGACTATTTTTCAATTTTTTTTATTACGATTTGATATGTCAATTTGACAATTGTTTAATAATCTATAGAGACTGTATTTTATTATGACTATTATTTTGAATTTAACGGATGAATATTATAATTTCTAGAATTTTTTGAAGTTGACTAAGCTAAAAACGTTGCAAATTTTAAACACATATTTTTCTACACAATGTATCTATCTTAATTTTTACTTAAAACTAAAATCTAAATATACCCTTTTGAAAAGAACAGTTTAAGGATTATGAATATATTTTTTTTTGAATTTTTCATTGTATATTTTTAGAGATACCGATATTTCATTTCACCGAATCATAATGTCTGCCGGAAATATTAAGTAGTGACTTTTTAAAAAAAATAAATAAAATTAGATAAAAATAAAGAAAATGAAAACAAATTATAAGAATTGAAAGTAGATTCAATTTTGGAAATGCTAGTGTCATTTTCAAAACCAAATTCTCAATGTTTGCAGGAGTCCGCAACCTCTGAAGTTTAGTTATCCTTGGGGCAATTCTCTGGTTTTAGTTTTCAGTTCCAATTTCCTTTTTTCGACCGAAATAATATTTCAGCCGAAAAAATAATGTTTCGGCTGAAAGACTAAAATCTAACGGAATCCGTCAAAACTTAATGGTTTCCAAGTCTTTCAGCTGAAAAACTAATTCTTTCAGCCAAAAAAAACTTCTTTCGGCCTAAAGACTGTCGAACGAATTCCGTCCGTCGGAAAAAATGAAACGACACGTCGTATGGTTTTCTTTCGCGTCAAATTGTATAAATAGGATTTCGGCCGAACACATTTAACTCAATCCATCAAATGAACAAAGAGATATAAGCTCGAGAATAGGAATTTCAAAGCATTTCTATTACTGATTGCA
>ML799760.1:186503-196655 GCA_009831015.1 Picea engelmannii
TACCAATTATATATATATATATATATATAGATAGATAGATAGATAGATAGATAGATAGATAGATAGATAGATAGATATAGATATAGATATATATATAATTACAATTTATTATATTTTGGGATCTCATACATCAATTTGGTATCTAGCTTTTATATATATATATATATATATATATATAGAAATCTTGCGAATGGATTTTTCCTTTGATGTGTGAGATTAGAAACAAGACCTCCTCCAAACAGTAAATAGTGAACATGATTTGATTCTTAAAAATGAATTAAATTAGAAAAGAATTTAATAATTTATTAGATTAATATATACATTTACTAAAACTATACGATATTAATTTTTAGGTTAAAAAAAAAAAAATTTGAAATATTATCTAATTATTTTAATGTATTATTTTGTGTAAATTACATTATTTTTTATTTCCAATTATATATAAATAAAAAATTACAATTTTTTTATTAACAATTATATATAAAAAATAATTCTAAAGAAGACTAACCAAAAAAACTTTCCTTTCACCTTAAAAGCCATCTCTCAAGGGTATTTATTTTTCCAATGACTTGACACTCCATATTACTCTTATTTCGTTTTTCCACTTAAAATTTAAAAATTTACATATTAAAAAATGTTAATGGGTTGCATATCACTTTAGGTGAAAGTGGTAGCTAATATAGACTCCACACAATTCAAATCCTACCAAAGGCATTCTCGTTTACTTGTGTTGGTGCTTGTGCATTAATTTTATCGTAATCTCACCTTAATTGAGAGGATACTTCATCATTTTAAATTAGGTAGTTGACATAAATCTTAAGTTAAAGGTAGTCAAATTAAATGATGTTAATAGTCCCCATAATGTTAATCATGAGAGAGAAAAACTAATTAAAAAAATGTCAATGGTGAATTAGTTTTATTTTGATGTTTCCTCACTTGAGAGGATTCTTTACCATTTTTTACTAGGTAGTTGACATAAATCTCTACTAATGTTGGGATATTATTAAGGGCCACATTATGTTTATAACCATTAGGTTGTTCCTTTAATGTTTAATTTTATTATAATTTACTTCGATTTTAGTTGTATAGTCTTTACTAACTATTGTTGTCAATGCTCGAGGCTTACAATGTGCTTATATAGGAAATAGAATCTCAAAAATAACTAAAATTAACCTCAAATGTGGTCGGGGCTTATAATGTGCTTATATGGAAAATAGAATGACAAGAATAACTAAAACTAACACCAAAAGATATTTATCAGAGTAAAACTCAAATAACAAAAAGTAGTAGCTCAAACACAAAAGGTTAGGGACACATGTATACACTTAAAGGTAAGGGTGGATGGCACTTTCATATTAAGATTACATGGATGAAGATTTTGTTAGAATTAATGCTTACTTTAGATATTGGTTTGGGTTTGTTAGATCTAGTTAGTTGTGGGAAGATCTTTTTCAATTATCAGATCCTGTTTATCATGTGTGTGTGTTTGAGAGATTCCCTCATGAGTTTATTATGTTGTTGAAGGAAAACTTCATGTATAAATATATGCTTGATTGAATAATAAAAAATATAAAAAGAATTGTTTTGTGCATACTGAATTGTTAATTTGGTATTAGAGTTCAGTGTAACTCCCTCACGGGAGTGCCGAGGAATGTGTGAGAGTGAAGTGTTTGTTTGAGTGTGTTTTTTTGGTGAGTTTGATTATGTGCAAGATTATTTATTTATTTTTAAATAAGAATATATGATGAAGAACCAATCATATAACATAGTAACATAATTTAAGTTAGTGGTTCGTACGTACTTTGGTGTCATAAGAAATTATCACTAATTTGATTATTTCTACACTCTGTTATAAGTTGGTGTTTCTTGTTGTCCTTCGGTGCTCCAAGAACAACAGTTACAAGTTATCTTTGTGTCTTTGTATATGTGAAAAAGGTCAAGTTGTATGATTGACTTTTGCATACATTCAATATCTAAACTGCTTTCCTAGATAACTGACATATACATCGGTAGACCATGTACTTCAACAAATGAAAGTATTCCAATAAAATGATTTAGAATCTAGACTATTCTTCAAGGTATGTCATGAATGGTCAGTCCTACAAATACGTCATTGATGGTCATAAGCAATTGCATCTTAAATGGATCAAGTGGTACCTTGAAGTTGATGGTTGAGAAAAAGAATAGTCTATGAGATTTCAGAGTGGGTAGAAATGTTGATGAAGACCAGACCATATAAAGATCAAAGTTCAAAAATATTTTTATGTGATTTCAATATTGTTATTTCTGGTGTAATCATTAAGGGAGGGTGTTAGAATTAATGCTTACTTTAGAGATTGGTTTGGGTTTTTTAGGTATAGTTGGTCGTGGTAATATCTTCTCCAAATATTAGATCATATCTATGTGTGTGTGTGTGTGTGTGTGTGACCCAAGATCTTTTCACTGATGTGACTTATTAAAGAATTGTATTAAATGAGCATAAAATCAAGTGCACCATAAAGAAGGAAAAACTCAATAATGAAGAGACATATGCATCAGATCTGAACACAAAAAATTGATAACGGAGTTCGTCCCTGGTGGACTACATCTTCGGGTCTTACTCTCAAATGGGTAGGCCTTTTTATTAACTCAGCAAAATAATTTGGAAAAATACATAAGTATACCTCATTTTGGAGTTAAGTTGCAGAAGCTTTGCTCATATTAGAAAACAAACAGTGCCACAAAATTTGTGCTGTCAAATTACCCAAAAATGATTGTCTCCACGCCTCGATCTGAGTCTGGCACTTTCAGGCCCATGAGAAATTTTGTCTTAGTTTGCATGTCTGTAGTCTGCATTAATGACTATCCTTCTGCATTGTTTTCCATGCCTTGGTATGACCTACCATGCGCCCTGGTCTGACCCCGATGCACTGACAAAATCCAATTTTTAAATAAAAATTGTGGGTTGATTAAATGATAGGGGTGTTATCCAAAACAATTGGCGGGGTTATGTTAAGGAATTTGTTGTTTGGGAGGTCACAGGGTCAAACCCGCGGGCCTCCCTTTTCTTGGTGCCTTGTTATAACTTAACGCCATATGACGTTAACTTCTGCTACATTTGGAGGATACGCTGGATAAGTGAGTTCGACTACCAAACTCGATGGACCAACGCTTAACCTTTTGGTGGTCTGTTGTTATATTTGGTAGAGAGGTTGGTTGCTAAACCAGATATGTGGAGTTTTCCCTCAAATTTGGTGGAATCGCCGCCAGATTTGGCGGACTGGATTTTATTTTTATTTTTAACAATTCAATTGTTGGGCATCCTAGTGCATTTTACTGTTGCCACGTGACAACCCATGATCGGGCCACGTGGCGACCATTCATTGACCCACGTCACCATACTACACAGACATACCATGTCATCTCTACCACATCATCCTGCCATGCCACCTGTCAGGTGGTTATACAGTCTTCCACGTGGCACTTTCCCATTGGTCCACGGGCTGATCGAAAAAGTCCATAAATGAGTGACATGTGGCAGCCTCTGGTGCTGCCACATCATCATGTTGATGTCATGTTGACATCATCATGACACGTGTCACCCTCTGTGTGTGCCACGTACCCTGTACAAATGTTGACATCATATGTACTGATGCCGACGTCAGTAGTATGGACGTTGACTCATCCCTATTGACTGGGCTAGGTTGACCAAAACTTTGACCATGAATATCTTTCAATCCGTAACTCTGTTTGATGAGTCGTTTACGTCATTGGAAATATTATGATGCTCTCTTCACGATGATGCCAATTTCACTGAGTTTTTAGGACTTTGAATTGTTTCCCTTTCTCTGTCTGCTGAGGCCATTCTGAGCTTCCTGAGGTGCTTCTGCGAATTCTAAGTTATCCTTAGTCTTCTCTAGATTGTTTTTGGATCACGCCTTCCCACTGAGAGATTTTTGGACTACCAAAATCTTTCATAAATCAACAGATAAGTGAGGGAAGAGTTCCCTCACCTTGTCCTTCTCAATCCACTTTTCCCTTCTTGGATGTGTGCCCTTTAAGCCCACTCAAAGATAATCAACATCACCCCTGCGTAAAGTCCCCATACTTCTGTCCAGGATGATATATTCCTTCAACTCGTCTAAGTAATCAGGAGAAAACTCATCAACTGAAGGTATTGAAACTTCCTCACCCTAATCCATGATCATGGGAGGTTCAAAAAGTTTCAAGTTTTCCACATTTACAACTAAGTAAATCTGCATATATGGTGGAAGATTTAAATGAAAATCATTGGTACCGCTTTTCTCCAAAATAATGAAGGGTCCATATCAGATGGGATTGAGTTTCTTGCCTTCACCCTTCAATCTCTCCTTGTTGATGTGAAGCCATACCTGGTCTCCAACCTGGAACTGATAATCAACCATCTGTTTGTCATCACGAGCTTTATATTGTGCTTAACTTTTCTCCAACTATTCCCTAACTGCTTGGTGTACCTGCTGGATCCATTGAATGAACTTGCGGGATCTGCCTTCATTTCTCTCTTCATTTGAATCGACATCTCTCCCATACATCAAATCTAAAGGGACCTCAGGTAAATATCCAAAACATGTCTCGAATGGAGAGCAATGAGTGGAAGAATGTAAGGATGGATTGTAAGCATGTTGTACATAGGGTATCTGTTCATCCCATAACTTGGGATGTTTTCTGCAGTAGCCTTGAAGCAAAAGTATGACTGTTCGGTTAAAAACCTTTGTTTGTTCGTTGGTCTGTAGATGGAAAGCAATGCTCCTCTTCAACTTGGTGTCCATCATTCTCCACAAGTTTGTCCAAAAATCTCCAAGGAATTGAGTATCTCGATCCGAGACAATGGATGTGGGTGACCCAAAGTGAACCCAAACATACTAAAAGAAAAGATTAACAGTCTGCTCAATAGTGATATGCCTTTTACATGGCATCAAGATACACATCTTGTTGAACGTATCCACTACAACATACAAATAGTGATGATCCCTTTTAGACATTGGTAAACCCCCTACAAAATCCATGGAGATACTCTCCCATGGATGGGATGGAACAGGAAGTGGTGAGTATAGCCCCAATTTTCTATTAGTGGGCTTACAAGTAGAACACATCACACACCCCTTTACATATTTAGTTACAATTTCTTTCATCCGAGGCCAGTAAAAAAACCTTTGCAGATGAGCCATAGTTTTTCCTACCCTAAAATGCCTAGACACAAGAGAAGTGTGAGCTTCTCGTATTACATGGACTCATTCACTTGTAGGAATACAAATCTTTCCAAGATGGTAGAGTAGTTTTCCCTGCAGACAATAGTTCTCTACCTATGCACCATGGGTTAGCTTCTCAAATACCTCTTTAAAATCTTCATAAACATCATATTGTTCAACATAGCTATCATGAGATAATGAAGCATTCTTCAAAATAATAGAAACAACAATAGGAGGTCTAGAAAGCATATCAACTACCTTGTTACTTGTACCCTTTTTGTATTTGATCACCAAATGAAACTGTTGAAGAAAACCCATCCACCTGTAATGCTAGGATTGTTGCATCTTGGTTTGTGCTTGGAGATATTGTAAGGGCTAGTGATCTGTATGTATGATTGTTTCCTTCCCTAACAAGTAGTGCTTCCATTTCTTTACACTTTGAACTAATGCATACAACTCTTTATCATATGTAGGATAGCCTACAACATCTTGGTTAAAAGTTTCAGAGTGGTAACAAATAGGATTATGATATTGCATCAATATTGCACACATGGAGTATCTGTTGGCATCTGTCTCAACCTTGAAAGGTTGTTGAAGATTCAACAATGCTAATATTGGTGCGGTACTGATATTTTCCTTCAAAGTGTTAAAGGACTTTTGTTTCTTTCCTCCCCACTGAAAAGTGTTCTTCACACTAGTTAAGGCATGCAAAGGAGCTGCAATAAATGAGAAGTTTGAAATGAATCTCCTCCAGTACTAGACTGCACCTAAGAAGCTTCGTACTTCGGTTACATTTTTTGGCTCAGGCCAATTTACAATTACATCAATCTTGGAAGGATCAATTTTCAATTGTCCTTCTACAATATGACCTAAGTACACAAGTGCAGTCTTTCCAAATTCACATTTGGACAATTTGACATACAAAGTTTTCCTTTGCAAAGTATCTAATACTTTTTTTACACACCTTACATGTTCATCCCAAGTCCCACTAAATATAAAAATGTCGTCTAAATATACAATTACAAAATCATCTAGAAATGGCCTAAATACATCATTCATCACACGCATGAAGGTTGTTAGAGCATTACAAAGCCCAAACGACATAACTAACCACTCAAACAATCCTTGTTTGGTTTTAAAGGTAGTTTTCCATGCATCCTGTTCTGCACCCCTGATATGATGGTATCCACTACGCAAATCCAACTTAGTGAAATAAACAACATTCTTTAATTGATCAAGTAAATAATCTAAATGAGGAAGAGGGTATATATTATTCACCATGATTTTGTTTAAGGCTAGATAATTGACACACATTCGCTATGTGCCATCCTTCTTTGGCACCATCATGATCGAGAACCACAAGGAGATGAATTGGGCCTGATGACCCCTTGATCCAATAAGTATTGTACATTCTTTTTAATCTCTGTCATCTCTACAACTGACATCCTGTACATGCCCACATTAGGAAGAGGAGAATCCTACTGAAGATGTATTTCATGTTGGATTTCCCTCTTATGAGGTAATCCATCTGGTTCCTAAAAGATATCATCATACTTAGAATCAATATCAATTAATTCTTTCTTATGGGAAGGATCACATCCTTGGAAGGCATCGGATGTTCCAACATCATTTTCCCTTACTACCATGAGTACATATCTCTTATTAGTGTTTATGAGTCTCTTCATTTTTCTTGCACTAACAAGTGTTTTTTTACCCTCATGTTGTGGGCTCCAACAATATATTCTACTCCCCCTTTAGTAAGGTGATATTTGTTCTCATGATGAAAGAAGATTTATTTTTTATCATAAAGATAAGGACTCACTAGCACTATGCCACATATATTAAGTGATACAACATCCAAATCCACTTCATCAATCAACTTTGAAGAAATAGAAAATATGACCCTACACTGCTTGGTGACATTAAGTTTTGCTTTATCACATACCCAACCAAGAGGATAAGGCTTTGGATGTGGTTTAATTTCAAGACCCATTTTTTTGACAAGTCCTTCAGATATCAAGTTTACTTGGGAACCTGGATCAAATAATGTATCTATCTTAGTGTGCTTAGATACAACCCTTATGTGAAATAATTCATTCCTCTTTCTTTCATCATCATGAGATTCATTATTGGAATTTGAACTAGCATGAAGGGAATATTTACCTTGTACTCCAACCATTGTGATCTTTTCTCCGTCTCTCGAATCAGAACAAAGATATTGTTTCACTGTAGCAACGGTCTTTGTCTTCCCCTTTTCACCGAACTGTTTTGGTCTTTTCTATGGATGTAATTTCCAACAGTGTTCATCATCATGACCATTCTTCTTGCAATGAGTACAAGATGAATTTCCTTCTTCCCTCTTTACAGTGGCGGTCTTTTTGTCCTTCCTTTTAAACTTTTTAAATTGCTTATGTGGGAAATTGGAAGGTTTCTTTGTGTGATCTTCTTGAACATGCTTTCCCCTATTCTCAAGGTGAGCGTCTTGCACACAAACTTCGTCAAGACTGGTGGGGTTAAAAAATAGTAAAGTATGACGAATATAACTGTGAATTGTGCCAATATACTTCATTAAAGTTTCATAAGAATCTAAAGGAATGTTTAATGCAAGAGATTTCTTCCTAAATTCTTCCATGAAACTTTGTACATCTTGACCTTTACTTTTTCTTAAATTTTGCCATTCCATCATTGGTTTATGTAAATAACCTAATGGATAAAATTGCTTCCTTATTGCTGATTTAAATTCTGATCATGAGGAAAGAAGATTACCACACTTACTTATGTCCTAAAGTTTTCTCTCCCACCATACGAGAGTAGTGCCTTCCAACCGAAGAGAGGCCAATTGCACTTTAACTTCCTCTTCATCAATCTGTTGAACAGGGAAATATACTTCAACCTATTAGATCCAATTATCTATCTTTTCAAGATTAGCATCTCCATTAAACATAGGTAAATAAAATTTTAGATTAGGTTTTAATAATGGTTTCTTAAAAGAAGCTTTATGGATAGAATGAGAATGATGATAATGATAAGAAGAGCTAGAACTCGATGGTGAAGATGGAGGATCAAGAGGGTCTCCTCCAGCCTATTGTTTCACTGAAGCATTATCATCTACTTTTGCTTCATTTTTCTTCCCTTTCTTCTTCATCCTCTTCTCGTAGTCTCCATACATTCACTCGACCATTTCTGACATGCGATAGAATACCATATGGAATTTTTTCTCTTGTTCATCACGCTTGTCCTCTTCGGCCATTTTCTTCCTTCAGGATGCATGAACAACTTTTAGGTTGAAAGTATTAAGTGTTCCTTCACCCTGTTTATGCTTGGCCCTTGTAAGCATTCACACTCAAAAATTCAAGTCAAAGATGACTGCTCTGATACCAACATGATCCAGGATATTTTCATCGATGTGAATTATTAAATAATTGTATTAAATGGGCATAAAATGAAGTGCACCATAAAGAAGGAAAAACTCAACAATGAAGAGACATATGCATTAGATTTGAACACAAAAACTTGATAACGGAGTTCATCCCTAGTGGACTACGTCTCTGGGTCCTTCTCTTAAATGGGTAGACCTTTCATTAACTCAACAAAATAAATTAGCAAAATACATAAGTATACCTCATTCTGGAGTTAAGTTGCAGAAGATTTGTTTAGATCAAAAAATAAACAACACCACTGAATTCGTGGCATCGAATTACCCAAAAATTATTGTCTCCATGCCTCGATCTGAGTCTGGCACTTTCAGGTCCATGAGAAATTTCATCTCGGTTTGTGTGCCTATAGTATGCATTAATGATTGTCCTTCTACATCATTTTCCATGCCGTAGTATGGCCTGTCACGCGCCCTGGTCTGACCCCCATCCACTGACAAAATCCAATTTTTAAATAAAAAATGTGGGCGGATTAAATGATAGGGGCATTAGCCCAAACAATTGGCAGGGTTATGTTAAGGCATTTGTTGTTGGGGAGGTCCCAGGGTCAAATCCACATGCCTCCCTTTTCTTGGTGCCTTTTTATAACTTAATGCCATATGGCATTAACTGTTGCTACATCTGGAGGATATGTCGAATAAGTGGGATCGACCACCAAACTTGGTGGACCGACGCTTAAACTTTTGGCAGCTTATTGTTATATTTGGTGGAGAGGCTGGTTTCTAGATCAGATATGTGGATTTTTCCCCTAAATTTGGTGGAACCACCGCCATATTTGGCGGACTGTATTTTTTTAAATTTTAACAATTCGGTTACTTGGCGTCCTTGTGCATTTTCCCACTACCATGTGACATCCCATGACTGGTCCACATTGCGGCCATTCATTGGCCCACATCACCATATTGCATGGACATGCCACATCACCTCTACCACATCAACCTTCCATGTCACCTGTCGGGTGTCTGTACAGTCTTCCAAGTGGCACTTTCCCATTGGTCCATAGATTAACCATAAAAGTCCAAAAATGAGTGACACGTGGCAGCCTTTGGTGTTTCCATGTCATCATGACACATGTCTCCCTCAACGTGTGCCATATACCCTATACGGACGCTGATGCCATCCATACTGATGTTGATGTTAGCAGTATGAATGTTGGCTCTTCCTTGTTGACTAGGCTAGGTTGACCAAAAATTTGACTGTGAATATATTTTGATTCGTAACTCCATTTGACGAGCCATTTATGTCATTGGAAATATTTTGATGTGCACTTCATGATGATGACATTTTCACTGCGTTTTGGGGACTTTGAATGTTTTCCCTTTCTCTGTTGAGGCCATTATGAGCTTCCTGAGGTGCTTCTGTGAATTCTGAGTTATCCTCAGTGTTCTATGGATCCTTTTTGGATCAGTGTGATTGAGATATTACCTCATGAGTTTGTTAAATGTTGTTGAAGGAAAATTTCATGTATAAATATCTACTTGATTGAATTATATATATATATATATATATAT
>ML799760.1:196829-207206 GCA_009831015.1 Picea engelmannii
GGATATACAAATGAGAGAATAAAACCTCCATTCTTATTAAAAAAATTAGAAACCCTAATAACTTAATCTTAAGTTACTAATAAAATTGTAAACACCATCACTATATAAAGTGGTCCTTTACAAATATTATAAATTATTTCAAAAGCACGAGATTACATATAAAATATCTCACGCATAAATATCACATAGGGTGCACTAGTTAGGAAATACCATATCATGTTAATTCAAAATAGGGGTTTTAAAATTACTTGAAAGTTGAACATTATATTGCTTGGTAATGGGCGGGGAGGGGGGATAGTGGGGGGGCATATTTTAATTTACCTATGGATACAAATATAGGTATTTTAGAAGAAAAAGGGAGGAGGAAGCTTGAGTGAGTTTAACGATGGCTTGGGAAGGCACAATTGTAGTGGTTTATGAAGGTATAAGAAGAAGGAAGCATGATGAGAATTAGTACATGAAAAGTATATAATATATTGGCACCAACGCACCAAGGTGTTATAGTCCAAAATGCCACCACTATTGGCCCTTGGATATGAAAAGAAGCGGAGATTAAGAAAGAAAGGCAAAGTATGAACTGTGCGGAAGATACATAAATCGAGGAAGGGTTGAAGTGGGAAAATAAGCAAAAAAGAAGGAAAGAAGGAAGGAAATCTAGTCGTTGGAAGAGAAGATCAAGAAAGTTAAAGCAATAAGGAAAATGGATCATGGACAACTCAACAAGAGGAAGAAGACATCAACGACTGATTTGGAGCACCTCACGTAAAATTAGGAAGGACATGCTGGCGAATCCCTGAAAACGTGGGTCAAGTTGACCTAGGGTTTTTAACCTAGGGTTTTGGATCTAGGGTTTTGACACCTAGAATTTTTCCATTTAATGTATAAATAAAGGTCTAGAAGACTTGGGAGGGTTAGTTCTAGGTTGGTTCATTGATACTATGGTTGTTTTTGTTCATTGTTGAGTATTGTTGTAGAGAGCAGTGTTGAGACTGTATTGTAAGATCTTTAGTTGGGTGTGAAGATCAACCCTGCAGTTGGGTGCGCAGGGAGGGACAAGAGAAAGAGAGAGAGATCTGCAAGCTAAGTGCATAGATAGAATTGTATGTTTTCATACAATATATCAAGAAACATAGTTATGTGGACGTAGCCCTAGGGAAAGGGTGAACCATGTATATATTTTTTTTCTTTGTGATTGATGTTGTGTTATTTGCCATCTGTTATACTGTCATTGCATTGTTGTGTTAGATCTGAGATATAACTTATGAAGTAGGCTTAAGTGAGATAAAGAATAACTAGATTATTGTGTGTTGTTGTCCTGGATCCACTTTGCATTTCCTCTGGTTGTAGACACCTGTGTCCTGGAACCCCTTATTGCTACTTCGGGTGAGACTGCATCTACTTCACAAGTGTTTCTGAAAGGGCTAGTAGTTAGGGCTTGTTGGTGCCCTGAAAGCATTGAACCCTAGGTCTTCCCCTATGCCAACAAATGGTTTCGTTGTCGGGACTGAGATATTTTTGAGGGAATGTCAAGGTGGTTCCTATCGAAGAAATAAATTCAGAAGTGGATAGAAGAACAAGAGAAGGAATTTGCTGAAGCCCAGAATAAGAATCCTAGCATTAGTACAGAAGACTGGTTGGGAAGGTACATCTTCAATGACATACACGAGATTTTCTTTGGAGAAATTTATAAAGAGTTATACGAGTGGCTAGCCAGATTAGTAGATACCCAGTTTGAGATCAGATCTATACCACCTGTGGTTTGGACAACAACGTTGAACAATAAGGTCAAGAGAGTCGATAATGTTGTGTCTAGGGTCATGGATCTATGGTTTGATAACACTATTGGAGGGTACATTACTGAGTTTTCCATTGATAGAGTCGAATCATATAGTCAAGCAGAGAGGTATTTCTTTAAGGGACCTAGAGGAAAGTTCCTACACTTTTTAAAGTTGAGGATTAAGATGTTATTGCATGAGAACAATATCTTGAAGATACAATGAAGCTAATGTTCAAAAATTCAGACAATGACAGTGACACGGAGGCTAGACACATGCGCAGTGGGCGACCGTTCAGAGAGGTTCCTCTTGCGAACCTATTTAAGAAAAACTATGAAGACAAGGGATTCTACAGTGGAAACGAAGTAGATCTAATAGACGAAGAGCATTCAGAATCTGCAAGAACAGAGGGATTACAGACCAAAGAACTTCGCTGAGGAGAACCAAAAACTTCAGAGACTGTGCCTACTGTCGAGGTAAGTAATATCACTCCTCTTATTGTTTTAGAAGCATTAAGTAACCGGAGTAACCAGAGTAATCAGAGTAGTCAGAGAAATCAGAGTACTATTACAAGAAGTTTAGCACATACTCAGTCGAGAAACCAATGAAGATCTATCGCAGATGAAATGAGGTTCCCTATATTTATAGGAGATGGATCTGAAGATCCTGATCAACACTAGTTCTTATGCGAAGCTGTATGGAGTATCAAGCAAGTCACTGACAAAGTTGTTAAGAGAAATCAGTCCAACACTAGCTTGAGGGATCACGCTCTGAACTGGTATATGAAGTTTGTTTCAGGACCTGGACAACCTAAACCATTGAATGCTATCAATACTGCATTGAGTGCATAATTCAAGAAACCTAATTTAGAGTCACAGTGCATTACAGAGATGAAAGAAATCAAACAGAAGGTAATTGAACCTGTTTGGGAGTTTGATCAGAGGTTTAAGACTCTGACAGGTCAGTTGAGTTTTCAGATTCTAGACGAATAGAATAAAGAATGGTTCATCGTTTCTCTCCTTCCACACATTAGAGTTCCTCTAATGCAACAAAAGGTCACTTCATGGGATAAATCATTGGATATCACCATGAAACTAGAAGCAACCCCTGTAGGAGAAGCTAGCCCAGGTATGAGTCAAATCTTGAATCAGTTAACCAGCTTATCTTTACAGGTCGAAGATATGAAGAAATACAAAGGAAAAGAGAAAAGAGAAGATATCTGATGTATCAGATGTAAATCAGAGGTCCATGACAAGGAGAATTTTCCCCTATTTCATGAATACTTGGCGTCTAGAGCACCTAGTCCTTTGAAGTAGATTATTGTACCCTAGTGCGAGGCATGTAGAATGAGACATCACCCTGGTGAATGCTATTATATGCAAAAATATGTCTAGACACCTACCAATATTTACTACATATTATGCAAGTTTGTGGGACATGATGAGAAGGATTGTAGGTCTTATGATCTCATGCATGAAAGATCAAGGGACACATATAGAATTCAAGGAGAAACACAACAAGAAGGAAACAATTTGCAGTTCAACTTGGAGACTAGGAAGACCGCACATATGAGCTAGAGAACATTTATAAGATGACAACAAGACAACAATATTACATTAATCCTACATCAGACGAAAATATCAGCTAGCGAAGTGAAAGTGCATGTTCATTAGATTCAAAAGAGGCATTAGAAAATTGGTAGAACAGGATGTATGAAGTCTCCACATGACGATGTGCCAGATTGACCAGAGAAGTTTGTTGGATTGGCACCGAAGTAAGTAATCTTCCAACATTTGATGGTTTGAATCACTTAGAGACATTTCTAGCTGAATTTGAGAAAATTGTACCAGTACAACAAAGGATGTTGGCACTGGATGAGGCATTGAAATCGACACTAGCTAGATGGTGGGGAGCACATAAGAGGAACATTGCGGAGTGGACACAATGTCACACCTTATTGATAGTTCTCTTTTCAGACTAAGAAGAAGGATGCAAAGTTATTTACACAGGCAAGAGTTGTCTTAAGGACCACATGCAAAGTTGTGAGGGGTCCTGAGGAAACATTCCTAAAGAACAATGGGTGCATAATTCATTAACACCTTGGATACTACGTCTATCAACTAATATTTGCATGCAGAACTTCACCTCATCACTATAGACTAGTATGGAATGACTCAGAACTTTATATCTACCTTCTTATTTGAAATTCAGTACCCTACAGTAGACCAGGATTTACAAACTATGAGAAAAAAGGTCTTTCAGGAGGCAGCTAACCTCCCTTTTACCTGAGAAGGAGATGAATGGATTGCACCTCTTTAGCAGTTACATGAGTGATACAATATTAATGTTGATGAGTATGATGACCCTAGAGATGTAAACATTGCATAAACTGAGGGTCACAGAGACATAGAAGGGCCTGGGATTGAACTACATTTTGTTGGACAACCTATTAAAATCATGAAAGTTAATATTGGAATAGACCAAGCACCTAAAATGGCAAATGTGGGAGACTATTGGGATGATGATACTATCAACAACATCATATAACTATTGCATGAATATCAAGACTTGTTTCCAACCAAGTTCAAAGACATGAAGAGCATTAAAGGGCCCATGGGAGAAATGAATATACCCTTGAGACCATATGCAAGACCTATCAAGCAGAGACCTTATAGACTGAATCCCAAATATAAGAAAAAAGTTAGGATTGAATTTGACAGAATGCTGGAAGTAGGGATCATAGAACCTGTTGAAGAATCTGAATGGATTATCCCTACAGGAGAAATCAGAATTTGTGTAGATTTAAGGAAACTGAATGATGCATGCCTACATGACCCCTTGCCTACATGACCCCTTCCCTCCTGATAATGTAGGAGGACATGATGTCTACTCATTCACAGATGGATTTTTAGGTTATCATCATATTAGAATTGCTACGGAAGATCGGCATAAGACCACATTTGCAACAGAATAGGGTTCTTTTCAGTACATAGTGATGTCGTTTGGCTTGAAGAATGCACTAGCCATATTTTCCAGGGTGGTGGTCAAAGCATTTAAGGAATTTCTACACAAGTTCCTAGAAGATTATTTTGATGATTGGAATATATTTTTCTTACTGAAAGACCATATTGAATTTTTAAGATTGATGTTAGATAAATGTAGGCAATGTTAGATTGCCTTGAATTTAAAAAGTGTATTTTCTTTTCACCCTTTGGAGTGTTGCTAGGGCATATGGTGTGTAAGCAGGGATTGTTGGTAGATTCTTCCAAGATTGCCATAATTGTTGATCTACCTCCCCCTACTTTAGTCAGATAGTTGCACACTGCATTGGGGCACACTGGATACTACATAAATTTCATTAAAGGTTACGCACATATAACAACACCTATGGAGAAGCTATTAAAGAAAGACAACAAGTTCCAATGGACAAAAGAATGCCAACAAATCTTCAACACACTAAAGCATAAAATGTTCATTGCTCCAATCTTGGTTTTTCCAGATTGGAGTAAGGAGTTCAATGTTCATGTCGATGCCTTGTCCACTGCATTAGGATCAGTTTTAGCATAGATGGGTTCATGAGACATTGACCACCCTATAGCCTTTTCTAGCAAGAAGCTTTCTACAGCTGAGAGGAACTACACTATAACTGAAAGAGAAGGCTTGGCTATGGTATATGCGCTACAGAAATTTAGACACTATTTGCTGGGAGGACATTTTAAGATGTTCACTGATCATTCTGCATTAAAATATTTAGTCAACAAGCCAATGTTGGGGGGGAGAATATGCAGATGGCTACTACTATTCCAGGAGTATGATTTTGAAATTATGGTCAATCCAGGAAGAAAGAATAAAGGGCATGATCACTTATCAAGGTTGGAACATGGAGGGGAACCTACCAACTTGGAGGACACACTACCATATGCACAGTTGTTGGCCATTAGGAAAGTTGATGATCACTTTGCCAAGATAGTTCAGTTCCTGTCCAAAGGAATTGTGTCTCGTGAGTACACAATCATTCAGAAGAAAAAATTGGTAATCCGTGCTGCAGAATTTAAACTTATACCTGGACAGTTGTATAAGATGGGACCCGATGAGATCTTGAGGATATGTGTTATGGAGGAAGAAAGACCATTGATTCTGGCAGAAGCGCACAAAAGCATCACAAGAGAACATTATGTAGGGAAAGAAACAATGCAGAAGGTTCTCAGAGTTGGCCTCTGGTGACCTACTTTACATAAGGATGCTAAGGAATACTAAAGAGACTGTGATGTATGTCAAAGAGTAGGAAAACCTTCTTGAAGAGATGATATGCCTTTGACACCGCAATTAACATTACAAGTATTTGAAAAATGGGCCATTGACTTTGTGGGACCTATTAACCCACTTGGAAGACGCACAGGAGCTCGATACATTATCACTGCGACAAACTATTTGACTAGATGGGAAGAAGCAAGAGCATTTAAGGATTTTAGTGCAGCTACAACTGCACAATTCATTTTTCAGGATATCATAACAAGGTTTGGATGCCCAAAGATCCTCATGAGTGATCAAGGCACACATTTCATCAACAAAACTATTGAATCCTTGACTAAGGAATTTGAAGTTCACCATCAGAAGAGTGCCCCATACCACCCACAGGAAAATGGTACAATTGAAGATTTCAATAAGATCTTGGAGACAACATTGACTAAGATTTGTAGTGTTAACAAAGATGACTGAGATTTAAGAATTCCAACAGTATTATGGGCCTATAGAACTACTTGCAAGAAGTTAACAACACATAACCCATTTAAGTTGGTATATGGCTTGGAAGCAGTGGTACCTATGGAATACTTGGTTCATAGTTTAATAATTGCATCATTTATAGGTATGGATGACATAGGCGTTGTTCAAGATAGGCTTGCACAATTACTAGAACTAGAGGAAGACAAGTTCATCATAGGATTTCATCGACAGGTACAGAAAGAAAGAGAAAAGGCTTATCATGACAGACACATCAGGAGAAAAGCATTTAAGTAGGGAGATTTGGTATTGTTATATAACAACAAGTTCATGAATCATATAGGGAAGTTCAGGACACATTGGCTAGGACCATTTGAGGTTTCCTATGTCACATAAGGAGGAGCTGTGCAATTGAATACCCTTAATGGAGAATGGAAATAAGGTTTGGTAAATGGGAGTCGGTTTAAATTGTATTATGACAACCAACTTCCTCACAACTCTCAGTAAAAGTACAAGGAAGAAGTGTCTAGGTACCAGGTGCAGTTGAAACTGGGTACTAGACACAGAAAAGACAGTCTACACAAGGAAGGGATGGACCAAGAAGAAATCATAGGCTGCTCTATGCAGTCTGAATTCGAAGTAAAACAAAAGGTTCAATCTTGTAGTGACTTGGGATGAGTCACATGTAAGTGTTGGGGGCCTGTTGGCCCTTAGATATGAAAGGAAGTGAATATTAAGGAAGAAAGGAAAATTTTGAACTGTGTGGAAGATACATAAACCGAGGAAGGGTTGAAGTGGGAAAAGAAGAAAAAAAGAAGGAGAGAAGTGATGAAAAGCTAGTCGTTGGAAGAGAAGATCGAGGAAGATAAAACAGTAAGGAAAATGGATCGTGAACAACTCAACAAGCGGAAGAAGACATCAATGAGTGCTTTGGAGCACCTTGCGGAAAATTAGGAAGGACGGGTTGGCGAAGCCCTGAAAACGTGAGTCAAGTTGACCTAGGGTTTTGGATTTAGGGTTTTGACACCTAGACTTTTTCCATGTAATGTATAAATAAAGGTCTAGAATACTTGGGAGGGTTATTTCTAGGTTGGTTCTTTGATACTATGGTTGTTGTTGTTTATTGTTGTTGTAGAGAGCAGTGTTGAGACTGTATTGTAAGATCTTCAACTAAGTGCAAATATCAACCCTGCAGTTGGGTGTAGAGGGAGGGACGAGAAAAAGAGAGAGAGATATGCAAGCTAAGTGTGCATATAGAACTATATGTTTTCATATAATATATCAAGAAACACAGTTCTATGGACGTAGCCCTAGGGAGAGGGTGAACCACATATATCTTGTTGTTATTTGTGATTGATGTTGTGTTATTTTCCATTTGTTGTACTGTTATTGCATTGTTGTGTTAGATTTGAGATATAACTTGTGAAGTAGGCTTAAGTGAGATAAAGAATAACTAGATTGGCATGTGTTGTTGTCCTAGATCCACTTTGCATTTCCTCTGGTTGTAGACACCTGTGTCCTGCAACCCCCTATTGCTACTTCGAGTGAGACTGCATCTGCTTCACAGGTGTTGCTGAAAGGGCCAGTATTTAGGGTTTGTTGGTGCGCTGAAAGAGTTGAACCGTGGGTTTGCCCTTATGCCAACAACCACTATGCATTTTTTTATCACGACCCATCCATATACACACTTGAAAATCACTTTTGTTGGAGTTCCTTTTCAAAAAATATCATTTTTCAAGGTGTATACGCCCTGATCTATAAGAAACCTACATACACACTTGACCTGATACATAGATAGCATGTGTACACACTCAACCTGATCATTGACATCCCGTGTTTACTCACAAAAGTTTCAAAAATTAAAAATTATGTACTCTCCCATGGGGTTTACAGGCTATTTTGTGTTGCATAACCATTATTACCTCTTGTAGCCCTTCTCACAACTGAATAACCATCAAATTTCCATATAAAAAGGGCCCTAGGGGGGTCATTTGGGGTAACGTTTCGAAGAAGCAAAGAAACTCTACCCAAATTTCTCCTTCTTTCTCTTTGAGCTTATGCATCTAGTTCTGAGTATCCATTCTCAACAATATCATTCTCTCATCCTCTTTATGCAATCCATCAAACTCCTTATTTATGCATGCTGATTGTGAGGATTTGTTAGTGATTATGGGATTAATGCGCTTTGAGTCTTATTGGAGGAACCCAGGTGAGGTTCGTAGAGCAGTGTCAACATTAAATATTATGGTTGTAATCTTCCTTATATGTTATCAATAAAAGAGATTTTTCCTTTCCCAATTCATGTGTCTATGTTCTTGTGAAATTTTTTGAATGTTTATAGCTTATTTCATGAGAATTAGTACATGTTTATGTTAATAATGATTGCATATATTCTCTTGTATATTTTTTTTGTGTTGTTTCAGGTCATCTTTGGGAAGAGATATGCAACTTAGGAGAAAGAAACAAACAAAGGGGATCTATTACGAACGAAAGGATACAATGTGCCCACCTTAACATGATTCCTCTTTTTCTTAGCAATCATTAAACCTATTTGAATTTGGAAATAATAGGCTAGTTTTTTCTATTTAAGGAGTCATTGCTTTGCCTATCCATTAGACCCTGATTAAGAGGATTTTCCCTAAAGCGGAATTGGAGACTCCACTAGGGAGTCTCCTTGGGGTATTTTTTAGGAGATCTTTCTTTAGTTCGATTTATTGTTTTCTCTGTACTTTCTGAGTCTATCTGAGTCTCTAGTCACCCTCTAGGTGTTTACCAGGTTTCTTGTGTTGGGTTCAAGTCTGAAACTTCTCTTTTTTGAATATTTTTGGACATATAAGCGACCTGTTTGTTTCTCAGAGAGCGTACATATGTGTTCTTCCTTAACATAGCTCACGTCCATACACATGCTTTCTGAACATAGCCAGTGTGTCTGTTGGAGTTTGTATTTTCTTCAAAACTCCTCCCACTTTGTCAGGAAAATTTTGGTTTCTCAAGTCCTCTTGAGTATCAAGGACCTATGTTGGTTGTTGTTTGACAGGGTTTGAGTCTCATATTCTCTAAAATATTGCAAGAATATCTCTTTTGCATAGTCTTATTTGTCTCTCTGTTTTTATCAAAGTTTGAAGGTTTGTCTATAAGATTTAGGTTCTCCTCTGGATTATTTTGAATCCCTACCTCCTGGCAGTGGTCTAGGACCTGAATTAGATTTTTGGTTGTTTCCCTTCTCTTTTTATGTGTCTTGAAAAGAAAAGAAAAAGTTGTTTTAATTTGCTCCTTAAGTTTTCATTTCAAAATCTAAAGAATAAAAAACAAAAGAATTGTAGTTGAGTTTAAGCTTTTTATTCCCTTCCCTTGCTTTCATTTTCTTAAAAAAAAAAAACTTCTTAGCTGTTTGACAACACAAGTATTCCAACAGAGGACGAACATGGTATCAGAGCCTGTTTGAAGACCCGCTCCTGTTGTAGATCGAGATCGTGAAGCCGAGTTGCCTCATCTCCATTTTCTAGCATTTTCGTACATTTCCGGGCTGAGAGGACTATTCCATTACATCTGGAGCACTCGTTTCATTCAGGAACACTTTTCGTTTCACTCGAAAAGGTTTCCGTTTTCCCAAGATACGTCCATTACAGTTAGATCTGGAGGTATAAAGTCTGAATACGCATTTTTTTTGAAATTTTTGCAAAGTTTTGCTTTTATTTCGGTTTGTATTTTTTATTTCTGGGCTGCTACTCTTTTAGATCTGCGTATGCTCTTTTCTCCGTGCCTTGTGCGATCTCGGAAAATCAGAAATAGATAGGAAAAGGTGCATCTTCCGAGTAATCTAACCGAGATCTAACCCTTGTTGTCATCGAGAAGCGAAATTTTTTTCTTGTGTGAAAAG
>ML799760.1:215164-230956 GCA_009831015.1 Picea engelmannii
CCACCAAGACACCTTCTTCCCTTCATATTCATTTACTTACATAGTCCTCCAAAGGGTGCCACTTTGAAACAATGTGTCCTTTTGGAATGAAACATTGCCACTCCTTCATTTAATTAACACAAATGGTAACGTTATTAATTGATTTATGTACATTGATTTAGACAACAATTTTCCTATGAATATTCTGGACTTATGGAAATGAATTATAAAATTCTACCACATGGGTTTTTTGCAGAACATGCCTAATTAGCTGACTTATGCAAAATTTCTCCAGAAAGTGTGCGAGTTGGTCGATATAAGCGGTTCTTTGAAGGAAACTTGTCGAGATTTTCCTTTCGTCATTGGATGCCAGATCTACTTCAGTACATATTACCTTTTCATGAATGTCTAAATCGACCTCTACATATATCCTTTGTTGGTTATTATTTAAACTCAGCTTGTAAACATTTTACTTGATGGTTACATTAAAATCGGTTCCCTCTCAGTCGCTAGTCACTAAAGATTTGACTTGGTCTCACCCTTTTTCATATTTGCTTCCTCATTCGACCAACAAACATCTTTTTGGTCGACTCAACTAAGAAATTTTTTGACTTGAGTATTTCAATTCTAGTCGACCCATCTTGCTTCAGCCTCGACCCGACTTGTATTTAAGTTTGCTTCAACTTCAGGCTTTAGGTTACTTCTTTCTTGGACCGACTCGACTTGGAAGAAAACTGACTTGAGAAATTCAAATTTGGTCATCTCAACTTGCTTTGGCCGACTTGTATTTCACGACTCAATTTTCCTTCGACTTCGACCTTTAGTTGGTAGACTGTCTTTGAATCGTCTTGAAATCGACCGACTTGTCTTCTCCATCTTTCGTCTATCTTCAGGCTTGTAGTCGGTCAAAGTTTCTTTGACTCGTCTTGCAGTTGATCAAATTCCAGATAGTTCACCTTATTATTTTTTAATCGACTCGACTTGTGACTCGATGGTGTCAATGCTTACTCACCAAACATCCACCATTGACATTTTGTCTCATCTCTATACTCTTCTTCAATTGATATTTTCTAAGTCACTTTTAATGAACCATGTCTTATTAACTTCTTTATTTGTGATTTGTATGGATCCATATTGGATTATCCATTTACCCTTTTTATCTGGGTAGTTTCTTCACAGTTTCTTCTTTTGTGCATGGATGTTAATGACACAATCTCAACCTTATACAATATAGGATGAGTGTATCAAGCTCGTACAATATATTAGTCAATATTATATTTCTACCAATATTCATGTCACCTTCATAACATTATGTCCAATATTGACAATGATTGGCATTCAAGTCACCTTCATAACATATGTCCAATATTGATAATGCTTGGCATTCAAGTCACCTTCATAACATTATGTCCAATATTGAAAATGCTTGATATTCAAGTCACCTTTATAACAATATGCTCAATATTGAGAATGCTTCTCAAACCAATCATTCAATGATACTTCACCTATTTATCAAGGTTGACATCAATGACAACCAAATCACCAACACTACCTAGATTTGATGGAGACAAGCCTTCCACTGAAAAACACATTCAGTGTTTTGAGAATTTCATTGACCTTTTTTAGATTGAACATGTTGATGTTTACATGAAAAAATTTTCTCAATCACTGCAAGGGGATGCTAAAGAATGGTTTAGACACTTATAGCCCAAATCCATTAGCTCATGGGAGGAAATGAAGGACCTCTTTCTAAAATTTTGGGGTGACAGGAAACCTTTGGATCAACTCCTTTCAAAGTTTTATTCCATGAAGAAATAAGGGAATGAGACTGTGTCAACGTTTAATAGGAGGTTTCATAGTTTTTATCACAAGATGCCTAAAGGTATTCAACCTACTGAAGTTTTTTCCATTCTCTATTATAATATATCCCTTCATCCAGATTTATCTCTTCTTCTGATGGAGAGGAAGTATGTGTCCTTGCAGCAAATGTTTAGTGATGCTCAGGAAGTTGAAGATAATTTTAGAGCATGTGGAAAACATTCAGATCAGATTGCGGACTTACCAACTGTTGTTCCAAATCTCCATGTTGTTGATAGTCAAGAGGTTTCTGATTTATCTATTTATGATAAGTATGAGAATGATTATGATACTAATTTTATAAAGAAACCAGTCATAGGTATTTTATCAGAAAATGATTATTTTCATAAAGTTAATGACAACCTTTATCCCATATATTATAATTTCATAATTACAAATAAAGAAAGTAATGAGCCTACTAGAGGTGATTCTTT
Source organism: Picea engelmannii (assembly GCA_009831015.1). NCBI lineage: Eukaryota > Viridiplantae > Streptophyta > Pinopsida > Pinales > Pinaceae > Picea > Picea engelmannii. Next base: position 217,435 of record ML799760.1, read on the forward strand.
ACTTTTGTTCTTTTCTTCTTTTGAGTTACTAAGAAAGGATTTTAAAGCCACTAAAGAAGCACATAAGTTTGAGTTTTTGGAAAATCACATAGGGTTTCTAGAACTGGATAATGAGATATGCCAACAACATCATTTCCAAAACCCTTATGTTGAAATTCAGGTGCATTCTCTGGAAGATGAAGAGAAAAGTGAGGATAGTTACTCAATGTTGTCTTCAGACTTCTCTTTTTCTGTGATTTTCAAAGAAATATATGAAAATAAAAAATTTGAAATTTCCTACTTTGAAACCCTAGACGGTGACCCAATTTATGATGATTATAATGAACAGATGCAAGAAAATTGTGAAGAGGAGTAGATGATCTCAAATGCTCTTAAAAAACAGGGTTTTGCATTTATTGAAAATTTAAACCTAGGTTTTTCATCCAGTCAAGATTATATTTTTGTTGAACGGTTGGAAGATATTCCAATTGATGAATGCCCAGAATACATGATTTTTCTTTTTGACATACATGATGAGGAAAGTGATCAGACTATTTCTTATGTTTTTGAGAAAGATCTTGATATTGAATATTTGAAGCAAAGATCCTCTATTGTGGAGGAAAAGGATGGCATATTTCCTTATGTTTATGAACAAAAAAAAGTTCCATATCTAGGTTGCTCCCCACCTCTTTGTTTATCAACAAGTGGTATTCACTCATGTCTTCCAAGACCCTTTGGAATTATGGTTGAAGACATCAGAGAGAGATATTTTTTTGGATTGCATGGGGACAATCAATGGATATAGTTCTTCAGTAAAGATGAGTTTTGGGGACACAGTCAATTTTCAATTTGAGTTGCCATCTAAAATTTCTTTCGTTTTCTTTCTGAGTAAAAACATGCAAAAATTTAAAACAACAGATGGGATACTTACATGGTTGCATTGGATCTTTGACTTCACCTGACCAAAAAATCCATGTATTGGCTTAGATTAGGTAGGAGTGTTTTGCTAATAAGCTCACAGTTCTGAGCATCTTTTCAACATTCAATAGTTTTTCATTTTGGTTTTCAGCATGGCACATGGTCTACAGGTTCTTGGAAGCCCTCAGGGAGCATTTTGTCCCCTATGGAGCCAAATGTTAACACTGATATTTTCATCATCAAATTTTGGCCAAAATAGCATATGTGGCAAGGCACTATGGAAGTTATGTCATTTTTACAGCATAATGGTTTGTATACACAATTATCACAAGATTTATCTTCATCAACGGTAGAGGTTAATACCATTAAACAAACTATACCAGTCAGAACAATGTTCAAAGGTGAAAACACTCAAAACAGAGAGTTTACAGCGAAATACAATTCCCTGAAATTTCCTGTAATAGAGAGTTTGCAACACATTTTTACACTGTGAACTCTCATTTTTATCATATATTGCAATATACGAACTAGGTTTTTTTGAATTTTTTTGTGGAAGAGAAACATAATGTCTTTTACTTTCTGGCCAAAAATCATCTTGACTAAGTTCTTTGTTTGGGAGAAACGTCAAAATAATCATCTACAGGAAAGTTCGCAATGCATCCTGTAGATGTGTTGCGAACTCTAACAGTTTGATAAATTTAAATTATGGGAGGGCTTCCCGTTGTCAGAAAGGGTTCGAATGGTTTCCTAAGAGGTAGTTGTACATGAGGGAAATATTTTCTATCACCATATCAGGTATAATGGCCTATTTCAAAAGGAATTTATCACAATAGACAAGATCCCAAAAAAATAGGAGTTAGTTGGATTTTTTGTTTAACCTTGTTGTAACAACTCCTAGAGAAAAGGGAATCCAATGCAACCACTTTGGATTCAACCTCTTTAGAGTAGAAATAATGATACACTATATATATAAGTTGTTTTGTTGATGAAAGGGTTCAGTTCATGATCCAAGAGAGGCTCATGAGAGATTAAGAGGTAGTTTACCTATGTGTGTTTATTTGTAAGCCTCAGGGCCTGTGATGTAACATTTCCTACCATTAAATATTCATGAGAACTGTTTATCAGATTGTCTTCTTTGTTTTCCATTTCTTTTTCATCATCTTACTTGAATATAATGCGTATTTTAAAGATGAAAGGTTTCCTGAACATCAGAGCATTTGTTGTAACTTATTTATTAATGTTTGTTTTGTTCAAGCTTTATTTAATCTGTTTTACAAAAAGGATCTATGTATGATAGAGTTTCTTCCTTTTGTCATATTCTCTATGCTTCTACCCATAATTATATAAACCTTTATCTGGTATACAATTTGATTTCCTTTGATCTGTAGGATGTTTATGACTCCATGCCCAATGGTAGCCTATTGATCTGTAGTTTGTTGCCCTTTCTTTTCTCATAGAATCTTGATGGTCTAACTAAACATAAAATTGACTTAATATTTCAGTTTTCCATCATTCAAATAGGTATTGGGCTTGTTCTTAAATAAGTCTAAGAAAAAATCTTGGTGCTAACATTTCTAGCACCATTGTTGGGGACGAAGTTGAATATTTTCCCTCTAAGAAACAACAAAGCTTAGATCCAGTCTTTGATCGTGAACAAAGGTTGGTGACACAGTACAGGCTGCAATTTTTCACCATGGAGACTCCACACATTTGAATAACTTGTTGGTGATTGAATCAAATTCAAAGACTCCATTAAAGGACAACCTCATTCAACAAAGACATGGAAGGATAGTATGGAAAAACTACGTATTCAAGCTTGAGTTTTATCCAAGATGCAATATTTTTTATTGTCATTTATTTCTTGTTTTTCCTCAGCATATCAAAATACATTTTCTTTTCCTACTGCAATCAAATGAGGACCACGAATCTAAATTTGAATATCCTTCTTTAAAATACACATATTCTTCTTTTTACATTGTTGAGCCTCGACAAGATTCTTCATCCGAATCATATGATGTACATGATCAATTTTGTAAGCCTTGTGTAACCAAAACTAATATATTTCCTCATGTATCTAATCCTATAACCTCGAAGAGCTTGGGAAGATATAAACCTTTAATATTTCAAAATACCCTTAATGACTTTCTAGTGAACCACTATAAGTACCTACCTAGATTTGATGGAGACAAGCCTTCAGCTGAAAAACACATTCAAGATTTTGAGCATTTCATTGACCTTTTTGAGATTGAACATGTTGATGTTTACATGAGAATTTTTTCTCAATCACTGCAAGGAGATGCTAAAGAATTGTTTAGACACTTACAACATGAATCCATCAGCTCATGGGATGAAATGGACCTCTTTCTAAACTTTTGGGGTGAGAGGAAACCTTTGGATCATCTCCTTTCAGAGTTTTATTCCATGAAATAACAAGAGAATGAGACCGTGTCAACATTTGACATGAGGTTTCATAGTTTTTATCACAAGATGCCTAAAGGGATTCAACCTACTATAGTTTCTACCATGCTCTATTATGTTATATCCCTTCATCCATATTTATCTCTTCTTTTGATGGAGAGGAAATATGTGTCCTTGCAGAAGATGTTTAGATATGCTCAGGAAGTTGAAGATACTTTTAGAGCATGTGGAAAAATTTCAGATCAGATTGCAGACTTACCAACTATTGTTCCAAATATCCATGTTGTTGATAGTCAAAAGGTTTCTAATTTACCTATCTATGGTAAGTATGAGAATGATTATGATACTGCTTTTATAAAGAAACCAATTGTAGATATTTTATCAGAAAATTATTCTTTTCAGAAAGGTAATGACAACCTTCATCCCATATATCATAATTTCATAATTGCAAATAGATAATTTAATGAGACTACTAGAGGTGATTCTATACTTTTGTTCTTTTCTTCTTTTGAGTTGTTGAGAAAGTCTTTTAAAGTCACTAAAGAAGCACATAAGTTTGAGTTTTTGGAAAATCACATAAGGTTTCTAGAACTGGATAATGAGATATGCCAGCAACAATGTTTCCAAAACCCTTATGTTGAAAGTTAGGTGCCTTCTCTGGAAGATGAAGACAAAAGTGAGTATAGTTACTCAATGTTGTCTTCAAGATTCTCTTTTTCTGAGATTTTCAAAGAAACATATGAAAATAAAAAAAATGATATTTCCTTCTTTGAAAATCTAGACGGTGGCCCAATTTATGATGATTATAATGAACAGATGCAAGAAAATAGTGAAGAGGAGCATATTATCTCAAATTCTCTTAAAAAATAGGGTTTTTCATTTATTGAAAATTTAAATCTAGGTTTTCCGTCCAGTCAAAATCGGATTTTTGTTGAATAGTTGGAAGATGTTCCAATTGATGAATGCCCAGAATACATGAGTTTTATTTTCGACATACATGATGAGGAAAGTGATCAGAGTATTTCTTTTTTCTTTGATAAATATCTTGATATTGAATATTTGGAACAAACATCATCTGATGTGGAGGAAAAGGCTGACATATTTCCTTATGTTTATGAATAGAAAAAAAGTTTCAGATCTAGGATACCCCCCTCCCCCCTCTTTTTTGATCAACAAGTGGTATTCACTCATGTTTTCCAAGACCCTTTTTCATTCTGGTTGAATACATCAGAGAGATATTTTGGGGGATTTCCTAGGGATAGTCAGTGGATATAGTTTTTTAGTAAAGATGATTTTTGGGGATAGAGTCAATTTTCAGTTTGAGTTGCCATCTAAAAGTTATGTCATTTTCTTTTTGAGTAAAAGAATGAAATTTTTTCAAGATGTGATACTTACATGGTTGCATTAGATGAGATAATTACATGGTTGCATTAGATCTTTGACTTCACCTTACTAGGAAATCCATGGATTAACTTAGAGTAGGTAGGAGTTTTTTTCTAATAAGCTCACAGTTCTTAGCATATTTTCAACATTCAATAGTTTTTCATTTTGGTTTTCAGCATGGAACATGTTCTACAGGTTCTTGGCATCCCTTGGGGAGCATGTCATCCCCTATGGAGCTAAATTTTAACACTGATATTTGCATCATCAAATTTGGGCTAAAATAGCATGTGTGGCAAGGCACCATGGAAGTTATGGCATTTTTGCAGCATAATGGTTTTTATACATAGGCATCAAAAGATTTATCTTCATTAACAACAGAGGTTAAGATCATTATACAAACTATACTAGTCGAAACAAGTTTCAAATATGAAAACACTCAAAATAGAGAGTTCACAGCTAAATACAATTTGCTGTGAAATTTCCTATAACAAAGAGTTTGCAGCAAATTTGTACACTGCGAACTCTCATTTTTATCATATCTTGAAATATACGAACTAGGTTTTTCTGAAATTGTTTTTGGAGGAGAAACATAATTTCTTTGATTTTCTAACCAGAACTAATCCCAACCCAATTCCTCGTTTGGGAGAAAAGTAAAAATAAGCATCTACAAGAAAGTCTGCAAAACATCATGCAGATGTGTTGCAAACTCTAACAGTTTGATAAATCCAAATTATGGGAGGGATTTCGGCTGTCAGAAAGGGTTAGAATGGTTTCCTAGGAGGTATTTGGACATGAGGGACATTTTTTCTATCACCAGATCAAGCAACATGACCTGTTTCAAAAGGAATTTATCACAATAGACAAGATCCAAAAAAATAGGAGCTAGGTGGATTTTATGTTTCACCTTGTTGTAACAACTCCTAGAGAAAAGGGAATCCAATGCAACCAATTTGGATTCGACCTATTTAGAGTAGAAGGAATGATACAATATGTATAGAAGTTGTTTTTTTGATGAAAGGGTTCAGTTCATGATCCAAGAGAGGCTCATGAGAGCCTAAGAGGCAATTTACTTGTGTGTGTTTATTTGTAAGCCTGAGGGCCTGTGATGTAACATCTTCTACCATTAAATATTCATGAGAGTTGTTTATTAAATTCTCTTATTTATTTTCCATTTATTTTTCATCACATTACTTGAATGTAATGCATATTTTGAAGATCAAAGGTTTCATGTAATTAATGAATTCCTGAACAACAGAGGATTTGTTGTAACTTGTCTATTAATCTGTGTTTTGTTCAATCTTTATTTAATTTGTTTTGTAGAAAGTATACTTTTATGATTGATTTTCTCCATTTTTGTCATATTCTATATGATTCTATCCATAATTGTATAAACCTTTATTTGGTACATAGTTTCATTTCCTTTGATTTGTAGGATGTTTATGGCTCCATGTTGTTGGATTACTGAGAAGGGGCTGGGNGGGGGGGGGGGAGGCGGGGAGGTGAATTAGTAATAGCGTAATTATAATCATTGTTCTCCAAATAATCCAAGTGTTATATCAATGTATAATTATTATCCAATAATGAGAAATAAGAAATGAACAATCACACACATACATAGTACACCAGTGTTTTACGTGGAAACCCAAATCGGGAGAAAACCGCAGAATGCTTTATCTTATATGTCTTGAAGAATTACATCCATTGGAAGCACCAACTTCCTTTGTTTTCCAGATGCAACTGGAAGGAGGATCCAACCCCCTACTTTCTCAAGCTACAACCTGAGGGAAGTTCCAACTCCCCAATTCTCTGGCTACAACCAGAAGGAGTCTACAACCCCCTATGTTCTCTGGCTACAACCGGAAGGTGGCTACAACCACCTGTCCTTACCCCGTCCAAACGCCCTGAAGTAGAAGTAGAATGATGGAACCACTTTCACACTATCACTGTGATATATACTGTTATAAACATGTACCAATAAACTTGAACTATGCATCAACCATGCATCAACATGTACCTCAACCTGTAATCAACCTGTACCATAAACAAGTGCATCAACCATGCACCAACCTATACCAAACAATCTATAATCAAACTGTACCATAAAAAAGTGCAACCAACCATGTACCAAGTATGTACCAATCATGTGTCAAGTACTCATCAACTATGACTCATCAATATGTACCAACATCATCAACTATAGACCTCATGTATGCGTCAGCTCATCAACTGCTTGTCTCAACCATGTACCCAACTTGTACCTCAACCAAAAGCCCTCATCAATTTCATCATCAAAATATGATTTGTAACTCTATAATAAACCTAGTGTATATGATCACATACCTGCAAACCTTCCTTAACTTTAGAAACAAGAGACAAGCATTTTCATCAAATGTTTCTTTAGTCTCACAAGACTAGTTTTGGATTAGTCAACAACCCTAACTTGAAATAATCATAACTTTGTACCTGTAATGAATAAAGATATGAAACTGATATACAATGTTCTTCAATGTTTTTTAAGCAATTCCTCCAGGTGTCACTACTTGGAACCTCTCAGAAAAGGAGTTATGGAAAAAATGGTGCACCTTGCTGAATTCTAGATTATTCTAGAGAGTGACCTTGTAGAGCATGTCCCACATGGAATATTTGTTGAATTGATATGAACCTATTACAAAAACTACTACAGAGTGTACTCTAACCAACTCATTTAGTCTTACTAAATTTGGATCTATTATGAAGAAGTTATGATGTTTTTATTTGAAACACCTGTTTTTTGACTAGTTTCAGGACTAGCCACAAACCCTATTTTCCACGGAGTGTAACTCCAAAAATACAATGACCCACAAGATGAATTTTTTACCACATATAATTGGATATGTTTCCTGAATGACATAGAAATTTCATGGTCTGAATCATTCTAAAAAAAAGTTATTGCTAAAATGTTGAGATGACCTGAAAAAATAAGTATACCTTAGAAAGCATCATCAAAATAATTTATCCTTCCTTAAATTCCGGCCTTCTTTTATTCACTTTCCTTAGAAATTCGGCTTAGATATCCTTTGGTTACCTCAGAAAACTATAGGTATTCAATATTCTCAAGTGTGTCTTAAATGAGAGAGCCTTGCCTCTTATTTATACTTTCCAAGTAGCTTCCTTAAAAACATCTTCTAGGTCACTTTGCCCACTTTCCTTATTTTAGGGTTAACCCATTTCTAATTTCTCCATTAAATTTATTATTGAATTAATTTATTTTGTATTCACTTTGAATTATAGTACACTCATCACTTCACTTTATTATTTAGTTTTTAAAATCTCTTAAACCACTTTGACTACTTTGACCTTTTGGGGCTTCTAGATGACATATGAGGGTCCTCCAACTTCGTAAGGCTATAACTCTCAAACCGTGAGGAGTTGTGTGACATTCCACATACCAGTAGAAATGGAATGACATGTAATATCCATATAAAATAGTATTACCTGCAAATATATCAAAACTAATACATTTATCCATCAAACAAACTTGCGTCCATTACCCAAACCTCGGTTCTCCAACTTCTCATGGCCATAACTCTCTAACCGTGAAGAGTTATGTGGCGTTCCACATACCACCAATAATGGAATAAAAAGAAATATACATCTAGGATAGTTTCACTGAAAAATTTACTAGAGTTCATCTCATTATTCCACAAATAAGCATGGGTTTTCTAACCATACTTCTAGGATAACTCAATTCCCAAAGCGTCTTCCCGTGAGGGATTTCACCATAAGGGGGCCACTTTGGAGTTCATCCATTTCTACTTATTATCAAACATGAAAAGACAATAATGATTCATATTTACATCAAACAATATTTGGTCCATTACCAACCTTTGTGCTACGAGACTTTCTTCAAGGGTTGACATCAATGACAACCAACCTTAATCAACAATATCCCCCTTTGGCATTGATGGAAACACTCTGATGCAATACTGAAATCATATCACTCATGCTCCCCCTGGAACCATGCCTCTGTTCTCTGCATTTGATTAATCTCTCCCCCTTTTTCATCAATGGCAAAGGTATCTTTCCATCTGGGGTTTCTCCCCTTGACTGAACTGTCCTCTTATGGTGCTTTCTCATGTAAATCTAAGACATATAAGATAAGCATTCAAAAAGCATTCAATTTGGAGTAAAAATAAATCCAAGTCTCTGGTGAAGATATTCAAAGGATTCTCGTGGAAGTGGTTTTTTGAAGATGTTTGCCACTTGTTCTTTTGTACCCACATACTCAACTCTGATGTTCTTTTCTGCAACCTGCTCCCGTAGAAAGTGATACTTTATTGGAATGTGCTTCTTCTTGGAGTGCATCACCGAGTTCTTCGAGATACTGATGGTGCTTGTATTATCACAATAGATTGGAATGGGCTTATCATACTCAACTTCTATATCTGTCAGAGTTTGTTTCATCCAAAGAACCTGTGTACAACATGATGCTGCTACAATATACTCTGCCTCGGCTGTAGATAAAGATACTGATGATTGTTTATTTCTTAGCCATGATACTAAACACTCACCCAAGTAGAATTTTGCTCCATGGGTGCTTCGTCGGTCATAAATACAACCTTCCCAATTTGCATCTGTGTAGGCAATAAGCGATAGATCCTTTCCTTTTGGATACCATAATACAAACTCTTATGTTCCTTTGAGAGATCTGAAAATCCTCTTCACTGCTAACACATGTGACTCCTTTGGTGCTGCTTGAAATCGTGCCACCTGTCCAACTTTCTGCATTACATTTGGTCTGGATGCTGTCACATATAGTAGGTTGCCAATCATTGACTTGTATTGCCTCTAATCTGTAGACTTCGAAACACCATCTTTTCTCTACTTGCAACTGGTTTGCATGGGAGTGATAACTGGTTTGCAATCTTCCATTCTGAACCTCTTTAGCATTTCTCTGATATACTTGGTTTGAGAAATAAATATTCCTTGGTTTCTTTGACGTATCTGAAGTTGCAAAAAGAATGATAGTTCTCCAAGTAACGACATTTCAAATTCATTCTTCATATCTTTTGCAAATTTCTGGCTTAACTTGTCATCATCACTACCAAAAATAATATCATCAACATAAACTTCAATTAATAAAATATTACCTTCACTTACCTTGATGTAGAGGTTGTTGTCTGTACTTCCTTTTCTGAACACTGACTACTATATATACTTATCTAGTCTAGAATACCATGCTCTGGGAGCCTGTTTTAGACCATAGAAGGTCTTCTTTAATTTACACACATAATCTGCGTTCTCTGACAACTGAAATCCTTTTGGTTGTTCAACGTAGACTTCTTCTTCAAGTTCCCCATTCATAAAAGATGATTTTACATCCATCTAATATACTTTAACATTTTTGGAGCATGCATAGGCTAAAAGAAACCAAATTGCTTCCATTCTAGCAACTGGAGAAAATGTCTCTTCAAAGTTGATTCCTTCAATCTGTGCATATCCTTTACATACCAATCTAGCTTTGTTCCTTGTAACTTGTCCATCTTCATTTAATTTATTCATGAAAACCCATTTTGTGCCAATCACATTCTTATTCTTTGGTCTTGGAACCAGTTCCCAAGTGTCATTTTTCTCTATTTGATCCAATTCTTCATTCATGGCCTTATTCCAAAATTCATCCTTGTTGGCTTTTTCAAAACAATTTGGTTCAATTGTAGATAAGAGTGCTAGGTGTGTTTGTTCTGGTGAACAGATTTTTCTTCTAGTCTCAACTCTTGCATATTTGTTTCCAATAATATGATCTGAAGGATGATTCCTCTGTACTCATTTTCTAGGTGTCCTTGGAGATACTTGTTGAACTTTCTCTTCTGTTTCTGTCGGATTCTCTTCATCTTCCTCTTCTACTTCATCTTCTTCTTCTTCTTCTTCGAAAAGTTGTTCCATTGATTTGTTTCTTCTTCCTTTGATTTTGGTCTGCCTATTTCATCAATTGTTACGTTGATGCTTTCCACAACTTTGTTCAATCTTAGATTTTAACACTTGTATTCTTTCCTTTTACTTGAGTAACCAACAAGTACTCCTTTGTCCACACGAGAGTCAAACTTTCCCATTCTTCCATATTCTCTTTTGATGTAGCATTTGCTTCCAAAAACTTTAAAGTGCTTCATATTTGTTGGTATTCCTTCCCATGGCTCATAGGGAGTTTTATTAGTGTTGTTTCTGAGCATTACTCTATTTTGAATGTGAACTATTGTATGCACTGCTTGTGTCCAAAATATATCTGTCAATTTGGAATCAATTAGCATTGTTCGAGCCATTTCCTGTATTGTCCTATTCTTTCTTTCAACAACTCCATTATGTTGAGGTGTCCTAGCAATGAAGAATTTCCTTTTTATTCCATGACTGCTACAGTAGTCCATAAATCCCTTTGAAGTGAACTCTTCTCCATTATCATATCTCAAGCATTTGATTCTTGAAGCGATATCATTTTCAACCATTTCCTTGTATATCTTGAAGTTTTCAAAAGCTTCTGACTTGTTCTTGAGAAAGAAAACTACAGTCATTCTTGTATAATCATCAACTAATAACATAAAGTATCTTTCACCTTTTAAGCCCTTTATTGTAGTTGGTCCAACTAGATCAGTATGCACAATTTCCAGTGGTCTTGTTGTTGAATATTCCTTTGATTTGAACCTGGTCTTTGTTTGTTTTCCTTGTTGACAATTCTTGCATAAAGTGTTGGTTGGTTTCGTGATCCGGGGCATTTCTCTAACTTCTTATCTTTTGCTGACTTTGACAAGGATATAAAAATGCATGTGACCCATTCTTATGTGCCATAGCCAAATTTCATCTTCCTTTCCTAGACAAGACTTTTCATTTCCAATTTCACTTAACACAGATATGTTGTTTGAAGTTCTTGCAGCTGTACCGACCAATTTCCCTGAACCTTCTCTTCTTATCTCACACTTTTGTGAATCGAAAGTAACTTTATGACCTTGGTCACACATTTGACTCACAATTAGAAGATTATGTTTCATATTTTCTACTAGTAGAACATTTTGTGCCTTTTTATTTTTGTTCCCAATTCAGACTGTGCCTTCGCTAATGATTTTGGATGAATTATCATTTCCAAAGGAGACTGATCCATTTCTTTCCTTTCATAATGTAAAAAATTTGTCTCTATCACCTGTCATGTGTTTTGAACACCCACTGTCAACATACCAACCATGTCTCTTCTGCTTAGCTTGTAGAGTGACTGTGCATTCTTAATTTCTATACTGATCTTGCTTTCTTATCCATGTCATTTTCTGAGGTTCTTATCTATGACTGTTGTTATTCTGTTGAGGTTCTTTAGGAGGGACTATCATTCTGCAATTTTTGGCCACGTGTCCAAAATTGTTACATTTGTATCATTCCACTTCAGTGCTCAAAGATTCAAACCTATTGTAACTTCTTATTTGTGTTTCACTAGGTCTTCTTGAGTAACCCCTTTGTGTATGACTCTCAAAGTTGTTATTGTTTTTGTTGTTAGCTCTGCAATTCACAAATTTATGTCCAAAATTATTACATGCACAACATAAACAAAAAAATATAGTTTGATACCTGGGGGTTAAAGATCTTATGAAAGAAGGTGCTCTTATGAATCCTTCTTCTTCTTGAAGCCTATCTATCTATTGTTGATTCTGAAATCTGAATCTTCTCAGTGGAGGAGTGTCCCTGTAATCTTCTTTGTACATCTTCCTATCCCCTTTGATTATTTCTGCATAGATTTTTTGTATTTGTTTCTTGCTTTGTTGTTTTGGAGATTTATCCCTTTTCTGTTTGATTGTATCCAAGTCCAGACTTGTGAAGATGAGATTTTTTACTGCTAATAATGTCATCCAGAACTTTTGAACTATTCTGCATATTTTTCTTTTGAATATCCTTTTCTTAGTGTGACAATCGTTGCTTCCAAGTTTCCAATGATCTTGTCATTTTCTTCTAGTTGTTCTTTGAGTGCTTCTTCAATTCTTTTATCTTGTTCTATTTGAACCTTCAATCTTGTGATCATTTGTTCTAGTTCTCTAGTGTCCTTTTTTTTTGTCTAGTTTTGCTTGTAGTTTCTTGTTTTTCTTCTTTTCTCTTTCGATAACTTCTATGGAACACATTAATTCTTCTTGATAGTCAATTTTTGCCTCTTCAATTTCGTCTTCGACTTCTTCATATCCTTCTTTGGCTTCTTCATATTCTTCTTCGGAGTCTTCTTTGTTAGAATCTTTTACTGCCATGAATAGAACTCTTCCTGTCTCACTGTCACTGATTTCATCTTCATCTGATGATGAGATGTCTTCTTTGATGCATAAGCTTTTCTTGAAATCTTTCTTTGTAGTTCTTTTGCCTTTATATGTGTGTTTGAATTTTGAGTAACCTTCATCATTTCTCTTTTTCTTATGAGGACATTTGTTAGAAAAATGACCAATACCATCAAAATTAACACAAATTAAAGGAATCTTACCTCTATACCTACCATTGGTTCCTTTTTTTAGTCTTTTGACGAAGTTAGCCACTTCTTCATCATCTTCCAAGACGTCGTTGCTACTGCTATATTCTTCTTGTTCCTTTTTCTTTTTATTTGATCTTTTGGATGCTTTGAAGGCTGCTTCTTTTACATATGGATTTTCCTGTTCAATTCTCATTTCATATGATGTGAAGATTCCATGCAGTTCGTCCATGCTTATTGAGTTTAGATCCAATATTTCTTCTAGTGATGATATATTAGGGTTGAATCTCATAGGAAGAGATCTTAGTACCTTTTGAACAATTACAGATTCTTCGATTTCTTCTCCCAATCCTATGATTGCATTCA
>ML799760.1:249044-268356 GCA_009831015.1 Picea engelmannii
TTGGGCCACGTGGCACCCTTTCATTCGCCCACGAGGACGCCACGTGTCTCAATCTTACTCGTCCAACTGTCTGCCAATCAGCCATTGCCACGTCAGCACAGTCGCCACGTCAGCTGCCACGGATGCACTGCTGACGTCACCCTAGTGCCACGTGTCACCCATCCAATGGTGACACGTGTCACCTTCCAATTGGTCAAAATGCATGCCAAAAAGCCCATAAATGCGTGACACGTGTCACGCCCTGGAGCCGCCACGTGTCCTGTACGAACGGCCACGTCATCTGTACGTCTGCCACGTCAGCACTGTACGGTCCTGCCACGTGGCAGTACGGCCTGCCCAGTCAGCACATTTTTTTACCTGTTTGGCTCGGCGAACAGAAGGCGATAACTTCTCCATACGGACTCCGTTTGCGAAAGTAAATATACCACCGGAATCAGGAGAACGAGACGGACGCAATGGTACCGTTTTCGTCATATTCCGAGCACTTTGAAAATTGAGCATTTTTTAGACCCCTGGTCCAGATTCTGATCATCGATGCTCCTCTAAACTCCATGGGGGAGTGTTGAATGGATTGTAAAACACCCTTATTGTTCAATGAAGGGTGAACCCATGCTCTGATGTAGTGGCTATGAGGGCATTGTCCAAAAAACCACAAGAAAAAATGCCCAAAAACAACCAGTGCACGTTCAAAACGTGAAGGTTTTTTTTTTTTTTTTGAATGCTTTAGTGGCCAATGTAAGGATGTGTTGGCATCCCGATGTTCATGCAAAGAGGGTGTTGGTCTTTTACGAGAGAAAATAATCATTTTTTTAAAGTTTTGAAAATTGCCAAAAAATGTGATTTTAAATGAAAAATTTGATTGTTGATGTAGGTGATTTCGGAAACAATCATGCTTGAGTGGAAAGAAAGAGAGCATGAGCTTGATGATGTGGCCTCTTTGAAAAGTCTCTGAGTGAGATCCGCGTTGAGGAATTTTGGTCTCCTCAAATATGTCAAAATGCAAAAAATGAAGAAAGAGGTCCTTCTTCTTGAGCATATGATCGGGTTGTGGAACGTTGCAGAAAAAGGATTCCAGATGGGAACACATCTTCTTACCATCAAGTTAGAATATGTTTAATTCATAACTAGTCTCTCAAAAAGAGGAGCTCCCATAGTTATAACTAGACAATGGGTACTTCCCGTGCCTGTGGATGAGTATCTGGCAAACCATTGTGTCCCAGGAGCGAGACTAGTGGGTGGCAGAATTGCGATCAAAGATATCAGGGATCTATCTCTTCGATCCATTTTTTTTTCCATTATGAGTATAGAGGGAAGTGTGAGTGCACACCTTGTTTCAAGATCATAGGTGGCCTATGGTTTACAGTGTCTAGAGCCAACACTGTTTAACTGGAGCGCAGGGTTTCTTCACCATGTGAAGGAACAGATTACGAGATGTAGATCAAGGCAACAAAAGCAGTTTGGATATGGTTCATTCTTGGTTTCATTCTTCTTAGAACACATTCCTGGGATGCAACCTCAGATTGCATTACCGGTACAGCCAATGGGAGAACCATGTATGGAGCGGTGGACCAGCCTATCTCTGAGACTAGGCTCATATTCAGAGTTTAGATTCACCGGTGATTTCTTTGCTTGGCTGAGATGCCAATTGATCTTGATAGAAGACTTTACATACCCCAGAGTATATTTCTGGGGCAGCATGGACTTGGTTCTTCTAGAGGGGGAGGATTGGGATCTGTTAGGTAAGAAACCAAACTGATCTTGTCAAGTGTTTTTAATTTTTGAATGTTATAATTTTTTTAGAGTACATAGAAGATTCTTTAATAGATGTATCATTTCATCATGCAGATAGGGGAGCAACACGTCCAACAAAGATGCTAGCACTGGGGCATCGTGGGGATGCTCAGATAGCGGTAGATCAAGGGGTAGCAGTAGGAATTTTCCTGGAGGTTGAAAGAAACCTCCAAGGTATCATGATGGGTGTCCCTTCTCTCAAGAGTCGGGAAGTGCCACTACATCTACAAAGACACACTGTGGGAGTGTCTAAGAGTCTTAAATTTCTACTAAGGCGAATATCCCGTGCAATGATATGTTACTCGCAGCATAATGTGATGCGGGGAGATTAGGATCTTCCTGATGATTGTATAGTCTATATGAGGATGTTTATGGGTGTGAGGACCCACATTTTGCCTATCTATGTACCATTTTTTATGTAATCAAAATTTTTCAGTGACGCCATGTATATATACATTTCCGAGTTTTTACAGTGCCAAATTATTTTCAAAAGATGATGTCTTTTATGTGATGTTTTTTAATTTACATGATGATATGTGATGTGATTCATTTCCTATATGAAAACTTTTCTATTGTGAGATATCTATCCATAATGTAATTTTCTAACAAATCCAAAATGGTATTGAGTTCTCTTGGTATGTGTCTATATTCAATAAAATAAAACATTCGTTCAAGACGACGAACTCGTAAGTGGAGATGTAGCAGGATAGGATTGCGAATAGCGTAGATTCGATTGAGTTGACAGACCATGAGTTGAGAGTCCAGATTGACAATTATGTGAGAAATGCCTAGGGAGGAGGCTTCAGTTAAAATTCTGATGACAGCATGATATTCTACCATGTTGTTAGTTTCCGATCCTAAGAAAATACCTCTGGAACTCACCAACTCGTCAGAGTGGTAAATGACCCAAGTTGCTGAAGCAACATTCTGGGTGTGTCGACTAGCACCATCTGCAAAATCGACAAAGATAGAAAAGGGAGATGTCATCTGCGCATGAAAACACAAGACATAATATAAGCGGCTAAGGCAAAAAATCGAGCACGCAAAAGAAAAAGACACACCAAACTAAAATACAATAGTGTACAAAGAACGTATGCTAGATGTCCTAAGCATAGTACTTCTTAAGGTAAATCCCATTCTGAGGCTCACCCAAGGAGATTTCGTCATAGTCCACTAACTCATAGGCACCTCTATGTAGAACATGTTTCACGATGTAAGGACCATGCCATAGAGATTCTAACTTACCCGTCCCTAACTTGTCATGAGCCTAGTCATAAATGAGGACTAGGTGTCCTTCTGCAAAAGTGCGAGGATGGACAAACTTGTCATATTGATTATTGATTCATTTTTTATATGTCTCATTGACGAGAGAAGCATCACGATGTGTTTCATCCAACCTAGTCAAGTGTAAGAAATGTTCTTCTTCAGTAGAAGTGTGGGGAAAGAGTTCTACTTTGAGTTTTAACGAAGGAATTTCACACTCGATTGGTAAAATATCTTCTATGCCATATACTAGATGGAAATGAGTGAAACCAGTAGCAGTTTTTACTGAGGTCCGGTAGGCCCAGAGAGCGTAGAAAAATTGTAGATGCCAGGATGTCTTGTTGGCCCCTACCATCCATTGGATCATAGTTTTGAGGAATTTGTTGATAGCTTCAACTTGTCCATTCGCTTGAGGATAGTACGGGAATGATTTCTCATGGAGAAAACCCAACTTGGCATGCAACTCACTCATCATTTGGTTTTTTAAAGTGGTATCCATCCCAGAAAGATGACCTCCACGGGATCCAAGGTGACAGTCATTAAGCATGTGTTCATCCTCTTCATGAGTTAGACATCATCGCAAGATAGTTTCAATGCCATGGAGGTATAAAGTGTCACCGATAATAAGGTAACGATGAGAATGGTGATGAATATGACGATGTTCTTCACTAGAGATATCGGGATGAAAACGTTGGGTCTGGAGATAAAGAAGGATAACTCCATACCAAGGATCAGACGTGCTAATGAGGAACATAGTTTCATCCGGGAGATAATCTCTAGGCTCAGTATCTTCATCAGCATGGGGAAGGTCGCAAATAAGCTCTACAAACACCAGAGACTTTTTAGCTTTTGATTTAGTGAACTCGAGATCGAATTCCTAAAGGATAATGATCCATTTCAAATATTTTCCCCCAAGAAATTGACGTGTTAAAATATGGTACATGGGGTTCGAGTCCACAATAACCGTGGTGGTGCGTAGCGAAATGTAGTGATGGAATCTCTGGACAAAAATGATGGCTGCCAGAGCCAACTTTTCAACATGTGAATATCTGAGCTCTGGACCAGATAGAATTTTTCTCAAATAATATATCATGTGTTCCTCGCCGTTAGGGTCCTCTTGAACTAACACTATGGAAATAGTGGAAGTGGAGGTTGTTAAGTAAAGGATATAGTCCTTTGTGTAATTCAGAGGATGTAACAAAGGAGCGTTGGTTAATTCATGCTTAAGAGAAGTAAATGAGCATTCAATAGTGTCATCCCAAACGAAAGTGGTGTCTTTCTGTAACAGGCGCATAAATCCTTTTGTAATCTCAGCATAGTTACAAATGAAATGACGAAGAAAGTTTATTTTCCCCTGCAAACTTTGGAGTTTTGTCAGATTTTTAGGTGGAGGTAAATCCAGAATAACCTTAATTTTTAAGGGATTTACCCGAATCCCATCCTTGGAAACAAAGAAGCCAAGGAGTCGACCTGATTTGACAGAAAAAATACACATATGTGGGTTCAAACGAATGTGATAGAACCGACATCGAAGCAAAATAGTTGGTAGATAACCAAAATGGTCTGATCGATTGGATGAGTAGGCAGGTAAGTTATCGAGGTAAGGTTCTGCAATATGTTTGATATCATGGGAAGTGTAGGACATGGCTCATTGGAATGTAGCACCAACATTTTTAAGGCCAAATGGTAGCTTTCAATAGGTGAAAGTTCCCCACCGGAAGATGAAGGTTGTCTAATGTTGATCAACAGTTGAAATTTCAATCTGGTTATACCCCGAGAAACCATCCATGAAAGAGAAAATTATGCTACCAGCGCAATTATCAATGATCTAGTCGATAAAGGGAATAGGGTAGTTGTCTTTTGCACACGCCTTATTGAGATCTCAATAATCAACGTAGACATGAATGGTCCCTTTCTTCTTGGTGACCGGAACAATGTTTGAAACCCATTCCATCAAAGGGATAGGATAGATGAAGCCATATTTCAATAATTTCTCAACTTCTGCCTTAATACCCACAATTTTCTTAGGATGGACCGGATGGAGTTTCTATCGAACAGGTTTTACACCTAGGTAGGTTTTAATCTCATGCACAACGATCAAAGGATCGATCCCTGACATCTCTTTGTAGCTCCAAGCGAAGACATTGCGAAATTATTTAAACAAAGCGATATAGGAAACCAATTCCTCGGGTGTACAATTAATGCCGCGATTAATATTTTCTATGATACCTTCCTTGATCAAAATATATATTTCGACTGTAGAGGTAATGTTGCCTAAATTCCATTCAGAAATAGCATGTTGTGTAAGTATAGGTGATTAGGGAAATTGGACAACATTGGGGGGGAAGATAGAATGTATATCTTCCTGGATTTCTTTGAGAGGTGGAAGAAAAGAGGATCAATGATGGATATCATCCCAAGGTACATTGTTGATGCTAAGCATTTCCAATATTGATTCGTCAGAAGGAAAAATTTTGGAAATGTATTCAAATGCAGACGTCAAGGAATTTAACCATGATGGAATCGAGTAAGTGTCAGGTGCCAAGAGATGTTGGTCATCCGAGGAGGGAGAGGTGGATTGGATGACAACATATGAGGTTTCATCTGAACTAAGTGGCATGGTGTGACCTAGTGCATCGAATTCCAATGGACTAGGTACAATCCAAGGGTCAGATGATTCCAAGGATTGGTAAATCGTAGTTGAAATCATATTGATTGTGGCAACATGATGTGTGGTGGGTGGAAGTGGTGTGGCGAAGGTACCCATAAGGCTAGAGTCTTTCAACAAGCCAACACCAACACTTTCATACATGATCTTGTGATCTTCCAAAAAGGGAATATTGTTGGTAGCAAGAGTGCGAGCATCATGTGTACAAAAATCTAACTGATTGACAGTGACAATTTTACCTTGATGAGGAAATTGCACACATTGAAACATTGATGAAGCAACGATGGAAATAGCATAGAACCAAGTTTTTCCAAGCAATAAGTTGTAATCAAGGGGAGCATCGACCACCTCGACATCAACAGAGATAGATTTTTTGCCCAATTGGACGGACAAGGAATGAAAAAGTCCACAGGGATGAAAACCTCGTTCGTCGAATGCACGTAGCATCATTGGGGATTTGTTAAGTGCAGGCGATTTCAAGCTTTTCCAGTAGGATAAAGACATGACACAAGTAGAGGCTCCCTCATCCAAGATAGTGCGGTGGATTTGTTGATTATGAACAACAACGTCAACTTAGAAAGCAAATTGATGAGAGAGTCGAGGTGAGAAATTATTCAGGTTAAACATGATAGTGTTGGACGACTCATGATCAAAAGCACCAATAGAGGCCAAGAACATTCTACGTTGACTGGGGCAGTGCTGTAGAACTTCTAACACAGACATAACACATAGTGCTTATGCCAGATCTTCAACAATGTTGTAGTTCTAGGTGGCACGTGAACTATGATTAAAGGTAGATTTATGGATAGTGCTCTTAGGAGGGTGTAAGATAGAGTCGAAAGCAGGTTTCTCAATTTGAAGTGGTCTAGATGAAGGAATAAATGATGGAGGACTAACGGAGTATGGCGATGGATCCGGTGAAGTACCATTAGTGAATTTTACCTTGTCAGATTTAACTAGAGTGTCATAAGTCGTAGAGCGAGTGGTTAAATCAATCCCATTGAAGAAATAAATATGGGCACTTGTTGAGGATTCATCATGAGAAGGGTGGTTGGAATTTCCCTCTGCAGAAGGGTTTTGAGCAACCATATATTATTGTTGAGGAAAAGGATGAGTAAGCACGACAGGTTGAGAATTCCCCTTAAAAAGTTTGGCCACTTCATCGTGATGTGGACAGTCTCAAGTGTAGCGATCATCACCACAAATAAGACATGGGAATTTTAGCTTCTGTTGTGGTTTCTTTTCGTTAGCAGGTGGTGGGTTTTGAGATTTGGGTTTTTCATTATTGTTCTTTTTGGTTATTTTCTTTGTCTTCTTCTTACCTCTAGATTGTTGTGAAGAGGCAGATTTCACTGCATTCACCTCATATATTTGAGTTGGAGGGGAGGCAAGGGAAGGTGCGGTCGAATTGGAGGTGGATGCTGGAGCAGATCGATTAGCTATTCCAATCGTCTGGGATGAAGATTGTGTTTTGATAGAGCCAATAACTCCATTCGCATGCGATGAAGATGAAGGTTTGGATGGATCAGTAGTAGCACGGGTAGCATTATGGATTAACTCATCCAAAGTACTAGATTGGGAATAAACCAAATCTAAGTATTGAGCCCGAGTAATGGCCTCTTCCTCAGTGACTACACCACCCATGGAGACATCATGAGCGATCAGGGGTAACAGTGATTTAGTGAACCATTTCACCAATAATTGGTCAGGAATGACTGCTTTGATCAACATTCATCGTCGTCTCCACTCACGAATATGATCAGAGATATGAACAGAGTTTTTCTGATGAAGGGAGGCCAAGAGTTCAGTACTCATCTCATATCAAATGGGTAGTTGAAAGTGAGTGAGAAAGGACATGGAAAGGGAGTTAAAATCTTGGAAAGAACCACATGGAAGTTTGATATACCACTTGGCTACTGAGCCCGTAAGTGTTCGCTGGAAAATATGTAAACAAATAGAATTTTCCAATAAGGAGTTCGATGAACACCATAAATAGAAAGTCATCACATGGTTATTTGGGTCTTCTCCAGGTTTATCATCAAATTTTGGAATATCGGAAGGTAGTTTAGTTAGAATCATTGGCCGAAAAGGATAATGACGTATAGGATCATTAGTCAATTGAGATAAGTTTGGGAGATCCAGTGTAGTAAGGAATGGTAGTTTTCGGTTAACCTGAGGGTGATACTAGTGTGGCATAGGGACACTAGTAGGACCATAAACTGGATTAGGTGGATAATTGTAACCAGTAGGTCTCCTGCATACGGTTGTTGCTGACCAGAGTAGAGATTATTCAAAGAGGGTTGAGAAACATTTGGGAGCGGAGGATAACCTGATGGGTTATGAGGATTATATTGTGGTTGATGGGTTTGTCCATAAAGTGGATAGACATTTTTTCCATAAGGAGGATAAGGTTGTTGTTTTCCTTGATGATGTTTCACCCCCAGGGTATAGTGGATTTCCCGGAAAAGGAGTGTGCCAAGGATTGGGCATTGTAGATGCATTCTGTCCAGAAGGTTCATGATGGGATCTAGTTTGAGGTTGCCCCCTAGCATGAGGTTACTCTACAGCATGAGGTTTCCCTCCAAATGGAGGTTTCCCCCCAAATGAAGGTTTCCCCCCAAATGAAGGTTGCCCTCCGACAAGAGGTTGTCCTCCGAAAGGAGGTTTCCCTCTGAACGGAGGTTTCCCCCCAGCATGATGTTGAGTCCCTGGATTTTGAGAACCAGACGTAAATGACTGACCAGTGCCACTAGATGGATTAGAGCCACCAAGACCAGTTCCTTTTGTTGAAATTACTAATACAACTGAGAGGGGGGGGGGGTGAATCAGTTGTCTTTGAGATTAAACAATAATAAGTTTATTAAAATATTCTTAATATTTCTTCAAGTGATCATTAACATTATACAACATATGGACAGTAAAAGTAAAAAGCATCAGTCACACATAAGGTATACACAGAGATAGATTTTCACGAGGAAACCCATAAAGGGATAAAACCTCTTCTTCTTCGAAATGATAGGCAGTCTTTTAAGTTCTGTACATCATCTTTAATTGAGCACCAACTCAATGTGAGGTTGCTACCTCTGTTTTACAAGCTGCAACTTGTTTGAGAACACCAACTCTCTGATTTCTCTAGCACCCACTAGAAGGAAGCACCAACTCCCTGGTTTCTCTAGCACCCACTAGAAGGAAGCACCAACTCCCTGGTTTCTCTAGCACCCACTAGAAGGAAGAACCAACTCCCTATATGTTCCAGCACCAACTGGATGGAAGCACCAACTTCCAATTACACAGGCTCCAACCTGTATAATAGAGAACACTTGTTCTCCCTTGGACCACCCTGCCACCTTGGTTTCTCCGGCTGCAACCAGATGGAAGCTACAACTTCCTGTGTTCAAGCTCTCACTTGAACCTCTGAGGACAACAGTCCTCTCGAGCACCTCCCAACCTCCCTAGAACATAAATGAACATATAAACATTCAACTACATAGATACATCAATTCTTACCAATCTTTCTTTGTTCTTTACATCTGGTCATCTTCTAACTATTCTGCAATTCATTTCTTCCTCTGTCTGTTCAGCAGGTCTGCTCTGCATCAACTTGTTCTGTCATTCTGCTCTTCTTCAACTTGTTCTGTTATTCTGCTTTGTGCTTCATCTCACACTGCACATATGCTCAATCTCATACTGCACATCCTCTCATTTTCCTTTTCTTACAGTTTCATTCTTTTCTCATACAGAACAACCAACCTCACGTTGTCTGTCTCATTTCCTTTTATACACACACATGGCGGTTCAACTTCCCATCTCCTTAGGCAAAAAGGAAGACAAATGTCTCAGCAACTAAAATGCCAACTAATCAGCAATCATGAGTCTATTTCTCTAACAGATTCGAAACTGAGGAGTTAACTGTGAGAGAGAACAGTAACCCTCCGATCAACACTTGATATAACAGTTCATATCATTTCATGATTTTGCATATCGCGATTTCGACACTCTTGACGTTTAGTGTTTTTGTCACTTCAAAGTCTTGATCAACAAAACTCCGTAATGGAGTCGTATCAATGGTCTAGATCACATCTTGATCTGACGGTTTCAATTACGTCGTGATTTCGCATATAGCGATGTCAAGATTCTTGATGTTAATATTCTTTGACATCTCCAATACTCGATTCTCGAAACACCGAAATGGACTTGGATCAACGGTCTAGATTCAATCTTGATTCAATGGCTGCGATTAAATCACGATTTTGCATATCGCGATTTCGGAATTCTTGTTGCATTGTTCCTTTTCCCTCTCCATGTCACGATTCACGAAACTCCTATATGGAGTTGGATCAACGGTCCAGATCTGATCTTGATTCAACGGTTGCGATTGAATCATGATTTTGCATATCGCAATTTCGACATTCTTGTTGCATTGTTTTCTTGTCTCTCCATGTTGCAATTCGCGAAACTACGATATGGAGTTGGATCAACGGTCCAGATCTGATCTTGATTCAACGGCTATGATTAAGTCACGATTTTGTATATCGCGAAATCAGGATTCGTGTGGATGATGTTTCTTGACATCTCCAACTCTCGATCCCCGAAACTCCGACATGGACTGGAATCAACAGTCCAGATTCAACCTTAATCTGATGGTTGAGATTAAATCATGATTTCGCATATCGCGATTTCAAGAGGTTAGGGAACATCGTTCCTTTGACTCTCCAGTCAGCGAATTGATGATCTATCCCGACGTGTCCTACTCATAAATGGATGGTCCTCCTTCTTTCGGAATTGTGTACGCCCACTTCTCCTTGTACTTTAAAGAGCGTGCAGGTTCTCCTTGATCCAACGATGGTCGGGTCCTGCCTTTGGATCTAACGACTGAGATCTGTCCTCCTCTTCAGTGCGCTCTTCTTTTCTACATTCAGATCTGACGACCCTCGTTCTATCGGGAATTTGAAGGTGATCTAACGAACAGAAATGCTTCTCAAACCTTATGGGCCTACCTCTTCAGCATGCTCTTATTCAGATCTGACGGCCATCGGGAATTCAGGAAAAGATCCAACGAACACGATTGTTTTTCTTCCCTGATTATCACTGCACCGCTGATCATCGCTGCTGTACTCAAGCCATCATCACTACTGTACTTGCCATCAATGACAAGTATACGTTGCCTATAAAACATGCCAACAATCCTCTATACATTCTTCCTGTACTCATGCCATCTTTACTTATGCCCGTCTGTTACATTCTTCCTGTACTTATGCCATTCGCTGCCTGTTAAATATTTTCTAAAACCTTTGGGTTGTTGTAAAGGTATCAAGCTTACGGGTATAACCTGGGTAGTGTTGACAATGAAAGAATTCAATGCTCTATACCCGAGGGGAAGTGATGAAGAAATCCTAGATGAAAGTGGTGTACCAATGGGAGCTTGGATAACCACCACATTACCAGTGGGAATAGTCGCAACATGAGGGACCATCGTAGAATGGGCCATCTGGAGAGAAATAATGGAACTTGGACCAATATACTGCATGTTCAGACCAATGGACCGTGTGGTTTAAATGACGGTCGTACCAGTAAAATGATCTAAAT
Organism: Picea engelmannii; assembly: GCA_009831015.1. Classification (NCBI taxonomy): domain Eukaryota; kingdom Viridiplantae; phylum Streptophyta; class Pinopsida; order Pinales; family Pinaceae; genus Picea; species Picea engelmannii. The sequence goes on from ML799760.1 coordinate 260,353, forward strand.
TTATGGTATAGGTAACAGATGTTTCAAGTCTTTGAGATATGACAGGTATATCGGCACCTATTCCTAATCCGTAAAGGTCTTGCACCATGCGAGGTGGGCTTTGAATTATATTAGTCCAAAGTGGGTCTCCGACTTGTGGGCTTGAAAGAGATTCGGTCAGAATTTTAGAAGGATCAATGAAAACAAGTTCTCCAGCTGAATTCATCTGGAGAAAACACCTTTCATATCTCGCAGGAATGCAGAAAGCCTCCATAGGATCCGTAACAATTCAAAAATTTTCTAAAGAGGTAGAAAATTTGTCTTTTGAGGTTATAACGTCGTGGACCTCCCTCTGTTGAGGAGAGCCCTCCATAGAATGAGGGGGTAAAGGGGTAGAATATTCCATATTTTCTAGGGGAAGGCCCTGTACCCTACACGAACGGTGTGGAGGGTCGATGTTGGCAGAACCAAAAATTCGATGAAAAAAATCTATGGCCAACTAATGACAAAGAAACAACATACACTAATCAAATCTAGGAATCAAACCAAGCAAACAAAACTTCTCTTAATAATCGTACTAGTTGGTGATGAAATCCAACGTCGCGTGATCAATTCAAGAAGGGGATAGGATATGGTGGAACAGTTACAATGCTGACCTGCTTAACAGACTTTCACCTTGGTGAAAGATTCCACGCATTAATTGTGGATTTACCCTCCAAGGAGCCCGAGTGAGTTTGACCAATGTCTGTTCCAGGTACAGTGAGACTTCCCTTCACCATCACCTTGTGTAAGTACCTAAAGATTATGGAAAATAAGGACACCAACTCGTAGTCAGCCCCTGGGTGGGTACAATCAATAGTCCAGTTTGAAAGTATGAGCAGGATAACAAGTCTAAAATCCTTCAAGAGAATTAAGGACAAGTGGACCGGTAAAACTCCAGAGGACCCTGAACGGATTCGGAGTTCACGAAGCACCGAGACCAATTGAAACCATCTAAGCCTCAAGAGGAACCCTCAATATACGATCTGACCACTACAAACAGTTGAACCATGGAGGGATAATCTTTGTAATTCTCCTGAATGTGACCTTGTGCGTAACCCCTGTGTGAGAGGGGGATCCCAGAAAGACTATATGACAATTGGATTTTTTTTCTCCCTAACGCAAGATGCTAATGTTTGTTTTGAATACTTTGGAGAGTTGTACTCACTGCCTAATCCAAAGTGCTAATCCTAGTCTAATGTTGGTGGAAGATTCTAAAAACAAAATGTTCTAGATAAATTTTAATTAGTGTTAATTTTGCAGTTGTTCTTTACTCAAAGGGTGTATGACAATGAAATTGATGGTATTACAACTCAAATCCCAAAAAAAATGCATGAGAAATGATAACCAGTCCTTTCTTTCAATAAATGCCTATTTAAGGGGAAGTGTAATATACCAGATATAAAAAGTATGCAGAACAGAAATAAAATGCTAGAAATGGAAGAATAACAACAATATAACCAAAATAATCACCACAATAACACTGAAATGATATAAGAATAACTACAGAAATAACACTTTGATTCTAAGAGCAATGTTCACGGGCCTCTTCGAGGGGGAAACCTCTAGTCGAGTAGAGCTCTATTACAATAATATCCTAGCTAGGGTTCTCATACCCTCGACTCCTATTTATACTAAATATGTCTATCAAAAGAAGCATCTAGAGGAAGATCCTTCTAGAAGCAGAAGCTTCTATTAGGTCTTCTTACATTTGACTTATTCTATTTTATTGCAAGGCCTTATTAATATTGACCTTTATTACATTCGAATATATTGTTCTACCTATGTGTGGGTTAGGACCCTAACATGTCCTCCCGCTTTAAAACAACCTTGTCCTCAAGGCTTGAGATGTGGAAATTTCTACAGAATGGTAGTTGGTTCCCAAGTGGCATCTGCTAGAGTTGTATCTTTCCACTGGATTAACACTTCCTTGATGGTTATCTGATGCAGGCGACACTCACGCTGGTCCAAAAATGCTTGTGGTTGTAGCCAAATGGATCCTTCTTCGACTAACTTGGGAAGGTTGGTTTGAATTTGGCACTTAGTTTTGATCACTTTCTTTAACAAGGAAACATGAAAAATAGGATGTAGCTTCGAATGACTGGGAAAAGATAACTGATAGGACACCTGTCCCACATGCTTGAGAACTGTATAAGAACCATAAAATTTGGGCGCTAGCTTCTGACAATGCTTGGCCTTGAAGGAATTCTTCTTGTAAGGTTGCAGGCGAAGAAACACCCGATCCCCTTCTTCAAATTGACGTCCAGAGAAACCTTGATCGGCTTGTTGCTTCATGTGATTCTGTGCCATGACCAAATTCTCTTTGAGGGTACAGAGAATAGCCTCTCGAACTGTAAGTGTTTGGTCAACCACTTGGACCTTTGAGACACTAGGTAAGTATGAGAGAACTGAAGGTGGCTTATGTCCATATACAACTTCAAAAGGAGTCATGCATGTAGTTGTATGGTACGAAGTGTTGTACCAACATTCAATTAGGGGTAACCATTGAGCCCATTGATTTTTATTTTTCAAGGCAAACCACCTCAAATATGTTTCCAAACACTTGTTGACAACTTTTGTTTGACCATCATTCTGGGGAAGATAAGATGTACTGAGATGAAATTGGGTGCCTTGTAGCTTGAACAATTCTTGCCAAAAATTGCTTGTGAAAGTTTGGTCGCGATCAGAAACAATAGAGTGTGGCATGTAATGAAGCTTGAAGACCCGATCCATGAAAATTTGAGCCACCGTGGATGCTGTAAACGAGCGTTGAAGAGCACATAAATGAGCATACTTGGAAAGGAGATCAACAACCACCATGATGACTGATTTATTTCCCGATTTGGGTAAGACTATAATAAAATCCATAGAGATGTCCTTCCAAATAGCAGGTGGAATCGGGAGCAGTTGTAGTGTGCCCAGATATTTGACTATTTCTCCCTTGTTGCATTGACACACATCACATTCGACGACAAAATTACGAATGTCCTGTTTCATACCATCCCAGAAAAAAGAACGTTTGACCCTATCATAGGTTTTGGTGAACCCGGAGTGCTCCGCTGTCGGTGTAGCATGAAGCTCAGAAAGTACCGTGGATTTAATCTTTGATTGTTTACTTAAATACAAATGGCCTTTGTATCGAATATCATCATGTAGCCAAGAGTACCCTGGGCAAGCTAGAGCACTGGACTGCAATTGTTGGATCAACTGCAAACTTTTTGGATCTTGTAGCCATTCCTGGCGAACGACTTGGAGACAATTTGGTACAATGAAGGAAAGAGAAAAAATGGATCCTTCATCTTTATATTTATGGGAAAGTGCATCCACAACCACATTTTCTTTTCCTTTCTTGTAAATGATATCATAATCATAGCCAAATAGCTTAGTTACCCATTTTTGTTGCTCTGAGGAGGAAATGCATTGTTCCATAAAATACTTGAGGCTTTGATGGTCTGTCTTAATTTGGAAGAGTTTCCCCAATAGATAAGGGCACCACAAATCAATGACATGCATAATAGCCAACATTTCCTTTTCAAAGATAGATTTGCCCATATTTCTTTCAGATAGTTGCTTGTTAGTAAAGGCCAAAGGCCGACCCTCTTGCATAAGGAAAACACCAATTCCTTTCCTTGAAGCATCACATTGCAAGACAAAGGTCTTTGTGAAATCAGGAAGGGCCAGGACTGGAGTGGTGCACATGGCCATATTCAAGGTTTGAAAAGATTGAGCAACAACTAGAGTCCAAGTGAAAGAGTTCTTTTTTAGGAGAGCAACGAGAGGTGTTGCAATCTTTCCATAATTCTTAACAAACTTGCGATAATAAACTATTAAGCCCAGAAATCCATGCAATATTTTGAGAGTCTTTGGGTGTGGCCAGTATTGCATAGCTTCAATATTTTTAGGATCCACCCTGACGTCGTCCTTTCCAACCAGATGACCCAAGTACTCTACTTCTGAGGCGCCAAAAGCACATTTAGACTATTTCAAGAAAATTTGGTGCTGAGAGAGTAGATGGAGAACTCAATCCACATGAGAAAGATGTTCTATCTAGGTCTTCTATAGATGAGGATATCATCAAATAAAACTAAGACAAAATGATGGAGAAAAGGCTGGAAGACATGATTCATGAGGCTTTGGAAGGTGGAGGGGGCATTACACAAGCCAAAGGGCATGACCAAAAACTCATAGTGGCCCTCATGAGTTCTAAAGGTAGTCCTGGGAATGTCTGCCTCTTTCATACATATCTGGTGGTAGCTCGAAGGAAGATCAAGTTTAGTAAAGAATTGGGTGCCACTTAGTTCATCCAGGAGGTCATCAATGATAGGAATGGGAAATTTGTCTTTAATGGTAGGTTTGTTGAGGGCACGAAAGTCAGGACACATTTGCCAAGAACCTTCTTTCTTCAGGACCATGACCATAAGAGAAGAGTAGGGGCTCATACTAGGGCGGATAATGCCTGCATTAAGGATTTCCTAGACCATTTTCTCAATTTCATTTTTTTGGGAAAAGGGGTGATGATACAAATGGATATTGGGAGGAAGGATTTCAGGTACAAGGGGAATGGAATGATCATGAACACCATGTGAAGGAGGGAGTCCCTAGGGAGTGGAAAATACCACTTGATATTTAGAAAGGATGGCTTGGAGGTATTGTGGCACCGAGGATGTTTCTGTTGCTTATATGGCATGGAGTTGAGCTATAACACCATAATGACCCTTTTTGAGAATCTTTTCCATGCGATGGGAACTAATGATCTCAGGTGAACCGACAATGATGCCTTGGAACTTATATTGGTGCCTCTCCTGGTCAAATTGCATGGTTAATTCCTTAAAATCCATGAGAATAAGACCCAAAGTCCTTAGCCAGTCTGCACCCAACACAATGTCACAATCGACCATGTTGATAGCAAACATATGATATTTCATGTGTTAGTCACCAATTTGGAGACGCACATTTTCACAACGCCCTCCACATTTCCTGGAGCCACCATTGGCAATCATGATTTGGAAATTATTGATAGCATGGATGTAGAAATGAGTTTCTTGGGAAATGCGACAATGAATAAAATTATGGGTGCTTCCACTATCAACTAGAATGATGACCTTCTGATGCTTGATGTAACCAATTAGCTTGAGGTTTTGGGGAGCGGAGAAGTCAGTGAGAGCATTGAAGGAAATGACCAGTTCTACTTCGGGAGGGTCTGAGGGAGGGGTTATGTCGAGGGTTTCAGGTGATTCAAACATAAGGGCAGTTTCAATATCCTCTTCTGAAATATCCTCGGAGATGGCCATAAACAAATTTTGTTCCTTACACTTGTGGCCCGGGAAATATTTGTCATCACAATTATAACAAAGGCATTTGAGTTGGCATTCATCCATTTCAGCCTTGGTCAATTTTTGGATCTTTAGTGGAGCAGAGGGAGTAGAGGGATTTACTGGTTTAGGGCAAGGGATTAAGGAGGGTTTTCGGTTTTGAGAAGATACAACCTGTTGTGCTTATTTATCTCTTTTAGTAGCCTCCACCCAACTATGAGGCCAAGCCATGAGGACATGGGCCTGAATCTCATCCTTGAGGCCACTGATAAAACATTCTTGGAAAAAGGCATTAGACATGCCCTCTGTCCAAAAAACCAGGCGCTCAAAGGCAGCTATAAAGTATTCCACTGTTCCTAACTGTTTCAACTTTTTCAAACGACCCAAATGGTTGGTGTCAGTGTCAAAGCATTCATAAATCTCTGCCACAAAGTGTGTCCAAGCAATATACCCTTGACGAGAAGTTTTTATCCATTGCCACCATTGCCAACGTTATTGATCTAGATGGAGACCACCATACCTGAGTTTGTCCAAGTCATCTGTAATTCCATATAAAGAGAAATAATGTTCCATTTGGGTTACCCAACCAGTGGGGTTCGAGCCATCAAATTTGGTCAGATCCACCCACAGAAGGTGTAGGTCATGTTGAAATTGATGGTTATGAAAGTTATGGGAATGCGAGGAATGTTCAACTTTAGTATGTGGAGGTGAGGAAGAGGAAAGGTTATTTGTATAGATATGCAGTTTGGTGCAGAGTGCCGAAAAGATAGATTCAAGTTGGGTGGTGTGGTCTTATTTGATTTCCTCCATTGAGGACTTCATGGTTGTATTGATGGCGGCAACATTGGCTGTTAAGCCCTAATATTGGCTCATTACCCCTTAATTGGGGCATATTATATTAGTAATGTTATTTTATTTATGTCAGCTTTAGGCCATTAGTTGTAATTATACCTCCTAGTCTCCTATATATACCAAGGAGACATTTTCATTTTGAATCATCTTGTACTTGAACATTTAAGTGGGGTAAAAGGAGGTTTCACTCTTAAAGAGGCTTATTATATGAAATTATCTCTTTTTCAAGGATTTGAGTACTTTTTTTGAGGTTTTTCTATGCTATATTGATATTTGGTTCTTAACATATGGTATCAGAGCTCAAGGTCTTGGGGTTTCATTGCTACATCTGATACACCTTGGAATTTTCACCATAACTTTTTTTATACAATGTTTCAGAAGGAACGTCTTTGAGGATATTTAGTAGACATATTAAGGTACGTTGGGCTCAAAATTTAGCTCCTGAGGCCTTATACTTTCAGAGATACAACCTGTACAAGATAAGGTTCTGGAATCATCTTGAACTGAGTCATTGTAGCATTTTCTCTATAAAAACTTTTATGTAACGTTTCAGACCTTGAAATTCGAAAGCTATTCATAGAAATTAGTAATGTATCTTTGGTAAAAGTTCATCTTCTATGTCATCTTAAATTTGTAGATACACCCTGTGTAAGATAGGGTATTTGACTAGTCTCAAGAAGGTGGTCTAGGTAAAACAATCATAACTTTTTCCTAGAGTCTCCAAATTGAGTGGGATTGGTTTCATTGGATCTTGGACAGTATGTAGTATTTCTGGTGTGAGTTTCAGAATTCATATCAATTATTTTGTGTGGGGCACGCTATACAAGTGAGATGTCCTGGAAGGGCCAAAAATCGGCAAGTTGTGGGGAAGTTACCGTAAATTCCACTTGGAACATCCAATTTTGATCAGATCTGTGGCATTGCAGAGAAGAAATATTAGAGAACTACATAAAATAAAGTTCATACCTAGAAGGGCTTAAACTTGGGAGATACAATAGAAGAAAGATTGTCTAGCAGAACCACCTCAAAATCAAGGTTCAAAAGTGATACTTGGCCAATATGCCACCCAAAAAGGGAACTTCTACACCAAATAAGCCTCCAAACAATCCTACTTGGACTCTTGATGAAGGTGAAGAAATGCGTAGGGACATAAATGATTTAAAAAAGAAGATAGTACCAAAAGATGAACTACAAGAGATGATGGAGGGTTTAAAAGGGGAGATCATGGAGTATTGAAAATTTTCGTAACAGAGAAGACACCTGAAAGTGAAAATGCATCCCATGAAATTCATGATGAGGACACAAGGAAGGTGAATCAAGAATGGAGAAACTCCAACTTTTCTTTGAAGACCAACCACGTTCCTAAGATTGATATGAGTAAGTTTGACGGTAAGGACCAAATCACATGGATACTTCAGATGGAGCAATTCTTTGATCTCCATAATGTGACACATACACAAAAGGTACAAATTTATTCTTTATATTTAGAACCTAATCAATTTTTATGGTATAGATGGCTTTGTTCTCGCAAATCACTCATCACTTGGACAATTTTCACGAAAGAAATGATAGCACGCTATGAGGATACAAGGAGCAATACCTTCTCTAGCCAATTGATAAATCTCAAGCAAAAGGGTTCAGTTACCGAGCACATTGAGAACTTCCAAAGATTGAATATGAAGGTAATCAATATTCCAGATGAGCACTTGATTGATGTATTCATAGGAACTTTAAAGGATAACATTCAACATGAGGTTCGCCTTTGGGAACCCAAATCATTAGAGAATGCATTTAAGGTGGCAAGAAATGTTGAAAGTAAAAA
>ML799760.1:270656-289838 GCA_009831015.1 Picea engelmannii
GAAGGATAATAAATTATCACCAAAGTACTATGGCCCTTATAAGGTGTTGCAAAAGATTGGTACTATGGCATACAAATTGGAGTTGCCTGCATCTTCACGAGTACACCCAGTTTTCCATGTTTCATGCTTAAACAAGGTTATAGACGACAAGATCCCAGTTCCAACTATATTGTCAAAACTTGACAAGGAATGAAAAATCATATTGGAACCTAAATCCATCACCGACACAAGAATTTTCCAGCTGAGGAATAGATCCATTTCAGAGTATCTCATTAAATGGAGGAAACTACCGGCTGAAGATTCCACTTGGGAGGATGAGTCTTTTATACATAAGCATCCAGAGTTACTCAAGCATTGCAGACAACACTTGTCTCAAGGGGAGGGGCATGTTAAGCCCTAATATTAGCTCATTACCCCTTAATTGGGGTATATTATATTAGTAATGTTATTTTATTTATGTTGGCTTTAGGCCATTAGTTGTAATTATACCTCCTAGTCTTTTATATATACCATGGAGACATTTTCATTTTGATTCATCTTGTACTTGAACATTTAAGTGGGGTAAAAGGAGGTTTCCCCCTCGAAGAGGCTTATTATCTAAAATTATCTCTTTTTCAAGGCGTTGAGTACTTTTTCTGAGGTTTTTCTATGCTATATTGATATTTGGTTCTTAACATTGGCACTGAGCTGTTTCACTTCTTGTTGGGTCTCGATGAGACTAGATTGCAAGGTGTTGAAGCGAGCTTCCAAGTCTTGTCTACGGGTATGGGCCATGAGGATAGGGGAACTGAAAAGGGGTGGGCAGGGTCAAAAATTTTGCTAGAAAATGATATGTATGAATGTGATAAGGGAGAAGAGATGAATCCGATGGAATAGGTCTCAACTAATGGTGACAAAATTTCCAGTTTTTTTTTTTTTTTACACCTATAGAGTTATACTCCAGTCTGAAGAATACTACAGAGAGGAAATGCCCAAATGCTTAACCATAAAGAAATGTGTATTTACTTGGCAACCCGAACACAGTTGCACAACAATAGATCTTGTCTGTTTTAATTTGTTTATGTTTCTGTCCCCAAGGTTTCTACAGATAAGGGTTTTCCCTGTGCTATAACTCTCTGATATACGTGTGGGGTCCAACAATAGTACTTGGCCCAATATCTCAGGGAAATAACTAAGGAGGATAGACTGTACCCTTATCTGTACTACCTAACTACCTAGGTACTAGAGAGTATCTTCTCGAGTGCTATTCTTGGTGGCACTATAGCAGTCAGGTGGTCGATCGATTTATCTAAAGAGGGCTTCAAGAAATCTAGGCTGATCCGTACACAGGTGTTGTCTAATGCGCTACCACTCAAAGGGGTACCAACAGGGGTTACAAGGGTGGCCAATAGATGTGCGCTTAAGAACCACTTGTATTTCCTACATGTATGAATCTCTCAACCGCGGGTTTATGCTCATAACTACAAATCTCTGTGGCTTAAAGACGCCAAAATACGTATCTACCCTAAAAAAAAATTTACCTACAATTTCTGCCAAGGAAAGTGCTCTTATACCACTTGTAATATACCGGATATAAAAAGTATGAAGAACATAAATAAAATGCTAGAAATGGCAAAATAACAACAATATAACCAGAATAATCACCACAATAACACTGAAATGATATAAGAATAACAACAAAAATAACACTTTGATTCTGAAAGAAATGCTCATAGGCCTCTTCGAGGGGGCAACCTCCAGTTGAGTAGAGCTCTATTACAATAATCTCCAAGCTAGGGTTCTCATAACCTCAACTCCTATTTATACTAAATATGTCTATCAAAAGAAGCATCTAGAAGAAGACCCTTCTAGAAGCGGAAGCTTCTATTAGGTCTTCTTACATTCGACTTATTCTATTTTGTTGCAAGGCCTTATTAATATTGACCTTTTTTACATCCAAATATATTGTTATATCAATGTGTGGGTTAGGACCCTAACATAAAGAGAAATATGTTCTTTTCACTGTCAAGAAGTAAGATGCAGAATCCTCAATCAATGTGTTTCTCAATCAAATCCAATGTAATGCTAAAACTCATAGCAATCCTTTCTAAAATCCAAAAACAATCATAAAAAGTATCCTTTTTCTTTATGTGTGAATGATAATCAATCCGATATAAAACTTCCTATGTCATCTAGATTGCAAAGTCAACAAGGTTCAGACAATCAGAAGAAAATTGCACATAAACAATGCACTCTCATTGTGTTTAAACAAGAAAGACAAAAGTAACAAAATTTTGCAAAAAGAAAACCAAAAAACTCAAAAAGATCGAAAAAGGTTTGGACAAGATGACCTTAAAGATCAAAAGGAATGGTACAAAGATATTTGAAATTCCTCACAAAATTTTCCACTCAGTCAGATAAATGAGAAGAAAACAAGAAGTTAACCCTAAATCAACAAAGACAAAGAGTGACTTCAAGGAAAGGAAAGAAAATGTTAAAATTCCAAACAAAAGAGGATCAATTCTTAGAAAACAGGGTGTTGAAGGCCAAGACCAAGATGAGCTGAGATTGTAAAACTCCTAAGCCAATGCCGAAATCAAGAAATGAATTCAGAGAGTGAAAATACCGAAAAAATTCTCATAGAAAAGGGGCAGTGATCTAGTGTAAAGGGAACTAGAGCATTCAAATGTGTTGTGTAAGGCCAACAGGGAGTGATAGTGCTCTGATAGTAAGGGCAGGGGAGCGTTGGGCTCTCAAAACTCATAAAAATACCCAAAAAGTCAAAATTCCAAGAAAAATCAGTCAATCAGGGTGAGTATGATGAAAGAAAGAGGCAATCAATCAGATCTAAGAATCAAAGACATGATGTGGAGAAAGTCAAAGAATGAGCAAAGACCAAGACAAGGCCTAGGAAAGGAATAAAAAATCAAGTCTCCTCCCCAGTGGAGTTGTCAATTTCTGTTACAGGTGAATCCTCCTACGGACAAGCAGATTCCCTCTTGGTATCTAGACCCCTAAAACCAAGACAGAAAGGGTGCTATCATTGGTCACTAACATCCTTTTAGATCTAATTAAGCTAATGAATGAAGAGGAAGAAGAAAAGTGTACATTTTTAAATGGTGTTTGTCCTCGCAAAGTCCAAATTGAGCTTCAATCCCAAGCTCCTCGATAGGTCCTATAGAACAAACAGAGATGCATCAAGCTTCCTATTCTACTGAGATTAGCTCAAATACCGATCTATCTTCTTAAGACAAGTTCATGTGAAACAAACATAAAATTCAAAGAAATAGGCCAAGCATGTATGTATATTAATTATAACAAATGAAGAGTACTTACAATCCTTTGATGAAGGTGCAACAACTTCTTCCAACTCTCCTTGTCCAACCCCTTTGCTCAAGTAATCTACATTGATTATTCTTCAATGGAATCTCACTTATGGGATCATAAGCTTGGTGTAAGCCTCAATTTCCATCTCTGCTTTCACCATGAAGAGGCCTCCTTATATAGGCTTGGAGAGACCTAACCACTTGAGATATATTTGGGATAAGTTGAGGATTCCTCTCCTTTAGTTGTGGATCTCCCCTAATATCATGCCTTGACCTCAGATTCAAATCCAACCACCTTCAGATATTGAGGGGATTCTTCCCTGATTTCATCCAACAAACCAAATTTCACCCAAAAAAGGCCAGCGCTCCCTCAAAAGGGACATAGAGAATTGGAACACTCCTCTAGTATAGGGTACAGAGTGCCAATTCTCCCTGACAGTATGTAGGGGAGCACTCCCTTCCAAATTTGACTTTTGAGTGGCTTTTTTAGTGGAAAAAGGCTTGTACTCCTTGTTAATTGATTTCTCTTCTTCAAGACTAGTCTTCGAGGTGTCTTAAGTGTCTTTACGATGTCATTAGAGAGAATACATAGACAATATAATGTTTGTGACACTTGCAACCAATATGCAACACTTGCGATATTTGTAATGACAACACTAGCCATCATTGCAATGAGTGATTTTGATGTGTAACAACCTCATGTAACCAAAACTGATATATTTCCTCTTGTACCTAATCATATACCCTCAAAGAGATTCGGAAGATATAGACCTTTAAGATTTCAAAATACCCTTCATGACTTTCCAGTGAAGCACTATAAGTGCTTACCTATATTTGATGGAGACAAGCCTTCTGCTGAAAAAAACATTCAGTATTTTGAGCATTTCATTGACCCTTTTGAGATTGAACATGTTTATGTTTACATAAGAAATTTTTCTCAATCACTACAAGGGGATGCTAAAGAATGATTTAAACACTTACAACTTGAATCCATCAGCTCATAAGAGGAAATGAAGGACCTCTTTCTGAAATTTTGGGGTGAGAGGAAACCTTTTGGATCATCTCCTTTCAGAGTTTTATTCCATGAAGTAACAAGGGAATGAGATCGTGTCAACATTTAACAGGAGGTTTCATAGTTTTTATCACAGGATGCCTAAATGGATTCAACCTATTGAAGTTGTTTACATGCTCTATTATGCTATAGCCCTTGTTGACATTCTTCATTCCACTAAAATCTGGTATCCTTCTTCAATAGGTTTTCCATTGGCACAGTAATCTGCGCATACCCTTTGATAAATTTTCTGTAATAGCCTATATGTCCCATTGTTTCTCTCAACTAGCGCACTAATTTTGGTGGTCATAAGTTGACAATGACTGCAATCTTAGCAGGATCCACCAAAACCCTTGTTTACAAAATATATGTCCCAACAATATTCCAAAAGGTGTTGCAAAAATGCATTTCTTTATATTCAATGATATCTGATAATGCCTGCATCTTTCCAACATTATCCTTAACACTTCTACATGATCCTTTAACATACTATATATAGTCCAATCATCCATATATAATTCTAAAAGTTGATGTATTAATTCTTTAAAGACAGCTATGACTACTCTTGAAAATATGGCTAGTGCATTCTTCAATCCAAATGACATGATTGTGTACTAGTAGGATCCCCATTATGTTTCAAAAGTAGTCTTGTACCTGTCTTCTAGAGATATCTTGATCTGATGGTAACCTGAGTATCCATATGTAAATGAGTATGCTTCATGGCCTCCCACATTCTCTAATACTTCATCTGTGAAAGGGGTAGGAAAAGGGTCATGTAGGCAAGCATCATTCAACTTTATCAAATATACACAAATCCTTATCCCCCCTTGCTTATTTTCTTGCACTACCATGGGACTTATCCATTCATATTTCTCTACTGGTTCTATGATACCAGCTTCCAACATTCTGTCAATTTCATCCTTCACTTTCTTCTTATACATGAGGTTTAGTCTATAAGGTCTCTGTCTGACAGGTGTTGCCTCAATTTTGAGAGGTATCTTCATCTCTCCTAGCTCTCCTGCTATGTATTTCATCTATGTTAAGGTTGTGGGGAACAAGTCACTATATTCACGTAGTAACTATGTTATTCTTTCTACTATTTGTTCATCCCAATAGTCCCCGATACTTGCCATTTTAGGGTTATCAGTGGTCCCAATGTTGAATTTATTCACCTTGATAGGTGCAAAAAATACTTCTGATTCCAGAGATGGACCTTCCACCTCTATTTATCCTTCAATTTCTGTAATCTGAATATTGTGCGGGTCATCTTCATCTGGTGCCTCTTCTTCAACATGATAACATGACAATAGTTCTTTGACTGTATGTTTGTTCTATTGTTGATAGTCTGCCATGAGTTCAACCTCTGGTTCCTTAATAAATATCACACCTTTTATATTCTTCAGCACTGATTCAATGTTGGGGTTCTCATGTTCAAATGAGAAGGTTACTAAAAAATTATGTTGTAATGTTTTCCATTCAGTAGTACCTTTGCGCATCTCCTGGTCTACATACCAGTTTTCTGGGATTCCTTCCAATGTGTGGATGAAATGATGAGGCCATTATTCTAGTGGTATCATCCTCCATTGTGTCCCTCACTTCTCCAAATGTTTTTATGGTTTCCCTTGCCCATCACACCTCTTCATTTTATTACTGCCCTATTCTCCGCTGAATCTAATGCGTAGTAATCGCTTACATTGGTACCAATCCTGAATTATTTCTTTGTGTTTACCTCACCATCTTGTAGGTGTAGCCTTGAGTGCAATATCTAGGGATAAGAGTCTATGATTTTCTAACACTTCTTCTTCATACTATATGAGGAATTCTTATAAATCATTTACCCCATGAAAACTGGGAGGTTCCCATATCTCTATACCAACCCATCTTACTATGTGATCTAGTCTTGCACACCTTCTCGTGGAAAATTCATGTAATATTTGTTTCCAATTCTCTAGACCTATATCTGAGTCAGCAACACATGATGTGATGCTTCTCCAGTTGAGTACCCCATCTGCAGTTGGGTTGACATAGTCTTCTTCTCGCGTAGTGGTTCCATACAACTGGTTTATTTCCTCTAGGTCTAAACAGGTGGGTTCTATGAACCTTTCTCCTTCAAATGGGTCTAATGGTGCAATGAATCTATATTCTCCTAATTCAAATGTCATTTTCCTTGTATTCATTATTATTATGGCCTAGTTATCAAATGCCCAATCCAATCTAAGCAATGATGGATATGGTGTTGTACCATCTACAATCTCTATTACTTCAACGTCTACCTTAGTGCGCACTCCATCTAGATCTATTCTCACACCTTTAAGCCTTCCAATTGGTAGAACTATGTGTTGATTTGCTAATTTCAACTAGATAGGTGAATAGCCTAATCTGGGCTCTCCCATACATTTCCATGTATTCATAGGTAAAACATTTACCTCAGATCCTAAGTCCAGTATAATATGCCTCATATTGAAATATCCAATATTAGCATTCAGTCTAAATTCCCTGCTTGTCCTCCTTCTTGTATGGAGGTGATTGACTTTTTTCTACTGTAACTTCCCTTGTACCTATGTGTTACATATCTATAGAATATTTTGCAAAAATTTAATAGATGATGGATCATTCAGTAGCTTAACATAGGATTGTAGAAAAGTCTTTATGGTACTTACTTTCCCTAAAGGTTGTGATTCATTGGTGTGGTCCATTGATGAAGGCATCTCGTACATTGGTACATTCTAAGTATGATGCATGGCTGATGTAGACACAACATCTTGTTTGAGGAACTCTTGTCTGGCCTCCTTGAATGTCTCCTTTTCTTTCCGCTCATCAAACTTTTTCCGTGTTTCAATGTTTTTCTTCACCAATTGGTGTTGTGTTGGATCCTGTCTCACTGCATCAGGTACTGTCTTAGCACCTCCTCGCCTTACTATGTTGATATTTAATCCATCATCCATGGCTTTTGTAGAGATCCACTAAAAATTTTGGTTGTTCTAGTTCCTCTTTTCTTGAACCTTTCCCTTAAGTGTTGGGCATTCCTCTATACCGTGGTTTGTTGCGTGACAATACATACATGTCATTGGTGGGAATGGACATTCCCTTGCATAGTGTCCCAACTATTGGAAGTTGTGGCACATGACTATACCTTCCAACTCCTCCTCTACCTCATATTCCACCTCTGTATCCAACTCGATCTCCTCACGGTGTGTTATACTAAGGTACCTAATTATACTGCATGGGGTTATATTATGGATGTGTTATTATATTGTGGTTACGCATTGTTATACTATTGTTGTGTAGTGTTGTATGAAGGTGGTACCTGGATAAAATAAGGTGCAACTTTCTCTATCATCATTTCTTCCTGCACCCTTTGGGTATCTAAAGTTCTTTCCCTCATCAAATCCATTGTCCTACAATCTTTATCATTGTGGCCCACTGACTTGAAAAAATTGTAGTATGAGCTCTTGGGTACTGTCTAGTACTTATGCATCATTGGAAAATGATATGGATCATGCCCATGTGTCTCGCACCATGGCCCTCATGTTGGAAAAGGGTTTGGTACTCTTGTTTCCATGTAATGCGTGAAAGTTGGACATTCATTCTTATGGTGACCTTTTGTCCTGCATGTGGTACACCAAATAACTTCTCTTTTATCTTTCCCTTTAGTCTGGTTCATTTGAAATGTAAGGTTCTTCAAATCCTCCTTTAATTCCTCTATTGCTAGATCTGTCTTATGATACTGTTTCTCTTCCAGTTGTAGGGTTGCCTACAGAGCCTCTACCTGATTTTGAAACTTTTGTTGTCTCAATGGGTATTTCAAATGTGGTAACAGTGAATTCACAAAGATATGTCTATGATTCATGTCATTCATTACATAATTCATCTTACCTTTGAGAAGCTTAAACCTCTGATCAATATCCCAAATAGACTCACCTAGTTTCTTCCCGATTTCAATCAACTCATTCATGTACTGATATTCTGAGATAGGCTTATGGAATTCATTGATCAACTTCACATTTGAAATAGTCCTTGTTACTCCTGGTGGACTGTTTATAGCTAAGCTCATATACCAATCCAGTTTGTGGTCTCTTAGCGTGATATCTAACTACGCAAGTTTTGTATCCTCATTTGTGATTTATTTTTATTCCCATATCTTCTCACAAATAAATAAATGATTTTCAGGGTCCTTAGATGCCTCTCCCCAAAATTATGGTAACTTGATCATGGGATCATGTCCTACCATCTTGAACTGTGTTGAAATACTACCTTTGTGTGGTGTAGATATTTGAATGCTACTTCCTAAATTGGCTCCTCTAGTTGTTACTCCTTATTTAGATGCATTTCCTGCTGTCTTTATTCCACTAAAATTTGGTTTTCTAAATGGTGGTGTTCTTTCTGGTGTACTAGTCACACATGAGGTTATAGGTTCCACACTGACACTAACATGGATGGGAGTTTTATCTTATGTTCCTGCCCTTGGACTGCTTGTCTTCCTTTCATATGTTGGACATAGGATTTCCTCAGTATTCTCCAAATCCCAAAGATCCTATACCTGTTCCTCATCACTTGCCAATCCCTCTCTATCAGCTATGGATCTCTTCTTATAATTCATCTTATATTGGTAGGGTACTCCACTGCACATCTTTACAGTTGTTTCCGTTATCTTCTTTATCTGATCTTCCTCCATAATGATTGGGTCCATGGCCTCCTTATTCCTTCCTTTATCCATCTATTCCTCCATTTCTCCACCTCTTGTCATTTCTTCCCCCCTTCCCCCATGCATGCTGGTAATTTTAGTTGTATGATTCCATAGTCATCACACCATTGTTATACAATAACATCTTGATTGAAGTATACAATGATTTGATATACCTACCTCTAGATCCTTTTAGAAACTCATACTCCGATGCACTATAATACTTCGCAGTATCTACTGCAAATTCCATGATAAACCTTGCAACAATATTGTCTAACCAGAAATCTACTGCACACGTGAATTTGTTGTTAACTTGTTGTAGCTGCGCAATATCCATAGGATTCCACTCGAGCTATATGATTCAAGTTGTAGGGTGGTTTTCTCTTAACCTCAATATCCACTCCTGCAACACATGCGAGAAATCACAGAAAAATACCTCATGCAAGTCGAAGTGAGTACTTGTCCATATATTTGCACGGTGTTATATTAGGATTTTTGTTATATTTCTGTGCAAATTCAAGATCCTTTGTTTTCAAACACCTTTCGATCTCCGCCTTTGTTGGGTTCCACGATATAAACATTCCATTTTTATATCTTCATTCTCTACATCCTTCTTCTATGGATCCCATTCACTCAATCCCATGAAGTTCTAGCCGACAAAGAAACCATTTGTTGGTTATTACTCTTTATATATACTTCTTGGGATGACCCAGGTTCATATCTGAACAGGTTTCCAAAAAAACCCTCTAAAGTTATTGGCCCTTCTGGTAAACTAGAAGGAAACACAACACACAGAATGTACTGCATAGTCTCACCTGAGATAGCTTTATGGGTGAATTCAATGCGCAAGTGCTTGCAGTCTAGGAAAGAGTGGGTATCTCAGATTATACTTTATCTTCTTCATTCCTTGATCTGATTATTCTCTCTGTTATTCCTAAGATTAATTCATAGAGTTAAGCTTATGCATGCATTCTAATAGATGTAACAAAAATATTCATTCATCCATTCATAATATAACTACTGATAGAAGGTAAATATGAAATCACATCACACATAACATATGTTTTATTGTTGTTCACCCCCTCCTGGGCTACGTCCACAAAGATCTAGATTCTTAGGCTCTTTTATTTAGATTTATGCAATATATGGTGTTGCGCGCACTACAATTCCAATCATACAATCATGAAAAAGGTTCCACAACCTCTGTGAGGTGGACTAAATCACACCAGGCTCCTCATCATGTGATATAACCCTTAATATCTAGCTACCTTACTCTTCTACAACTCAAAAAATTACAAAAAGGTATCACAACAACTTCTTATCATTTCTAAACTAACTTGGAACACCCTTCGAACCCTGACCTAAATCTCCTAGGTTCTTATTTATACTAATTTACAATCTTATTTGATTTTACAATCTCTTACCAAAACCCTAACCCTAGCATGGTTAGGTTTCTTTGCCTGCACACCTTTCATGCTTTCCTCCTTTGTATGCAGCTTTCCCTTGCATGTGTTGGTTTTCCCGCCAACTGTTCTTCTCCAAAAATGGGTTTTACCTTCCAAAAATATGTATTTCCTCCACAATGGCCTGTGCCCAACACTGAGACTAAGGGTTGCAAAATGAACTTATAAAAATTCAAAAAAAATATTCTTTAGATATCAAAGATTTTATGAATCCAAGAGAGAGAAAGTATAGATGATCAAATTTTGGTCAACAGCTGGCTCCAACAATGGGACAGTGACCCCCTATGGGTTGCTGAGAACACCAAAATCTTAAGACCAACTACCTTCTCCATTGGGCTATGGATTCATTTTCAAAATGAACTCTTTTAATTCTTCATCTTTCATGGAGTTATCTTCAAACTTCAATATAAAGACTTCCTTATTGTGCAAAACTTGAACTGAGAAATAAACTATGTACAAGAAGATCTACCTACCCTATTCTACTTGAAGAAAAGGGGCAATTTTAGGTGTAGGTAGATTTCCAATGGAGCCATTTGATCATCCAATTGACTTGTGAAATGGGCTCCAGCAGTAAGAAAAAATTTGGGGCTGCTACCAATAAATCAAAATCATGAAAATCAGAAGCATGCCAAAAATGTACCACAATGAGATCGAGCAATGTGTTCAGAAGACTTGTTTGCATTAGCGAGACAATAATGATTTTGAACCAATATTTAATATAATCTACGCTTGATTGCCCAAGAGTGTTGTTATCTTCAGTCAAATGAGAAATTTCTTTCTTGAGATCATTTTCATTTTCTTCTTTCTCCACATTCAAGATTCTTGTTTCACTGGCAATATCTTGGAAATTTTCTTCTTCTATGCAATGGAAACCTTCTTTGTTCTCAAAATTGTTTTCTTCCACCAATTCTTCTTTATTTTGGTTGAATTATTCTTTCATATTTGGTAGAGATTCCTTAATTTCTTCCTCATATGGAGTAAATGAGAGACTGATATCTTTTTCTTGGTCTTTGGAATTCGTGCCTTCATTCTCATCAACAAGATTTGATTTAGAAAAGTCTTGCATTGTTTCATCGTATTCTTCTTCCAAATCATTCATTTCATCTTTTTGTGTTCATGTGGGAGAGGGTGGGTGGGAAAACCTTTCAACGAATAAATATTCTAATATTTCCCAACTGGTAATGGTACCTGACAACAATGAACTATACCATTCAAGAGCATTCCCATGTAGATTTTGCAAGAATAATCTACATGTAACATTACCTTTAGTGATATTGAAAATTTCACATGCACATTAGAATCTAAACAAATGTTTCTCCACATTCTCCAAAGTATTCCCAAAGAATGTAGAAAAATTTTCCATAGAAATATTGGGCATCTAAAATTTTTCTTCTAGTAGATTTAAAGGGCCTATATGTGGTCACCTTCTTCTTTGGGCACTTCTGCTATTTTTTGCTTCTTGTAAAGCCATTGATGGGCTTGTTGGAGAAGATAAAGAAGTATTGTGATATGAACAAGATTCTTTGGTGAAGTCACCATGATGATTTTCTTGAAAATTTGAAATTTTTTCAATAGATTTTCCAGGGAAATGGCCCTTCTTGATTTTTGATAGTTCTTGGTTCTTTCCAAATTTTAATTTTTTACTTGTCCCCAAAATATATTGAAGCATTGTTTTGATGCATATAGAACAAATAACTATTTTCTTGAATCTTTATTTTCAAATATTGAACCATTGAGACTCTGGTTCCTCAATCAGATCTGAAACAAGGCCTCAGACATCTTGAAAATAAATCACTCCCTAGTATGGTCACCAAAAATGTTGATGCTCAGATCTATCAAGACCGAAAAAACAACCTCATGAGGACATTAGTACCTCTTCATTTTTAGAGAGGTGGTTCTCCTCTTTGGCTAAAAAATATATTTTTGGATATTTTGGAGTAGGGAGAGTGCTAGGAAACAAACCAAAAATATTTATTGCTTGGATTTATATGAAAATGGTCCTTTAATAACCAGTATGGTCTTTATGTGCAACAAGAAGTTCTTTACAACTAAAAGATTGAAGAGTATCTTCAATATCAAAAAATACAAATACTCAAAACCACATATGTAATCCTCTATAGATACATTAATATCTCCTCACAAGGGAAAAGAGAGAATATTTCTTATCATCTCAAAGAATTTTGAAAGAGTATTGCAGTTAAAATAAAATGGAAATTGATAGGTCAACCTCAAATATCTCATACTTAAAACTCAAAGTTACAAGATATAGTCAAGATCAACCCTGAAAGTAATTATTTTTGGAGTCTTTCTCATAAAATATATCTAACAATATAAAAAATCTATTTGACAGTCACATATATGGATGCAAATGCTCCATGATCATATATGAAAAGTCTTGGAATATCACAAGAAAAACAATTGAGAACTCAGCCCCATGATTGTTTCAAGAATACAAACACAAAGCTTTGAGAAAATAGTGTAGAAGAATAAAAGAATGGAGAAGAATGGAAACCTTTGCTTGTTGATCAAAATCTTGATTACATAATTATGTCTGGTATATTTCTCTCTTTCTCCTTTGAATACCCTCTCAACCATGAATTCTGGAACCCATGAAGTCTCTCTTTTCCATTTTTAAAGAAACGCTCTTCTAACTACTTGAGTAGTTAGGGTTTTTCCTTTTTCTCTTTAAATTCCTTTTTATTTTTTAGAAAATAACTTAATTAATACAACATTTGAATCTTATTAATGACTTGAATTCATTGATATTAGTGCTTTAAAGTGGGCCCCAAAAATATTTAAATAATTTCTTTTTTAAATAAACTTTTATTTCAAATAATTTTTAATTTGTTACCTCCTTTAAGAGATGAATGTGTTTTAATTTTCTTGTAAGGATGTGGATTTTTTCATCCCTTGAAACCACTTTTGATGCGCTATTCATTGTCTTATATTTCCAACTATATAAAATTTGTGAAAATCCATCGTTCGGATCTGAAGATATGATCTCATGAAGTTCAATTGTCACACAGGCTCATTAAAAAATGAAGCTGGCTGATATTTTGATTTCTGAGAAAAATGTATCAACTTTTAGCACTTAAAACCTATACCATCATATTCTACATTGAAATACCTTTCCAACGGTATAAATTTTACGCATTTCCAACACCTGGAGCTCAAGTTATGGCCTCTGCAAGATTAACACTCAACCACCGTCAATCGATTGTCTTGGGTAAATCACAGCCCTTTGATGAATTTCACGCTCCTTCATAAAATTCTCCCTTTTGGTTCAAAAGTATATCCCACATTCATTGGGATATTATATTTTTCATGGTATATAATACTAAGTGTTTCATACACTTATCAAGAAACAAACAAGAGAAGAAATTATGGAGCTTGGAGGTTTCAGCCCTTGGAAAATTGTTGAATAAAATAATATTTTTTTGAAATCCCATCGTCGTCCACCTCACCCCCAGTCACCATGATGATTCAGCTAATAATATGCCACCACATGTCAGAAATTGATTGGCTTCCACATCATTCAATCATATCGCGTCATATGTCTCTATTTGTATGTTGCCACGTGTAATGATCCAATAAGAATATTCTGCGTGTCTCCCTCCATGAGTTGCCATGTGTCACAATTCCATGCTTCCATGTTGAATTTTCTTATTGGTTCATGGATTAAATGGAGAAAAATATGGAATAATGGTTAATTATAGGAGAGCAGGTGGAAGGTTAAGTGAAGGGAAAATTATGGGTAGTGGAAGTCGATGGGGTAGTTTGTAGGTTGCGGGGATGGGTTGGGGAGTGAGGTGAGTAAAGGAACGAGGGATAGTGGGTGTCCATGAACCCAATGAGTATTGTGAGTAGTTAAGGGGGAAGGGGAGAAATGTATATGACGGAAGTGAGGGAGGGGAAATGTAGATAGCGGGAGCCGGGTTGAGGAAGGTGGGGAGGGAGGGTGAAGGAGTGTGGTGGATGTGTGCACCCGCCATAGATTAAAATATGGTTTGAAATATGGATAAGTATGTTTCTTCTTGGATGGGCTCATGAAAATGAGAAAACACAAAAGTATGAGTCTGCAAATCTGTGAACCCGCAATACAAAAATAAACTAAGTGTTTTAGGTGGACTAATGTATGGGTAAAGGGAACATAATACAATTATAAAGGGAACATTTATCCCAAACCCACATAGGCCCTATAAAGGGAAAATTTATCCCATGGATAGGATATGTGCACCATTATCATTTTTTCCACACCGATGATGAGTTTGAAGGCCCAAGTCATGGTTGTAGGATGAAAACAAATGTCTTAGGGCATGAAGCATGATTTTATAATTCATGGGCCATCATGCATTGGGTTTGAAACCATCACATGGGACATTATAATGAACCTTATCTGTTATAATCCTTGTACACTAGGGATTGTATTAGGGCCTAATATGGACCACATGTGAAAAATAATGTATTTTCCCTTAAATATGATGCTTTATGGATTATTCATGATGCAAAGAGACCTATAATATCAAATATGATCACAAAGGGAATATGGAAAGCATCACTTAGTTAAGGATCTCTCAAGATTAATTTTGGAGGATAGATGATAATTTGATATTAGTTATTTGATAAGACATATACATTAATAAAATGATTTTCATTACATGATTACAAAAAATATGAGAATGAATATTAGTAATTATAGAATTTACATAAAGTTGACCCATCTAGAAGAAAACCCTAAACCCCTGGTTCGCCCCCCCCTGCGCGCATGCCCCCCTCGCCTGGTGAGGCCGTGAGGCCTCCCGCTTCCTCTCCTAGTCCCTCCAGAGATGAGGCAGCTTTCGCCGCCCTCATAAACTCCCTTCCAAAAATGAATAAGCAAACACCACCGAAGTTTGTAAAAAAGCTGGAAGAAATCCCTTCAGTTCAGATTCAAGGAAATTTAAGGACCCTCACCCTAAAATTTGCAGATCAGGCACTCATAGGTCAGTTCACGGGCACTTGGCCCTCCCTGAGAGAAATGGCAAGTTGGCTGGATAAAAACTAGAAACCACATCTAAAAGGTAATCTCTTGCATTTTCTCTATGGAAGAGGCTTCTTTGCGTTCCTTTTCGAAAACAAAGCAGACATGGATCTCATTTTTAGAAGCGGACCATATTTCATGGGCTCTAGAGGTATGTATCTCAATAGATGGACTCCTAATTTTAATCCTAAAAACGACATTCCAAATGCAGTTCCTGTGTGGGTTCGCCTCCCCTTCCTTCCGTTGCACTGCTGGAATAATGAGACTATCAAATCTATAGGAAATACTCTTGGGAAGTTCATAGATCGATCAGAACCAAAAGAAGGCCTGAAGGCTTGTGTGCATATATGCATAGAGGTAGATCTGGAAAAAGGTCTCCCAGAAGCTATTAATCTCACCCTCCACAACTAGAACTACTTACAGTAAGTGGATTATGAGCAACTTCCCTTCAAGTGCAAGATTTGTCATGAGTATGGTCACTTCGTGAAGCATTGTCCAAAGTCTCCTCCTGAAACACCAACGGACAATGCAGAGCAGTGGCAACAACCAAGACAAAAAAAGCATCAGAGACACGGCCAAGCCACTAGAAATTTTCCTACGCCTCCCTAGCCTAATAATGATACTAAACCTGAGACAGTCACCATGATTCCTACACAAGAACCTCCCAGAAAAGACCCACCTCATTCCATCCCTCCCTCACCCCCTTCCTCCTCTTATCAACCCCCTGAAACCTTGATCCCTCCTTCTGCACAACCCCCTCCCTCAGTGCCTAATCCGTCAGAAAGCAGTGCAAAACAAAGCTCGAAAGAAAACTCAGAGATTGAATCACTTGATACACCGGTTAAAAGAGTGGGTAGAAAGACGAATCTACATAAAAGAGAAGCTTTGGCCAAGAAAGAAATTGAACTAGGGAAGCAAACAACTCTGGATCAGATCGTGAGAAAAGAAACAAGGAATACTAGGAAGCAAGGAGGATCCAACCCCCGTAAAGGGGGAAACCCTAAAAACAATCAATGATAAAACTAATCTCCTGGGATTGTAGAGGATTAGGGAGTCAGCACAAGCTCTCGTTAACACATGGCCTTATTAAAGAAGAAAATCCTCAAATCCTACTGCTCCAGGAGACAAAAAGGACGGATACTAAAATCCTTCATGAAAGTAGCTACATATGGTGAACATGCAAAGGTGCAGCAGTGAGCACAAGAGGAGCATCTGGAGGAGTCTGCACCCTTTAGAACCCCTGCTACTTTGACCTGCAATCCAGACACTCTACGACCCATTGGATTCAAACTACGCTACTCCATCAACAATCAGGTAAAACTCTGACCCTCATAAATGTGTACATGTCTACTCTTTATCAAGAAAAAGTGCAGTGCTGGTCCTCCCTACAAAGCATCAAGAATTCTATTAATCCCATGGAACTAATAATAGTTGGAGAATTCAATACCACTCTACATCATAAGGAAAAAAAAGGTGGATCAATCGTTTAGGTCCCATCAAGAGAGCATCTGGAGGACCTCATTTCCACCTATCAATTGATTGACATAAAACCCTCCAATGGGCACTACACCTGGTCGAATAGAAGACTCGGGCCGGGACACATCATTGCTCAGTTAGACCATTTTCTTCTAAACAGCTCCTTTTTAGAAGAGGCCTATCTTCCGAGCTCGCGCATATTACCTTGGATTGGTTAAGATCATAGACCTATCACCCTTATCCTTTCCCCGCCCCGAAACCCTGGACCCATCCCATACAGATTCAACCCCCTCTGGATTCCAGAGCTAGGATTCCTTGACATAGTCTCAGATGCCTAGAACTGTTAGATCCAAGGCTCACCTAACTACATATGGGAGTAGAAACTAAAAAGAGTAAAAATTGCTTTAAAAAGTTGGGTGACAAGAAACAATGGAAAAAATCAAGAAGCAAAAGAAAGTGTAATGAGAGAAATGGAAGAGAACAGAAGGAGTCTAGAAGGAAGAGAAGTCACATAGGAACTCCTCCTCAAAGAACAACAAAACTTCATGGAGTATCAAAAAATCCTACATAAAGAAGAGGAAACTTGGAGACTTAAATCTAAAAGCCTCTTGCTTACTTCCAGAGACAGAAACACTAAATTCTTCCAGCGCCAAGAAAAAACAAGGATTTGGAGGAACGAAGTGAAAGAAATAAAAAAAGAAGACGACACAAAAATAGATGACCAACATCAAATCCAAGTCGAAGACAAACTTCATTTTCAAGCAATGTTAACAGAAGACTGTAATATAGATAACAATGTACAAGAAAGCCTTCTCCAAAATATACCAAGCAAAATTAGTCAGGAGGACAACTACATGATCAATCAGGAGGTCACAGAAAAATAACTCCATGAATCTCTATTCCAACTTCATCCAAACAAAGCTCCAGGTCCGGACGGTTTCACGGCTCACTTCTACCAAAAGTGTTGGCATACAATAAAGAGAGTTCTCCTGAGAATGGTACAATATGTTCAGAAATCCGCTAAGATTGGGGGTAACACAAACTCCACCTTTTTAGCTCTCATTCCAAAATATCTGAATCCTTCATCCTTTAATAGATTTAGACCCATCTCCCTCTGTAATGTTTCCTATAAAATCATAGAAAAAATCATAGCTAACAGAATCAAGCTGCTACTTCATAAAATCATCTCCCCAAACCAAAGTGGTTTTATGGAAAAAAGACAAATGATTGACAACATAATTTTGGTACATGAAGCAATACATTCTAGCAGGGAAAGGGGAGATCAAGGGATGATAGTAAAAATCGACATGGCTAATGCTTTCGACAAAGTAAGGCATTCCTTCTTGATAGCAGTCTTGGAAAAGTTTGGCTTTAACAATGGTGTTGTGGCTTGGATATCCGCCTGTATAACTGCTCCATGGATAGCACCTCTGGTCAATGGAGGATCGACAAGTTTCTTCAAAAGTACCAGAGGGCTGAGGCAAGGCTGCCAACTCTCCCCGATTCTGTATATAATCATGGCCGAAACGTTGAGTAGGCAACTAGAGAAAGAAATAATTGGTAAAGCCATACCAGGAATCAAAATAGCTCGAGGAGTGAAATGAATAAATCACTCACAATTTGCTGATGACACTCTACTATTGGGAGGGGCATCCGTTGTTATGGCTAAGAGATTCCAAATGGTTTTGGAAAACTTTACGCAAGATTCAGGAGCACTCTTGAACAATAATAAATCAAATCTATATGCTTGGAATACCTCTTTGAGAACAGCTCGCCTAATAGCAAATGTCTTCCGCTTCACGCTAACTGAGAAATGGTAAACGTTCAAATACCTAGGCATTCCCATCTACCTCAAAGCCCTCTCAAATATAGCCTGGACACATATTCTAGAGAAACTCAAAAAGAAATTAGAGCAATGGGGAGCCTTTTGGCTGAATCTAGCAAGGTGTAGAGTGGTAATACAATCTATCACTACAGCTCTGCCCATCTTCCAATTCTCCTCTCTGCTCACCCCTCAAAATGTCAAAGCTGAAATGTCTAGAATAATAAGGTGCTTTCTCTGGGAAGGAGGAAAAACAGACAATAAAAAATTCCATCTAATAAGCTGGGACAAAATCAAGCAACCCAGAGAGAACGGAGGTTTGAGTATCAGGGATCCTATGCTAGTCAATATATCCATGGGA
>ML799761.1:423-48369 GCA_009831015.1 Picea engelmannii
AAAAGTTCTCTTGGTGTAGAGTAACAATGGGCATTGCTGCCCTGGATTGTTGACTATATAATCCCCTGGACCCCTCGATGCAAAGAAAACAACAAGTGGGAGAATGTTGGGTATGTGTTATATTCTTTGCATGTGTGTGTGTGTGGGTGCATCAGATACGACGACTGCGTCTGCGGTTTTTGCTATTTTTAGCGGATTTTTCTATTTTTAGCTGATTTGTAAATTAATCCCGAATTAAGGGATTAGGGTTTTGGTATCTATGGAATACCTAAAAACATTGTATATATTGTATGGCGAATGGTGAAATTCGATATAATGAAAAAGAAAGGTTTTCCCGGTTGAGGGTTTCTGGTAAAGATCTCTGTGTATTCTGTGTATGAGCCATTGATTAATTTCTGTATTGCTTAAGAATATATATGCATTGCTTTACTTCACAGGTTTGAAACTTACAACAATGAGTCTTCTCATTCATGTTTTCTACTTTTATAGGTCATGCCATAAATGCTCTGTCATAGTGTACTTTCTCGATCATCACTTTTCTCTTTTTTGGCTACTTTCTTTATCAATGCGCTACTTTTTCTACCTGGTAATATTTCTCTGGCACACAGTGTATTCATTTTATTTCATAACAACTACTATCTATTGCAGGCTATATCATCTAATTTTCATCTCTAACACTTATCCACCTACTGCTTCTTTTTGTATTTTTCTTCTTTTTCCATTTTTTCTTTCTTTTTTAGCTTTTTACTATATAAACTATGTTCAATTGATTTTTCCTACACTGCAACTACTAAGGTTTACTGGTTCGACTATCCCTATACAGTTTCATTCGAATTCCATTCACCAGTCCTTGAATCTCCTTTCCCGCTAGATCCTGGAATTGCACAACACCTCCATGTGTGACATATTTTATCTCACATGGCCCTATCTAATGCATCTTGAATTTCCCTGGATGTTGCAAGTATTTTATTTCATAGAGGAGAACCATATCTCCTTCTTTAAATTTTTTCTTCTTAATGCATCCATCATGCCATGCTTTGTCTTTGGATTTATGTACTTCTTGATGGAAACCTGCCATAATCCTGTCGGCTTCTAGTTCCATGAGTTGAGACAATATTTCTTGAGTTGCGCCTCTTTCTGTGATGTTTCTAATGGTTTCAACGCATAGACTAGGTATCAAATATTCTAAAGGGACTCCTGCTTCCTGACCATACACCAATCTAAAAGGTGTTTTCCCTGTGATTTTCTTGCATGTGGTTATATAATACCATAATATTGTTGATATGTTTAGATCTCAATCATCCATGTTTACATTTCAAATTTTAGTTAAGGCATTCTCCAATATCTTATTAAATGCTTCCACTTATCCATTGGCCTAAGGATGGTATGGAGTTATCTTTTGATGGTGCATCTCAAATTCTTCAGTCATTTCCTGAATGATAGTGTTGATAAAATGAGTTCCCTGATGACTCATCAAAATTCTAGGGTATCCAAATCTTTTAATCACTTGTTCAAACATGAAGTGTGTTGCAGTTTATGCGCTGCAATATTTTATTGTTGCTACTTCATCCCATCTGGTTAAATATGTTGTCACTGTAATGATGTATCTTTCTCGTGATATTCTAGTTGGTGGGTTGATTGGACCTACAAAGTCTACTACCCAGTTTTCAAACACTTTAAGAGTTACCTGAGGTTTTAGGGCCATATCATCCCTCCTAGATGGATTTCCTACCCTCTGAAAGAAATCAAAAGTCTGGAAATACTCTGCATCTTTAGAAATTGTTGGCCACCATAGTCCTACACACAATATCTTTTGGGCAGTGGTTTTTCCTGCATAATGTTGTCCAAATATTCCTTCATGTTCTTCTGCTAAGATGATAGGATGTTCATGTTCCATGAAAAATCTCCTTAAAATATTATCTGCATCTATTTTATACAAGTATCCTACAACAAGTTGGTAATCTCCATCTCTAACCACCAAATTATTCTTATGTGCAGTAGTGTATTCCTTTGGGGAAAATCCTATACTAAAATATTCAATGATATTAGAAAAGTATTCATCGACAATCTATACTGAAAAGAGTTTTGCATCAAAAACAATTTCCTCCAAGCTACTTGGATCCTCTCCATTAGTTATCCTAGACAAATGATTTGGTTGTGCATTCAATATTCCAGGTTTCACAACTACTTCGAAATCAAACTCTTGAAATAATAACAATGATATACATATTCTCCCCCCAACACTGGCTTGTTGACAAGGTATCTAAGAGTAGACTGATCTATGAACATTTTAAAATGTTGGCCTAATAAATAATGTCTGAAATTTTGTATTGCATACACCATAGCTAAACCTTCTCTTTCTATTGTATTATAATTATGTTCTAACTCTGACAGTTTCGTACTTGCAAATGCTATTGGTTGATCTATGTCACCTTCTCCTGGCTATTTTATACTACTCCAAGTGATATTGAAGAGGCATACACATGAACATGGAACTCTTTTGACCAATCTGGAAACACCAGAATTGGTGTTTTCACCATTTTCTCCTTTAATATGTTCAAACTTTGTTAACACTCATCATTCCATTGAAACTCAATATCCTTCTTTAACAATTTCTCCATGGGTGCAATAATCTGTGCATATCTCTTTATGAACTATTTATAGTAACCTTTATGTCCAAGTGTATCTCTTAATTGGTGCACTGGATTAGGAGGTGGTAAATTAACAATGACAACAATCTTTTCAGGGTCAACCAACATGCCATGTTTACACACCACATGCCCTAGCAAGATTCCAAATGGTGCGATGAATATGAATTTATTAATATTCAAAGATATTTGAAATTTTATACACCTATCTAACATTAATCTTAAAACCTCAACATGATCTCTCAATTGGCTAAATATTTTCCAATCATCCAGATAAACCTATAAAAATTTATGTATAAAATATTTAAATGTAGATACCACTGCTCTTGAAAAAATAGCAGGGGAATTTTTTAATCCAAATGGAATTATTGTGTATTTATACGATGCCCATTCTATCTCAAATGTAGTCTTATGATGATCCTCTAGTGCTATTCTAAGTTGGTGATACCCTAAAAATTCATCAGTAAATGAATATGCTTCTTGTCCTCCCACATTTTCCAAAACCTCATATGTAAATGGAGTTGGGAAGGGATCATGCAAACATGCATCATTCAAATTCCTCAAGTCTACATAGATCATTATTCCCCCTTGCTTCTTCTACTGAACTACCATAGGGATAATCTACTGAGATGCTTCAATAGGTTCTATTATACCAACCTATAACATTTTATCAATTTATTCCTTAAATTTTTGTTTATATACTAGATTCAGTCTATAGGGTCTCTGTCTTATTGGTTTCACATCTCAAGGGATATTCATTTATACAATTTCTCCTGCTACCCATTTCATTTATAAAAATTTCCCTCAAAATAGGTCACTATACTCATGCAACAATTCTATTATTCTTTTTGTTGTCTGGTTGTCCCAATAGTCACCAATAATTGCAATATTTGGATTCTCTTATGTTCAAATATTGACCTTATTTATCTTCAGTGGTGAAAAAAATTATTCTTACTATAATTTTGGGCCTTATACTTTTATTTCCCCTTCAACTCCTGTTGCCTGAATATCGCGTGGCTTTTCTTCTGCGACATGGTAACAATGTAAAAATTATCTGATTGTTTGTTGATTCCAAATTTGATAAGCTATTACAATTTCAACTTTAGTTTCTTCAAAAATATTCTCTTTTATCAACTTCAGTGTTACATCCATCACTGGGTTGTCATGTTCAAATGAAAACGTGATCACAAATTTCTGTTGCAACTCTGTCCAATTTCCAATTCCTCTGTGTAGTTCCAATTCTGTATACCAATTTTTTGGTATGCCTTCCAAGGCACGATTGAAGTGATGTGGCCAGTCCTCTGGTGGTACTAGTCTCCATTGGGTTATGCATCTATCTATATGTTCTCCGGTCTTTCCTCTTCCATCATATTTCTCCATATATTAATTCTCCTATACTGCACCAAATATGATGCGTAATAATCTTTTGCATTGGTATCGATAATGGATATTTTCTTTGTGAATACCCCACCAACATGAATATTTTTCTTTCAATGCAATATATAAAACTAATAACCTTTGAATTTCCATAATTTATAACTCAAACTTTGTTAAGAATTATTCCAAATCATTTTGACCATAAAAACTTGGAGGTTCTCTTATCTTCGTGCCAACCCATCTTAGTGTGCACATCATCCTTTCACATATTTTGGTAGATATATCATGTAAGAAATATTGTTTCTAATTATCCAATACTGTGTCAGAATATGAATAACAGGAACTGATTCTTCTCCATCTAAGAATTCCATCTTTTGTTTGGTTAATGTAATCTTCCTCACGCATGGTAGTTCTATACAACTGGTTTATTTCTTCTGTGATAAATTTATCTGTCGCTGGTTCAACATATCTTCCTCCTTTTGAATGATCTAATGGTGCTATGACTCTATATTATCCTAATTCAAAAATCATTTTCCTGGTCTTCAAATTGATGATAGCTTGACTGTCAAATGCCCAATCTAGTCCCAACAATGTTGGATAAGGTGTAGTATTATCCACTATATCAATTACCTCAAAATATGCCATAGTACGCACACCATCTAAATCCACCGGTATGCCTTTCAATCAACCAATTGGTACCACCCTATGTTGGTTTTCTATTTTCATCTAAATAGGTGAACATCCTAGTGTAGTTTTCCCCATACATTCCCATGTTTTCTTAGAAATGACATTTACCTCAGATCCTGAATGTAATATAATGTCACCAATGTTAAAGTCTCCAATATTTGCATTCAATTAGAACTCTTTATTTTTTATTGTCTTCCTATGGACATGATTTACTCTCTTTTGATCTAGTTTTATCTCCTCTTCAAGATTGCATTTCTATAAAAAACCTTGTAATACTTGTGTAGATGTTTGATCATTCAATAACATCAAGCAAGACACCAGAAAGTTTGTTAGATTAATTATCTTTTCTAAATGTTGAATGTGACTGGTATGATCATATGGATGAGTCATATCATATACTGGAACCTCATATCATGGTTGTGCATTTGAAGTAGAATAAATATTCTCTTGCAAAATTGCTTGTATGGCATGCTTGAATGTTTCCTTTTACTTGAATGCATCAAAATTTTGTTGAGGTATTGTATTCTTTCTAACCCACTGGTGTTGGTTTTTATCCTTCTTTGTTGCATCTTCTTATGTCTTGGTTACACCTTGAGTAAATATATTAATGTTTTTCCCATCATCTTCTCTAGTTTCTTCGGAAATCCGTTGAACATTCTGGTTATTTTGATTCATTTTTTCCTGTATTTTTGTCAGAAGTGTAGGACAATATTCTGTAGTGTGATATACTACATGAAAACACATGCATGTTGTTGGTGGTAGTGGAAAATATATTGCATAATGTCCATGTTTCTGACAATTTTGTTAGGTTATTGGGCCTTTGCCTCTTCCAAATCCTCCTCTTTTGAATCATCCTCTATTTCATTGATTGTTTGAGCACGATGTATTGTATTGTGGTACTTGATTATATTGTGGAGACACTACAAACTGCTATGCAGGTCTACCTATGATTAGTTCAAATTTCATCCTATAAGCATCTGAAGTCCTTTCCTTCATAATATCCATGGTTCAACAATCCTTATCCTCATGTCCTACAAACTTATAGAAATTGCAGAATGTACTTTTAGGAATTTTTTGGTATTTTTGCATCAGTGGAAAATGATAGGGATCATGTCCAGGTGTCGTACATATTTCACACCATACTCCTCTCATGGGTAATGGATCTGACATTACTTCTCCCAAATACTACGCAAATGTTGGGCACTCATTTTTTTGGTTCCCTTTTGTTCTGCATAAGGTACATCGGGAAACTTCCCTCTTTTCCTTACCTTTATTTTGATTCAACTGAAATGTCATATTATTGAGATCCTCTCTCATATATTCTACAATTGGATCTATATTTTTTTATTGATTTTCTTCCAATTGCAAGGCGTCCTGGATATCCTCATCCTGAGTCTGGAACTTTTGTTTCCTCAATGGATATTTAAAACGTGGCAATAATGAGTTTATGAATAGTTTCTTATGATGCATGTCTATTATGGGATATTTCAACTTATCTTTCAATCGCTTCAACTTCTGATTGACTTCCCAAAATGACTCCCCTGGATTTTGTTTGATTTATATCATCTCATCCATATATTGATCTTCTAAACTTGGTCATTGGAAACTCATTAATTAGCGCCTTCTTCACATCTGCGACGGTTTTTGGTGTTCCTTGTGGACTGTTCACTACTAGACTCATAAACCATTCTAGTGCCTTGTTTCTGAATGTAATTGCAAGCTAAGTCACTTTTGTGTCTTCATCTGTGACCTGTTTAGCTTCCAAAATCTTTTCACAAATAAATAAATTTTTCTATGGGTATCCAACCCTTCTCCATGAAAGTATGGAAACTAGATGGTTGGATATGCACCTACCATTGTAAAATTGGTGGTAATTCCTCCGTGTGGTGTAGATAACTTGTTGATTGTGGAGCCTGATTATCTTCCTGATTTAGAGGTCTTTTACTTTCAGCCATGTTTATACCCCATGAAGTATTTACACCCCAGAAGTATGTACACTCTTCCACGCGGGGGAGTGCAAGGGGGGTACCCCCTCTGCGGGGTCCGGCGGGGCTATCCCCCCGGCTGGGGGGTTTGGGGGCAAGCGGGCCCCCAACGGGGGTTCAGGGGTAGTGTCCCCTGATGGGGGTTCAGGGGTGAAGCCCCTGAAGAAAAAATTGCCTTGTAAAAGTATATTGTAATTTCATTGCAAATCTGGACCATTCATTATAAGGTCACAGATCTAACGATAAAGATTATGTTAGGGTTTTTTTCCCTAGAAGGAAACCCTCTTTTATGAGGGAAATGTATTGCGACTATGGATGTTGGGCGAGTATTGTATTCTGAGAGAGGAGACTATGAGAGAAAGAAGAGAAAGTTACAACGAGTTTTGTTGTAGGTTGTATCCCTTCATTTTGTTGGATAATAATAAAGAAAGGACCTAGCAATTTCTCTGGTGGACGTAACCCACACTGGGTGAACCACGTAAATTTGTGTCTCTCTTGTATTGTGTATATTTTGTGTTTTGTTTCTGCATTTGTTTTATTGTATTGCTTCGCGGTCCTGTTTTTCTAACATAACTGACTACTTCTACATGAACTCGTACTTCCACTTAAATTTCCATTAGTCCCTTTACCTATTGTACTCCCTCTACTAGTAATTGTTGGTAGTCTAAAATATTATTTCATTTTTTATGTCTTAGTCTCACATGGGGTCATGGGTTCCACACTAATTTGGATTTGCAATGGAGTTCTTTGTTCTATGCTAGACCCCTGACCTCTATTTTTTATATCATATGTGGCACACATGATTTCCTCAATATACTCTATAGCACAAATATCATCTACCTCTTATTCATACTTTCCAATCCTCCCCTCTCGACTACTGCTCTCTTTTTCCTATTAATCTTATATCGGTAGGTCTTTCATTGTGTGTTGTTCCCGCTTTGTCCATTATTTCCTTTATTTGATCTCCATCCATCATAATGGGGTCCATTGATTCTTTCTTCTTACCTTTATCTAGATCCCTCTCCATATCTCATATCCTCCTTAGTGTTTCCCCCAGTGTCCCCATGCGCACAGAGTTATTTATCTGTCGAACTCTATTTTCATTACACCTTTATCATGCATCAAAATATTGATTGACGTGTAAAGTGATCTAATATACCTTTCTCTTGGACCCTTCAAAAACTCTTGTTTTGCATCAGTGTATGATTTTTCAGTATCAACTGCAAACTTGGTAATGAATCCTGCAATAATGTTGTCTAGCCAAAAATTGACTGCGTGCATGAATTTTTTATTGATTTTTTGTAGCTACACAATATTCTCAGTATTCCATTCTAATGGTCTTATCCTATTATTTGGGTGAATTTCCTTCAATCTCAGTATCCACTCCAACAAATGTGGAAATTCACAGAAAAATTCCTCATGAAGATCAATAAATATGTACCTCTCAAAATATTGGCGCGTTGTATACTTACGGTTTCTATTGTCTTTATGCAAAAACTTGATATATTTTATTTTCAACCATCGTTCTATCTCCTTTTTAGTGGGATTCCATGGTCTGGACATCCCCTTCTAATACTTCATTATCTTCACTGTTCTTCTTAACAAGTCCCTTCCAATCTATTCTTTTGGGTTCGAGCCAGCAACAAAACCATTTGTTGGATGTTTCTCGTGTTGACCCAAGTTATACTTTAGGTTTCCAAAAAAACCATGTAAACCATTGGCTCTTCTTGAGACCAGAAGGCAACACTGCGCACAACGTGCACAATGCAGTCTCACCCAAGATGGCTTTATGGGTGACTGCATGACCCAAATGTATGTAATATAGGAAGGGAGGCTACTATGTGGATGATATACATTCTTTATACCTCAAAACATATTATATATACTATTCTAACACATCATTATATCTAGATCTACCACTATGTAATTATTTTCATTCAATTAAGATTCATTCTCCAGTAAATTTCATGTCTATTCTACTATGTGTTGCATCTTACTACCAATATATTAGTTCATTCATCATAACTAAAAATAAAAATAAATAATACAAACATTCAACACATAGACACAAATTTATCATGGCTCACCCCCCTAGGATATGTAAAGATCTATCTTTCTTCACTATTTTATTATTCTTCATCAACTTTTATAGCACTACGTGCATTACAGTTGAGGCTGACAAGATCACACTAAGATCCATATATTGCAACCCTACTCTCAAGTACAATTCATATCTCTATCTCAAAATTTGACTCTAAAATCATCTTCAACATTTGCTCAACCACTAACAGTCTCAACAGTAACTAGATCTCACATCTTACTAAACATAACTAGATCTCCTCAGATATCACTGTTGTTCCTGAGTTTATACTTAAGGCTTTGAAGTATAATGTCAAGGCATCCGAAAAATAAATAGAATTTTTAATAAGAACAAAAAATAAATTCTTTAGGAAAAGGAGCTATGGATGATTTCTAAGCTGTCTTTTCCTAGCTTCCCAACATTCTTGGACGTTTATGTCATGTTCAATCACTTCCCTTGAACGTCCAAGTTCAACGTAGGTGTTGTTGGTCTCTAAGATGGTATTAAATAAGTTTAAAGCAATGTTGGTCTGATCCAAGATGTCGGGCTCAATATTAGGCTATCTTGCAACATGTACAGTCATGGAGAAAAGAAAGTTAAAAGATTTGTTGTTCTTTATGTTTGATTTTTCTATTTTCAATTATATGAGAAATGTTCCTAAAATTGAATTAATGGTATAACAAATCAAAGTTTGTTTTTTGTATCTGAGTCAAATTTGAAAATAATGAATGTGATGTGACAAAAACATAAAGATGTTAAAACAAAGTGAGGCATCAATCACAGAAGAATCTCACTCTGCAACAGAAGAAGAAAAATGGATGTGAAACCTTTAATGAAGCATAAAATGTGGCAATCTAACTAACTCTCAGGTATTATATTTGCTAATAGAAAACACAGAGGAAAATATTTAAGCAACTAGATAACTAAATAAACATATAACCATAGTAGATGTTGTACTAAGTTGTGATTAGGAATTCATCAAAGACATATGAATAAAGATGTTGGAATATGAAAGAAAAAAAGAACACATAACTCAGGATTGACGAAATATGGAGTCTCTGGTCTGCATTTGTATTAATTCTCGAAAAGGAGAGATTTCTCTATTACCATCGGCCAGGAAAAATCCCTCTATAAGTCTTTTGAAGCTATATTTATACAAAAGGTTACCAACCCTAGACGATTAGAATTCTCCTTACTCCTAGATACTAACGGTTACAAAAAAAACTTGAACCATTTTAGTTGGTTACTTTCTATCTCTCTCTCATACTGGAAGAACGGGCATGCGTATGTTACTTCATTGACTCTTTTAAGTACTTCCTTCACTTGGCTCGAAACACTCGATGCACTTACTTAGAAATTGTACTAATATTCTTGAAGGCTCTGTCAAATTCTTTGCCTAAAAAATATACAACTTTCTCTGTAATTTCAACAACCTCTCTTCAATCCATTTTTCTTCAAAATTTATTGACTGCAACTGTAAATTTAGCTTTACCATCCATCTATCCATTTGAGCGATGTAAACCTATTTCAACTATGAAATTTCAATCTGAGTTTGATTTAATCTTTCTTTGATATCAAGTTGATGCTTTATAACATTGATTTGTCCTAGTACTCTAGAACAATCATCCTTTCCAATGCCTAGTGATTTTTTAAATAGCAAATCAAAATCCTCTTCACAATCCTCCTTTATTTCTTTGGTCACTCTTTTACTCTAGGCTATATTGGCCTCCCATTTCTTTAGTATTATGTCACCTCCAATTTTCTCTTCAACAGTCAATCTGGGAGTTCTAGGAGTTACAGATATTTCTTTCTTAGAAGATGCACGACCGCTTTTTGGAAAGTGATCTGGGCTGCAGTAGCCTCTCTTTCTCTGAAATAAATATTCTCTAATGATTGATTTAGTTCCTGAAAATAATTTTGGATGATATCCACTTTATAAAATAGGTTTTGTTGTGTTTCTTCCAGTTTCTGTTGCACTTCCAGTGCCTGAGCTTGAAACATTGATATATTTACAACCATGCTTTTAGTAGAACTTAATTTATCTTGTAGATTTCTTACTAACTCTTCTTGCTAAATGAATTGCCCTTGCCTTGCTTAAGCAGTCTTGTGTATCTCTTCAAGATCATATTTAAGTTGTCGAATTTCTTGTATGCCTTTAGATCTAGCTTGTTCGAGTCCTTTTTTGACCTCGCTTTTGATATTATTCTTTGTATTCCTTATTTGATCTCCCAGCTGACTTATCATCCAATTCTTATGTCTCAGCCTTGCTTTTGGATTATCAATATAGAATAAGTTGGTCATTACAAAAGCTCCCAAAGAGCCTGCCACCTCTGTAGCAAAATCTTCATCTTCCAATTTTTTCCCATCTAATAATACTCTGTGTTTTGTGACCATTGTACCTTCTTTCAGGTGCATTTCTTGTTTCACCAAAACTTTCCTCTTCTTACTGAAAAAGAAGTCGGAATAATGTATCTCTTCAATAGATATTGGAGTAAGATTGCTTACGTATATAACTTCAAGACTGGGAGTCCCAAAACTTGACTATAAAAGGGTTAATGCTATAATAGGACTACCTAACTATGTGAATTGCGTTCCTTCTGTTGTTCTGGAGATATCAACAGGATTAGTTGACAATAAAGGACATATTATTTGATTATTTTTTAGAAGTGTGTTGGATTTAAACTCTATTTCAGACTCTGGATGCTCTGCCTACGAAATTTCTAATCCTTGTGAAGACACTTTGGGACTCTTTGGGTTTTCCTCGGTAGTTTGTTTACCAGAGGACATTGGTTCAAAACCTGGAGGTATAATTCCTTGTTCTAGAGGAGTGATTATTGATTCTCCCTGTAGTATCTTGGGCAAACCACTTCATCTGTGTTTTTGGAAAGTGAAAAATTTGGCTTGTAGGTCAGGGGGTAATGCTTGGAATCTGTCTAGTACCTCCTCATAAGCTCTGATTCCTTTGAACATGTCATCAAAGGGGGCATATTCATGCTCATATGTTT
This sequence comes from Picea engelmannii, assembly GCA_009831015.1. Taxonomy (NCBI): domain Eukaryota; kingdom Viridiplantae; phylum Streptophyta; class Pinopsida; order Pinales; family Pinaceae; genus Picea; species Picea engelmannii. The sequence continues at coordinate 12,206 of ML799761.1, forward strand.
TCATATTACATTGAGCTAGGTGATTTCCCACAATTTTATATGGATCATTCCTTATGAACTCGATGTCCACCAGTTTAATATCCTCTAATGCTGCAACTTCTACCTTGTGTTGTTCCTGAGTCTGTACTTAAGGCTTAAAAGTACAGTGTCAAGGCATCCGAAAGTGGGTAAAATATGGAGAAGAGAGAAACGTCAACCTTCGGTAAAGGAAACTAGGGAATATTTCTGTGTTGGCGTTGTCTAGCTTCCAACTGTTCCTGGATAGTTATATCTTGTTCAATGGTTGCCCATGAACGTTCAAGTTCGACCCGGTTAGTAGCAGTTTTAAGAATTGTGTCGAAAAGGTTTAAATCAATGTGTGTTTGGTCCGATAGTCTAGGTTCGATATTAGGCTGTGTTGGTATAGGGACAGTCATGGAGGAACAGTAAAGGTGGTAAAAACTTCAGAGAGAGATTAAGTGTTGTCTCAATTTGGTCGTATAAGAGAGAATTTACGGTTTTAGGAATAAAAAAGGGATGCAAATCAAAGGCTCTTTCCTGTAACTGTATTATGTTTTAATAAAAGGTGTGAGGTGGTAGAAAAACATTTAGTTGTCTATAGTGTAAGGCTCCTACCAGGGGAGAATCTCATGAAATAAACAGAAGAGGAAAATACGTAAGAAAATAACTGATGTAACAAAGAATATACGTATAATTCTGAAAATGTAGATTGGTCTTACACTCGCTGATAGTTGGTACAGAGGAAAAACAGTAAACAATTACAGAAAACCAAAATTCATTCACTATAGTAGTGGTCGTACTAAAGTATAATGAAGCACATCAATTAAGAATATGAAATGAAATGAAATACGAGATACAAAAAAGAAAACTTGTAACACAGTCGTGATGAAATTGAGAATCTTCAGATCTGCTTGTATTAACTTTCAAATGTAAAAAACTCTGTTACAAACGACACAAAAAGGTCCAGCCCTGTTTATTTCTTTCTTTGGTATATTTATACAATTTTACAAATAAGACAGAATCTCAATAGTCACAAAATTTCGATTATGACAGGGAGGAGAGAAATCGCTCCATTTTTCCTTCTCTGTCTTCACTTGGTGCCGGGTGTTTGTCGTTGTGCGAGCTCGGTACAAGCGATACATCTTTCCACCAGTTGAGATACTAGCCACGATGGTTTTGCTTGACAGTTGGCTTCGAAGAAGTAACATTCTTGGGCTAACTACTGCAGCATGTCCTCCATCTATCTGTCGATGATGTTGATGGCACATAATTGTGCGCTGGGTTTGATCATGCATTTATCCACTTGGACTATGTCCACCATATTCATTTGAGAGATATCGGCAGAATATCTTTCTTCTTTATCCTTTAGATCAAGTGAGATCTTTTCCACATTCATTTGCATTAGCATCTCGGCATCGCACCCGCTGTCAATGCCTAGTAGCTCGTCATCTATAGAATTAAAGGCCTCCTCCAAGGAGTTGGTTATATTTTTGGCTTGTTGCTTGCCTTCAGTGATGTTATGCTCCCATTCCTTTGACATAATGTTTCCTCTAGTTTTCTCTGAAATGGTGATCTTGGGAGTACCTGCCTAAACCCTGTTGTTTGTGGTTATCACCGCCTCCTGGAAGGCGACCTGAGCCTCTCCGACATCCCTTTCTCTGGCAGATAATTTCTCGGAAACCCTATTTACCAATAGACAGTTGTCCCGGATCGCTTCTACCTTGGCGAGAAAATTTCACTGCACCACAGAGACTCTGCTCCGAATCTCGATTGCCTGGGATTTGAACATCTCGATGTTTATCATTCTGCTCTCGGCGGTCTCCACCCTGGCCCGTAGCTATTTGATCAAATCTCTTTGTTGGATTGCTTGCATCCGACCATCCCGGACCACCAGTTGTGCTTTCTCGAGCTTAGTTTTGAGCATCTCTATTTCATTTTTATCGGCCAATCTGGCCTGCTCTATACCCACGCTCGCCTAGTCTTTAGCAGTCTCTGTTGTTGTGGCCAGTCTGGCTTCAAGGGTCCTAATTAGGCGATTTTTTCTTTTAAGTTGGTTCTTTAAGAGCCCGACCGAGAATTGATTAACCGAGGCATATGCTCCTAGTGGTCCTGCTATTTTTGTAGCGAATTGCTCATTTTTCTTGTCCTTTCCATCAGTTATGACTTTATATTTCTTGGCAGTCCACTCTCCTTCTTGATAGAATTCCCTTTTCACTACTGCCTTTCTCTTTTTATCGAATAAAAACTCATTCGGACGGAGTTCTTCTACTCTTATGGGCCTCAAATCTTCATTGAATATCCATCCCTCATTGATATTTCCTTGCGTCGACTGCAAGGGGGTGACTGATGTAATGGGTTCTCCGATCGATTTCGTCGATTTTCCCGTAGTATCAACCGAAATATACTTCTTCGGTGGTTCTGGAGTCTTTATCTCTGTCTCTGGATTCTGTTCCTTTGGCGAGTCTGGAGTCTTTTTCTTGGCTTCCGGATTCTTCATTTTTTCCTCCTCATCCTGGTGTTTTCCTTGATCGGGAGTAGCATCCTTATAACCTTCGGCATCCTTCTGTTTTGTCTCCGAAATACCTAGACCCTCACCTCGCAACACAGCGGGAAGACAACTACGTCAATGTTCCTGGAACTTCAGAACATCGACTCTATCCTCGGGTGCCAAAGATTGTATCTGGGCCAGAATCTCCTCATAGGACCTTTCTCCTTGGAAAATGTCATCCGAGGGTGAATTCTCATGCTCAAATCTCTTGAGCCCGCAATTTTCCAAATGGTTGCTCATGACCCTCTGTGGATCCCATTTCTTGTATTCAATGGAGACCAAATTTAGGTCTTCCAGGGCTGCTGTCTTGGCTTTCGCATGCCCAAAATCTAATAAAGAATAAGAATTCAAACGAACAGGAAACGACGACCATACCTTCTTCAAATACCCTTTAAGTTCTTTTCTCACACCGCCAATTATCGTTTGCTGGGCAACCTCGCGACAAGCCAGCTTGTCAAGAATGAACAATGGCAGCGCATGTGGGGGAATAGAAGCCCCAAAGACTCTGAAGTAGGAAAATTCAGATTCTACATACCAATCTACGATGCTTCTCAGATTTTTTACTATGTTGTCTGAGATCCAGGGTGGCGGGTGACCAAAAATGGTGACTTGCAGGGGCACCATCACCCATTTGAAAATTTCATACGCAAAACTTTCTTCTTTATTTTCCCATAATTTTGTGTGATATACATGTATGGGTTCATCTTCGGCTGAATTCCAACTCCAGTTCATCAATGGAAATGGTGTCATAGAACAAATTGCATCCATAATGTACGTGGACATGAAGAACGACGATGCCTTCCCATTCTCCTTCTGCTCCCGATACTCTGTGACCCGATTGGTCAAGCTATCCGAAAGAATATTTTCCCAGTTAAAGGAACATCCTTCGGCGACTCGAAACATTAGAGGTACCCACGCAAGAAAAAAATGCAATGTGTCCTCCTTCCCATATAACCGGCATGTCATCATGGCCACATATTTGTACTGCGGTTCTAGCAAAGTGATTGAATAGATGTCGTGGGTATCAGCTCTGAAATTTGCGGTGTTTGAAACCCAATCCTTTATCAAATTGGACATGGTTTTATCATACTGTTTTCATTCCTTCTCCTTGAACTCGTCCAAGAACTCAGCACCATATGTGTAGTCAGATGTCGTGGGTAGCTTCTACATGGTTTGCAGATGCTCCAGCCTGAAAGTCCCGATGGTGACTCTCTGTCCGTTCATGATAGTCCTAGTCGGTATGTCCACATGGTCCAATGCCCATAGGACCATATCATAATATGGAAGAAATCGCGGCCTGGCTGCCACTCTGTGCATTCCGGATTGGACGACTATTTTTTATTTCGTGGTTTAATCATCTTTTTCATTATCGTCGGAGTCGTCAGAATAATCCACCAGTTCTGCTTGCAGAATATCTGAAACATATGACCAGTTAGAAATCGAGTTGATACTTTGGGGCGAAGTATCAGAGACATTGTCTGAGCCTTGTCCAGAAACCTCAACATTCGCCTTTGCTGCTTTCCACGGAGCCATGGCCAAAGCTTACGTTTTAGCTCTTATGTGATAGAACTGCGTATACATACAGAAGTCAGTTTACTCAGAAGTGATGAGATCTGTGTGCTATGAAAATGCATTTGTTATAATGAAACACAACTCTTACATATATTTGAAAACTTGGTACCTTTCAAAACAAGCTTGTCAAATCATATTTAGAGATAAAAATTTTGCCGTAAAAAAATCTGATCTTATATTCATAGATTTACCCTATTTCCTCATTAATGTCATAAATTTCGGCGGCTTTAAAAGTCAGTTGGTGCATGGAGATAAAAGGCTTCATCGTGAATCGTGCAAGCATCGAAACACGGGATATGTATTGATTTAGCTTAATCAATACAATCTTGCCAATCTTTAATCAATATCTTGAGACTCGTTATATCGGGGATTTTTCTTTAACATTTTGAGTCTTTAACACCCGAGACTGCGAAGATCGACTTTGTTTAATAAAAGGTAATTGTGATTTGAGGCCCGATTAATTTTATAATTATTTTTCGCCATATCGCGAATCGGATCTTTGAAGATAAGTTTATGGGAGATTTGCATGCCGAGCTGCGAAACCGCGAGGTCGCGATAACATGACTTAATTACAGGGAAGATAATCTTGGATTAAGTGATTAATTAATCAAGTTATAATTCCATCGTGATTTCGCGAGTTAGGGTTTAGACATTGTAACTTTCGAAAAAGATAGTGTCGAGTGACGAAACATCGAGAACAACGTTTACCACGGTTACCTCTTGCCTTTAATCCTTGACCTGGGTTATTCAAAAAGGACCTTATGTTCTTGGCTATCGAGGTTATGAAAATAAAAAATTGGGTTTGGCGAATGCCAAGGCGCGAAACCCCGACGATGTCTAATCATGAGTTAAGGAAAACTTTACCCTTGTTACTGTCTTGAGTGAAAATTTAAAATGATTTCACTATTTCATGACTCGGGACATGAGAATTACATGAGTTATAGTATTCGACCTGCGAGATCCCGAAGTAGAACAAAAAACAAGAAACATTTCTACGAAAGGTAGGACTTGTTTCGAGAGTAGAATAATCATCGTTGCTCGCATGATAAAGCTTCATAGATCTTGATATCTCATAGGGAAAAAGAAAACCATTTTTTAGATTTAAAGAATTAAAAATGAAAATTGTGACGGGCTAGAAAAACAAGGGCGGCTCCAACATAGGCTCCAACTAGGGATCCCACCTTCCTGTGAGGCCGGAAGAATAGTAGACCACGTGCCAATATTGGGTAAATGGAGTCAAAAACTCAATAAGGCGAAAAGGTTTCTGAGAAAATAGAATCGAAGGGGGAAAAAGACTCCGTTCTTTACCTTGAAAAGTTTTTTCAAAATCAGATACTCTTTTTAAACATAGTTGTGGCCCCTTTCACAATTTTCCCTTTCCCACTACTAAATTTAGGTATGTTTCAAGACAATCGAAACATTCCTAGGAGACGCAACAGATATTGCGGCTCTCGTCTTGTATCAAAAGAATAAGATTATATGTTTTAATTGGGGAGTCCCATCTGAATTTGGGATGTGGATCAGGTTTTAAAAAGCATTGGTTACTAGAGTAGAGTGATATTCATGTATAACAGCCTTACAGATATCTTAGACATTGCTTCACTGCCAGCGAGCCTGTTCAGTACCCCGGTGAAGTTATCTGGCCCCTTTTACTAAATTTCCTTTCACCACTTCGGAATATATTTATGCATTTAAATGCTGAGACAAGGGCAATCATTTCTGAATTTCCTTTCATCGTCTCTGGGACTAGGTGGGGGCAATCATTTCTGAATTTCCTTTCACCACCTGTCTTATAATTTAATTTTTTGAGTGCGAAGATGGGGGAAATCAGTTTGTATCAGGGATGATATCTGTGTAATATTTTGCATTAGAGGTCTGTCCACTTACTTTGATTACTCGACACCAACCTTCCCTTGACCTTCACAACATCTTCGTTCTTAAGGAGAAAAAGGAAAATAACTTTTTAAGGGCATCCTATTTGAGCAAGCTTTGATCCTCCGATGCCGTTGAAAAACCTAGGAAAGTTAGGATCACTCTAAACATTCCTTCACTTAGTATGGGATCAAGTAGTTATGAAGACCCGCTTTCTTTTCAGAATCTGTTTTGAAACTCATGAGGTTGAAATGAAATTTTTTTATCCCTTCGTAATGAAACAAAAAGATGGTGACTTGTTAAAAGTTAAACCCGAAGATAGAAAGGATGCCAAGTAGCGATTTACTGACGGAAAATATAGAGGTCAAACAACTCGAGACTGACTCTTGTAGATAATTTCGGGGATAATTTGCTTTGACTAACTGTTTATAGATTTAGTGAATCATTTTATTTGTTTTAATTTTTTCAGAGATTATCAAACCAAGAAACAACTCTGTTATCTATCAGTTCAGCTGCTATTGCAATTTGAATGGTGTTATCTCGGTTTTCTTTAACAGTCCTTCATAACATGTCTTTTGAGAAATCTTATCTTTACCTTTTCATTTTACTTTCTTTGCGCAATATGAAATTACTTTAGGTATCACCTGTTTATGACGATTTATTTCTGGCACCGATTTTCAGTTTACTCCTCCTGTTTGTTTCGTATGCAGCTAGAATTCTGTAAAAGACAAATACGAATCTTATTCGAAATGTGTCGAAAGTTTATGAAGAAATAGAAATCAAAAAACAATGTTTAAATAAAAATGCATATCTGCACTCAAACATATATATATATATATATATATATATATATATATATATATATATATATATATATATATATATATATATATATATAGATATAGATATAGATATATATATATATATATATTTTGAATCTGGCGACTGTTACGTCATGTAATGCTTTAGATACCTCCCATTGATAGGGGCGCTGAGGACTTCTTCGTCTATATTTTCCAGTAGAAAAGAATTTTTTCCTTCTGGAGCCGAGGTGGTCGAATTTACTATGCTTCGCAGCTTCTTCCTTTCTCGCATCCCATGTTAGCCCTAAATCACCGAGGAGGAATTCCCTGTCCTTTGCCTTGCAGTCAAACAATGCTTTCATATCATCTTGGTACTTCTACATCTTTTCATCAACTTCAACTCTATGTTGTTGAACCTCAATTAGCTGATTAATTCTATTGGTTACATGATTGGGTTCTTCATTTTGATCCTGCCATAACTTCATCACTGGTAGCGCTAGGTTTATAGGTAGAACAACATCTATCCCATAGACCATTTGAAAAGGAAAAACACCGATAGACATTTTAGTGCTTATGCGGTTTTCCCATAATGCGTATTTCAAGTGTACATGCCAAGACCTCTTATTTTCATCCATTACCTTCTTGATTATATTTACCAGGATCTTGTTAGATGATTCGGCCAACCCGTTCCCCTGGGGGTAATATGCTGTGGAATGGCCAAGGATGATGTTATAACTCTGAAAGAAGCTGATCATAGCTATAGATTTAAAGGCCTGGGCATTGTCAGTAACTATCTTTCAGGGACAACCAAATATGGACAAAATATTATCTTCCAAGAAATCGATCACCATCGAGTCTATTGCCCTTTTGGTTGGAATGGATTCCACCCACTTAGTAAAATAATTTGTAGCTGTTAAGATCCACTTATGTTGAGCACTGGAATGGGGATTAATCTCGCCTATGAAATCTAGACCCCATTGCTGAAATGGGGCTTCAGCTTTGACTGGAACTAGAGGCAGTGCCGAGAGCTTCTGTTTTCCTGCGAATAGTTGACAAGGGTTGCAGGCACGCACTTTGGAATTGACGTCTGAAAAGAGATTAGGCCAGTAGTACCCAGCCCTTAAGATATTGTAAGCCGTATCTCTCCACGCGTTATTCCCCCCACACACTCCCTCATGAAATTCATCTATAACCTGCTGAGTTTCTAATTCGAATAAACAGACTAACAGGAAACCGAGTGGAGCCTTCCAATATAACTAACTTTCGGCAATACAATATTTAACTGCATGGAGTTTTAAAGTTCTGCATTTAGATGGTGATAGTTCATTTGGGCATTTCAGGCTCAGCAAGTAAGACACTATGTCTCTATACCAGCCTAATGATATGAACTTTTCTTCGATCTTGTTTGGACTTGTTTCTTCATTCAGCTTGTTTAGGTCTATTTCTTCGTCGCTTTCCTGCAGGCAATTGATATCAAGGGCTCTGAAATTTGACTCCGCTAAGAGTTTGGCCAAGCCTTTCCCTTTTATCAATTTGGTCGGTTTAACTTCCAGATCAAATTCTTGAATTTTAGCAAGCCATCGCCCTCTTTTTCCGTCACTGTCTGGCTGTACCAATATATCTTTCACAGAACTAGTAGGCACATACGCGATAATCTTTTAATGTAGTACATAAGTTCTGAATGCCTTTAGCACTTTTACCATTGCGTACGCCTGTTTTTCTATTATGTCATACTTCAGTTCTGCGTCTCTAAGGCTCTTGCTAAAAAATGCGGTTCGAATCCTTCTTCATCCTTTTGTAGGAGCACCGCGACGATAGTATGTTCATAGGCAAACGAGAAGATAAGAAAATGTTTCAGATAGTTTGGGTTTTCTAACACAGGTGCCTCGCTTATGACTTTTTAAATATGCGCGATTGATGCTCTGGCCTCGGTTTTCCAATTTACTCCGCTATCCTTCTTCAACATTCCTGTGAACAATTTGACAATCTCAGCGAAATTGGGGATAAACCTTCGCAAAAAATTTATTGTTCCTAAGAAAGATTGAATCTCTTTTACATTTCTGGGAATATTTACAGTATCTATTGCTTCAATCCTCTTAGGATCAATCCTAATTCCATCCCTAGATACGATATGGCCCAAAAGATTACCTTCCTGCATAACGAAATGTGATTTCTTTGGGTTCAAAGATAGACCAAACCTGCGGCATTTTTTGAAGTTTTGTTTGAGATGCATCAAGTGGTCTTCATCAGTTTTAGAGAAAACCGTCAAATCGTCGAGGTAAATGACTACAAAATTGACCCTTTCTCCTACAAAAGCGATGTCCATAGCTCCCTGGAAAGTGGCCCCTACATTCATCAAACCAAAAGGCATTTTTTCATACATGAACGTACCCCATGGTGTGGTGAAAGCAGTTTTTTCCCTGTCTTGTTCATTCATGGCGATTTGGTTATAACCATAGAACCCATCTATCATAGACATTCGATTTGCTCCAACAACTTTTTCTAACACATGGTCCATTTTAGGCAGCGGATAATTATCCTTGAGAGACGAGTTATTTAAGTTTCGGAAATCCACACACAGTCTGATTTCCCCACTCCTTTTCCGGACTGGGACCAGGTTTGCTACCCAGTCCGAGTATCTCAGAGGTATGATTATTTTCACATCTAACAATTTCTTGACTTCTTTTTTGATCACAGGTAACAAAATGGGGTTAATCTGTCTAAGATTTTGCCCAAACGGTTTGACCCCAGGCTTCAAAGGTATATTGTGATCAATTATAGAAGTTTCATACGTTCTTAGCTCATCGTAAGACTAGGCAAAAACATCTTTATACTGTCTGAGAAGGTCCTTATACTTAACTTTCATTTCGGGAGGGAGGAACCTGGATATTTTTAACCACCCTGGATTCTTTTTCAGTTCCTATATCATAGTCCTCCGCCTCTTCTGGTTGGGGCTGCAAAGTGGATTTTAGAGGTACGTCGTTCTGATCAAAAAGCCTCTCTCAAGGAATTAATCCTTTCAGAATTTGATTGTTTTTAAGGACCATCATACGATGATTCGTAATTTTTTCTCGGAAGGTTTCATGGTCCTCCCCCTCTTGCATGATCCACATCGAGTCATTTTGATTCTCTTGGTCTGCATGAGTTTTGGAGAACTCACCCACTGCTGCAAGAAACTTCTTAATTTGTTTGTCATCTTCAAAGACCTGCCAATGTCGGATATTGTCTGGTATAGAGGGTTTGTATCTTATTTCAATGTGATAATTTAGTTTGAAAGTTGTGGGAGGAGAGAAGGTTGAAGTTGTCTTTGCCAATGCATCAACATGTAGGTTCTCTGCGCGAGGGATAAAATGGACCTTTATGGATGAGAAAATGTTTTCCATGAGATCCCAAGCACCATTTATATATGCTGTTAGTCTGGGATGCTTGGCTAGGTAATGTTGGTTTATTTGTTTGACTATTAACTCTGCATCACCATATACCTCCAAGTTACTTATATTTATCTTTTTGGCAGCCTCTAACCCTAAGATCAATGCTTGATATTCACATATGTTGTTAGTGTAATCTATGTCCCACTGCAGTCGGTAGGAGAAAGGAACAATGAATTTACCTTTAGGAGCCACTAAAATCACTCCCGCACCTGCCCCTTCAGCAGATAAAGCACCATCAAAATACATTTTCCAAACTTCGGTGTTACACAGATACTCTGTCATGTGACTTTACTCTTCTTTATTTATATCGATTTCCTCCGAACAACCATCCAAACCATCATCAAAAGACAAGATGCAATTTCCCAAATCTTGGTCCGCAATGTAAATAGTGAAGTTGTTTGGATTTTGAGGGTCACTGACTATATACGCTAATCTTGTTTGTCTATACAACCGAGTGAAATGACCACCGAACACAGGGATTGTGGCATACGTCATGTCCAACTGTAGAGAACGCCCCAACTTGGCTCCCCATGACCTAGATAAAAGCAAGCCATACTTACGGGGAATATCTGCGATAACCACATCCATCAGGATACTCTTAACCGAGACATGTGCCATGGTAACTACCAGATATTTAATCATCCCCATACACTTAACCCTTCTTGATTCAAAAGAGTACAGATCTCCATAAGGTCTGGTGATCTAGAGACCCAACTTGTCCATAATAATCTTGGGCATAACATTATGGGAGGCTCCGGAGTCTAACATGCAATTGTGCAACAATTGATCATACACATTTAGAGTGATATAAAAGGGAGCAATGGTGTCTTTGGCCCCTTCAAAATGGGGACCAAAGGTGATGTTAGGTTTGTCATCTTCCAGATTTAAAACATTAGACTAGCTTTCTAGCTCAGAGACGCCCATTGCTTTGGTAATCTACTTCCGATAAACAAGGTTTTTTGCCAATTCTACCAAAGGGATGGGTATCTTAGTTTTATTTATCTCATATTCAAAACTGAAAGTTCCACTCACCTTGTCTGTTTCTTTGGTTGAGCCTTCTAGAACCTTCCTTTACGACTTATTTGTTTGGACCACTTTATCACTCATGGTCTTGGTTGAAAATATAACTTTATTTACTGGTTCGGTTCCTCGCGTTTGGGTTTCAACTTTTTCCACTTCGGACACTTGAGTGCTTACTACTTTAGTTTTGTTGTTGGATAATAAGGTCTCTTCCAAAGGAGGCTCATAAGATTGACCTCTTTGAAGGATTTTCTTTAGTTGAGTAGTTGAGGTGGGCTTACTCTTAGATCTTAGGTTGTACTTTGGTTGAAATTCATCCATTATCATCTCAGTTTCTGGTTGAGATTCACAGATATCAGTGTGATCACCTTCTTCACCCTTATTTGAAAGTTGTTGCGTGTTTAGATATTTTTCATAGTCTTCCCGAGTCATATATGGTTGAGTACAGTCATCATCGAAGTTCGTGACATCATTATCCGAATCTCCAAAGTCTTGAAAATCGTTCGCTCCTATAACATTTTCATTCTTTAAGGGAGCTTGTATTTTTTGATCTTCATTTTTTATTTGTCCTTATTGGTTTGGGGGGTTTGGGTTCCTCTTGAAATCCTTTTTGGTGTAAGAGTCAGCTTTGTCTTGTTCAAGTTCCATTCTGGATATTTTATTTGCCAGTTCTTTAATCACTCTAGCCATATCGTCCACCCTATCGTCTGAGGATCTATTGGACCCTTAAGGACCTACTTGTTCTCTAAATCACTTGGTTTCTCGGTTTCCATTTGATATATTAGCTTTAAGTTTACCCGAAGTCATCATATTAGACTCTATTTCTACCGCATCGTCCTGCATTCGGTTTAGGGTGGCTCCCCTTCTCTCTCACAAAAGGAGAGTGAAATCCGGTTCGAAAGCTCCGACGAAAGTCACTTTTGCCGTGGGTTGAGGCGGTTTAACCTTGACCGGGATTTTATTGTACAGTTTTTTGAATCTTTGGATAAATTCCATGACTGTTTCTGAATTCTTTTTTCTCAAGGACCCGAATTTGGTTAAATAATAAAGATGGTCTTTTCTCTCACCCCATTGTCTGAGGAAAGCATCTTCCAATGCGTCATAAGACAAGATAGATGCTACGGGTAGGCTCCGAAACCAAGTTTGGACCTGGCCTTCGAATTTTTGGACAAGAAGTCTCGAATAAAAATCCTCATGTTCGATACCGAAGATATCCGTGAATTGATCAAAGAAATTAATATGTTCTGCCGCAGTTAGATCCCCTTCCCCGGTAAATTTTGGTAGATTTTTTATGTAATTTTCTGGAAGATCATGTAAAGGGATGGGAAATACTAAAGGATCATATCTGGATGAAACTTTCGCAAACACTCTGGGAGGGGGGGTAGGCCCTTGGCCTCCAGCTCCTCCTAGAGGGGATCCTCCCCCTCCTCCTCCAATAAACCCTCCATCTCCTCCTATAAACCCTCCACCTCCTCCTCCGGCGGCTGCCATCATTGTTTTTGGAAAGTTGTAAAGGGGGTTTTGGAAAATTAAAAGGGAATCTTTATTTTCTTCGCGAAGAGGAAAATCCGATGAGGAAAGATAAGGAACGCGAGGACTCAGTTCCTCGGATTTGCAAGAGACGAAATCAGGAGAACTGACGGTTGTGGGAACCGAGTGTGTAACACACTCTTCATAATTTGGTGAAGTCGGGAAATTCAACTGAATAAAAGATGGTACGTCAAAATCCGACGAACTTTCAAGAGGACCCTTTCCTTTGTGTGCTAAGGGGACTGTTGGATGAATCTCACTCCTAACTTCGAAGCAGTTTAGCGTTGAATTTTTAGCATCAAAGAGAGGACTGAGTGAAGTTGAGGGTTTGGAAGGACTCTTAGTCTTCAGCGATGGGGTTTTAATTTTGTAAACTGCAGCGGTTAGCTTAAAATAGCCTCTCGCCTTTAGAATTTTTTTGGGATCGGTAACGGGCGTAATCTCCTTACCATCCGAGTTTTGTCTGGTATTCCTTCGACCTGATGCCAGTTTATTTCTTGTGGAGTCGCCAAGTGAAATATTAAAATCCTTAAAAGGTGTGTACTCTTTGTTCACTATCAAAGGGTAACACTTTCAACGAAAAACAAATGTCGTTTTCCCAGGGAAAACGATTTCATAACTTCTCTCCCCGGCAACGTCGCCAGAAAGATGTTGTTCCCGAGTCTGTACTTAAAGATTAAAAGTATAGTTTCAAGGCATCCGAAAGTGGGTAAAAGATGGAGAAGAGAGAAACATCAACCTTTGGTAAAGGAAACTAGGGAAGATTTCTACGTTGGTATTGTCTAGCTTCCAATTGTTCCTGGATAGTTATATCTTGTTCAATGGCTGCCCATGAACATTCAAGTTTGACCCCGTTAGTAGCAGTTGTAAGAATTGTGTCGAAAAGGCTTAAAGCAATGTGTGTTTGGTCTGATAGTCTGGGTTCGATATTAGGCTGTGTTGGTAAAGGGACAGTCATGGAGGAACAATAAAGGTGGTAAAAACTTCAGAAAGAGATTAAGTGTTGTCTCAATTTGGTCGTATAAGAGAGAATTTGGATGCAAATCAAAGGCTCTTTCCCGTAACTATATTATATTTTAATAAAAGGTGTGAGGTGAGAGAAAAACATTTAGCTATCTATAGTGTAAGGATCCTACCAGGGGAGAATCTCACGAAATAAACAGAAGAGGAAAATGCGTAAGAAAATAATCGATGTAACAAAGAATATATGTATAATTCTAAAAATGCAGACTGGTCTTACACCCACTGATAGCTGGTACAGAGGAAAAACAGTAAACAATTACAAAAAACCAAAATTCATTCACTATAGTAGTGGTCGTACTAAAGTATAATGAAGCACATCAGTTATGAATATGAAATGAAATGAAATATGAGATACAAAGAAGCAAACTTGTAACACAGTCGTGATGAAATTGAGAATCTTCTGATCTGCTTGTATTAACTCTCAAATGTAAAAAACTCTGTTACAAACGACACAAAAAGGTCCAGCCCTGTTTATTTCTTTCTCTGGTATATTTATACAATTTTACAAATAAGACAGAATCTCAATAGTCACAAAATTTAGGTTATGACAGGGAGGAGAGAAATCGCTCCATTTTTCCTTCTTTGTCTTCACTTGGTGCCAGGTGTTTGTTGTTGTGTGAGCTCGGTACAAGCGATACATCTTTCCACCAGCTGAGATATTAGCCGTGATGGTTCTGCTTGACAGCTGGCTTAGAAGAAGTAACATTCTCGGGCTAACTGATGCAGCCTGTCCTCCATCTTTCCGTCAATGATGTCGATGGCGCATAATTGTGCGCTGGGTTTGATCATGCATTTATCCACTTGGAATATGTCCACCATAGTCATCTGAGAGATATCAGTCGAATCTCTTTCTTCTTTATCCTTAATATCAAGAGAGATCTTTTCCACATTCATTTGCATTAGTTTCTGGTCATCACACCCGCTGTCAATGCCCAGCAGCTCACCGTCTATAGAATTAAAGGCCTCCTCCAAGGAGTTGGTTATATTTTGGGCTTGTTGCTTGCCTTCAGCGATGTTATGGTCCCATTCCTTTAACATAATTTTTCCTCTGGTTTTCTCTGAAACGGTGAGCCTGGGAGTACCTGTCGAAACCCTGTTGTTCGTGGCTATGACTGCCTCCTAGAAGGCGACCCAAGACGCTCCGGCATCCCTTTATCTGGCAGATAAGTTCTCGGAAACCTGATTTACCAACAGACAGTTGTCCCGGATCGCTTCTACCTTGGCGAGAAAATTTCACTGTGCCGCAGAGACTCTGCTCTGAATCTCGATCACCTGGGATTTGAACATCCTGATGTTTATCATTCTTCTCTTGGCGGTCTCCACCCTGGCCTACAGCTGTTCGATCAAATCCCTTTGTTGGCTTGCTTGCATCCAACCATCTCGGACCACTAGTTGTGCTTGCTCGAGCTTATTTTTGAGCATCTCTATTTCATTTTTATCGGCCAATATGGCCTGCTCTATACCCACGCTCGCCTAGTCTTTAGTAGTATCTGTTGTTGTGGCCAGTCTGGCTTCAAGGGTCCTAATTAGGCAATTTTTTCCTTTAAGTTGGTTCTTTAAGAGCCCGACCGAGAATTGATTTGTCGAGGCATATGCTCCTAGTGTCCCTACTATTTCGTTAGCGAATTTCTCATTTTTCTTGTCCTTTCCATCAATTATGACTTTATATTTCTTGGCAATCGACTCTCCTTCTTGATAGAATTCCCTTTTCACTACTGCCTTTCTCTTTTTATCGAAGAAAAACTCATTCGTAGGGAGTTCTTCTACTCTTATAGGCCTCAGCTCTTCATTGAATATCCCTCCCTCATTGATATTTCCCTGCATCGACTGCAAGGGGGTGACTGATGTAATGTGTTCTCCGATCTGTTTTGTCGATTTTCCCGGAGTATCGACCGAAATATGTTTCTTCGACGATTATGGAGTCTTTATCTCTGTCTCCGGATTCTGTTCCTTTGGCAGGTCTGGAGTCTTTTTCTCGGCTTCTGGATTCTTCATTTGTTCCTCCTCATCCTAGTGTTTTCCTTGATCGGGAGTCGCATCCTTAGAACCTTCGGCATCCTTCTATTTCATCTCCGAAATACCTGGACCCTCACCTCGCAACACAACGGGAAGACAACTACGTCGATGTTCCTGGAACTTTAGAACATCGGCTCTATCCTCAGGTGCCAAAGATTGTATCTGGGCTAGAATCTCCTCATAGGACCTTGCTCCTCGGAAAATGTCATCCGAGGGTGAATTCTCATGCTCAAATAGATTGAGCCCGCAATTTTCCAAATGGTTGCTCATGACCCTCTGTGGATCGTGTTTCTTGTATTCAATGGAGACCAAATTTAGGTCTTCCATGGCTTCCGCCTCAGCTTTGGCATGCCCGAAATCTAATAAAGAATAAGAATTCAAACGAACAGGAAACAAAGACCATACCTTCTTTGAATACCCTTTAAGTTCTTTGTTCACACCGCCAACTATCCTTTGCCGGGCAACCTCGTGACAAGCCAGCTTGTCAGGAATGAACAATGGCAGTGCATGTGGGGGAACAGAAGCTCCAAAGACTCTGAAGTAGGAAAATTCTGCTTCTACATACTAGTTCGCGATGCTGCTCAGATTTGTTACTATGCTCTCTGAGATCCAGGGTGGTGGGTGACCAAAAATGGTGACATGTAGGGGCACCATCACCTAGTTAAAAATTTCATACGCAAAATTTTCTTCTTTTTTTTCCCATAATTTTGTGTGATATACATGTATGGGTTCATCTTCGGCCGGAGTCCAACTCCAGTTCATCAATGGAAATGGTGTCATAGAACAAATTGCATCCATAATGTACGTGGACATGAAGAATGACGACGCCTTCCCATTCTCCTTCTACTCCCGATACTTTGTGACCCGATTGGTCAAGCTATCCGAAAGAATCTTTGCCCAGTTAAAGGAATAGCCTTCGGCAACTCGAAACATTAGAGGTACCCATGCAAGCAAAAAATGCGATGTGTCCTCCTTCCCATATAACTGACATGTCATCATGGCCACATATCTGTACTGCAGTTCTAGTGAAGCGATTGAATAGATGTCGTGGGTATCAGCTCTCAACTTTGCGGTGTTCGAAAACCAATCCTTTATCAAACTGGACATGGTTTTATCATACTGTTCGCATTCCTTCTCCTTGAACTCGTCCAAGAACTCAACACCATATGTGTAGTCAGACGTCGTGGGCAGCTTATACATGGTTTGCAGATGCTCCGGCCTGAAAGTCATGATGGTGACTCTCTGTTCGTTCATGATAGTCCTAGTCGGTATGTCCACATGGTCCAATGCCCATCGGACCATATCATAATATGGAAGAAACTGTGGTCTGGCTGCCACTCTGTGCATTCCGGATTGGACGACTATTTTGTATTTGGTGGTTAAATCATCTTTTTCGTTGTCGTTGGAGTCTTCAGAATAATCCACTAGTTCTGCTTGCAGAATATCTGAAACATATGACTAGTTAGGGACCGAGTTGATACTTCGGGGCAAAGTATCGGAGACATTGTCTAAGCCTTGTCTCGAAACCTCAACATTCGCCTTTGCTTCTTTCTGTGGAGCCATGGCTGAAGCTTGTGTTTTAGCTCTTCTGCGATAGAACTACGTATACATACAAAAGTCAATTTACTCAGAAGTGATGAGCTCTGCGTGCTATGAAAATGCATTTTTTATAATGAAATGCAGCTCTTACATATATTTGAAAACTCGGTACCTTTCAAAACAAGCCTGTCAAATCATATTTAGAAATAATTTTTTTTCCGTAAAAAAAATCCGATCTTATATTCATAGATTTACCCTATTTCCTCATTAATGTCATAAATTTCGGCGACTTTAAAAGTCAATTGGTGCATGGAGATAAAAGTCTTCCTCATGAATCGTGCAAGCATCGAAACATGGGATATGTCTTGATTTAGCTTAATCAATCCAATCTTGCCAATCGTTAATCAATATCTCGTGACTCGTTATATCGGGGATTTTTCTTTAACATTTTGAGTATTTAACACCCGAGACTGCGAAGATCGACTTTGGTTAATAAAAGGTAATCGTGATTTGAGGCCCGATTAATTTTATAATTACTTTTTTCCATATCGCGACTTGGAGCTTCGAAGATAAGTTTCTGGGAGATTTGCATGCCGAGCTGTGAAACCGCGAGGTCGCGATAACATGACTTAATTACAGGGAAGATAATCTTGGATTAAGTGATTAATTAATCAAGTTATAATTTCATCGTGATTTCACGAGTCAGGGTTTAGACATTGTAACTTTTGAAAAATATAGTGCCGAGTGACGAAACGTCAAGAACAACTTTTACCACGGTTAGCTCTTGCCTTTAATCCTTGACCTGGGTTACTAAAAAAGGACCTCGTGTTCTCGGCTATCAGGGTTGTGACAATAAAAAATTGGGTTTGGCGAACGCCGAGGTGCGAAACCCCGACGTTGTCTAATCATGAGTTAAGGAAAAGTTTACCCTTGTTACTGTCTTGAGTGAAAATTTAAAATGATTTCGCCGTTTCATGACTCGAGACGTGAGAATTACATGACTTATAGTATCCAACCTGCGAGATCCCGAAGTAGAACAAAAAAGAGGAAACATTTCTATGAAAGGTAGGACTTGTTTCGAGAGTAGAATAATCATCATTGCTCATGTGATAAAGCTTCAAAGATCTCGATATCTCAGAGGGAAAAAGAAAACCATTTTTTAGATTTAAAGCATTAAAAATGAAAATTTTGACGGGCTAGAAAAACAAGGGCGGCTCCAACATAGGCTCCAACTAGGGATCATGCCTTCTTGTGAGGTGGGAAGAATAGTAGACCACGTGCCAATATTGGGTAAATGGAGTCAAAAACTCAATCAGGTGAAAAGGTTGCTGAGAAAATAGAATCGAAGGGGGAAAAAGACTTTGTTCTTTACCTTGAAAAGTTTTTTCAAAATCAGATACTCTTTTTAAACATAGTTGTGGTCCCTTTCACAATTTTCTCTTTCCCACTACTAAATTTAGGTATGTTTCAAGGCAACCAAAACAATACTAGGTGATTCAATAGATCTTGCGGCTCTCGGCTTGCATCAAAAGAATAAGATTATTTGTTTTAATTGGGGAGTCCCGTCTGAATTTGGGATGTGGATCAGGTTTTAAAAAGCACTAGTTACCAGAGTAGAGTGACATTCATGTATAACATCCTTACAGATATCTTAGACATTGCTTCACTGCCAGCGATCCTGTTCAGTACCCCGGTGAAGTTATCTGGCCCCTTTCAATGAATTTCCTTTCACCACTTCAGAATATATTTATGCATTTAAATGCTGAGACGAGGGCACTCATTTCTGAATTTCCTTTCATCGTCTCTTGGACTAGGTGGGGGCAATCATTTGTAAATTTCCTTTCACCACCTATCTTATAATTTACTTTTTTGAGCGCGAAGATGGGGGCAATCCATTTGTATCAGGGCTGATATCTGTGTAATATTTTGCATTAGAGGTCTGTCCACTTACTTTGATTACTCGGCACCAACCTTCCCTTGACCTTCACAATATATTCGTTCTTAGGGAGAAAAATGAAAATAACTTTTTAAGGGCATCCTATTTGAGCAAGCTTTAATCCTCCGATGTCGTTGAAAAACCTAGGAAAGTTAGGATCACTCTAAACGTTCCTTCGCTTAGCAGGGGGTCGAGTAGTTGTGAAGACCCACTTTCTTTTCACAATCTGTTTTGAAGCTCACAAGGTTGAAATGAAAAACTTTTATCCCTTCATAATGAAACGGAAAGATGGTGACTTGTTAAAAGTTAAACCTTAAGATAGAAAGGATGTCAGGTAGTGATTTACTGACTGAAAATACAGAGGTCAAATAACTCGAGACTGACTCTTGTAGATAATTTCGGGGATAATTTTCTTTGACTGACTGTTTTTAGATTCAGTGAATTGTTTTATTTGTTTTAATTTTTTCAGAGATTATCAAACCAAGAAACAACTCTGTTATCTATCAGTTTAGCTGTTATTGCAATTTGAATGGTGTTACCTCGGTTTTCTTTAACATTCCTTCATAACATGTCTTTTGAGAAATCTCATCTTTACCTTTTCATTTTACTTTCTTTGCGCAATATGAAATTACTTTAGGTATCACCTGTTTATGCGGATTTATTTTTGACACCGATTTTCAGTTTACTCCTATTTGTTTCGTATGCAGCTGGAATCCTATAAAAGACAAATACAAATCTTATCCGAAATGTGTCGAAAGTTTATGAAAAAATAGAAAATCAAAAAGCAATGTTTAAATAAAAATGCGTATCTGTACTCAAAAAAATTATTTATTTATTTTGAATCTGGCGACTGTTACGTCATGTAATTCTTTAGATACCTCCCATTGACAGGGGTGCTGAGGACTTCTCCGTCTATATTTTCCAGTAGAAAAGAATTTTTTCTTTCTGGAGCCGAGACCCTGAATGGTCCATACCAGAGGTGGTCGAATTTACTATGCTTTGCGGCTTCTTCCTTTCTCGCATCCCATCTTAGCACTAAATTGCCTGGGAGGAATTTCTTGTCCTTTGCCTTGTAGTCAAACAATGCTTTCATATCATCTTGGTACTTTTGTATCTTTTCATCAACTTCAACTCTATGTTGTTCAACCTCAATCAACTGATTAATTCTCCTGGTTACATGATTGGGTTCTTTGTTTTGATACTGCCATAACTTCATCACTGGTAGCGCTAGGTTTATAAGTAGAAAAACATCTATCCCATAGACCATTTGAAAAGGATAAACGCCGATAGAACTTTTAGTGGTTATGCAGTTTTCCCATAATGCGTATTTCAAGTGTACATGCCAAGACATCTTATTTTCATTCAATACCTTCTTGATTATATTTACCAGGCTCTTGTTAGATTATTCGGCCAACCCGTTCCCCTGGGGGTAATTTGTTGTGGAATGGCCAAGGACGATGTTATACCTCTGACATAAGCTGATCATAGCCATAGATTTAAATGCTTGGGCGTTGACAGTAACTATCTTTCGGGGACAACCAAATCTGGACAAAATATTATCTTCCAAGAAATCGATCACCAATGAGTCTGTTGCCCTTTTGGTTGGAATGGCTTCCACCCACTTAGTAAAATAATCTGTAGCTATTAATATCCACTTATGTTGAGCACTCGAATGGGGATTAATCTCTCCTATGAAATCTAGACCCCATTGTTGAAATGGGGCTTCAGCTTTGACTGGAACTAGAGGCAGTGCCGAGAGCTTCTGTTTTCCTGTGAATAGTTGACAACGGTTGCAGGCACGCACTTTGGCATTGACATCCGAAAAGAGTTTAGGCTAGTAGTACCCAACCCTCAAGATATTGTAAGCCGTAGCTCTCCATGCGTGATGCCCCCTAGAGAATCCCTCATGAAATTCGTCTATAACCCGCTGAGTTTCCGATTCGACTAAACAGACTAATAGGAAACCGAGTGGATCCTTCCAATATAACTTAATTTCGGCAATACAATATTTAACTGCATGGATTTTTAAAGTTCTGCATTTAGATGGTGATAGTTCATTTGGTCATTTCAGGCTCAGCAAGTAAGACACTATGTCTCTATACAAGCCTGACGATATGAACTTTTCTTCGATCTTGTTTGGACTTGTTTCTTCATTCAACTCGTTTAGGTCCGTGTCTTCGTCACTTTCCTACAAGCAATTGATATCAAGGGCTCTGAAATTTGACTCCGCTAAGAGTTTGGCCAAGCCTTTCCCTTTTATCAATTTGGTCGTTTTAACTTCCAGATCGAATTCTTGAATTTTAGCGAGCCATCGCCCTCTTTTTCCGTCACTATCTGGCTGTACCAATATATCTTTCACAAAACTGGTAGGCACGTACGCGATAATCTTTGAATGTAGTACATAAGTTATGAATGCCTTTAGCGCTTTTACCATTGCGTACACCTGTTTTTCTATTATGTCATACTTCAGTTCTGCGTCTCTAAGGCTCTTGCTGAAAAACGTGATCGACTGTTCGAATCCTTCTTCATCCTTTTGTAGGAGCACCGTGGCGATAGTATGTTCAGAGGGAAAAGAGAAGATAAGAAAATCTTTCAGATATTCTGGGCTTGCTAACACAGGTGCCTCGCTTATGAATTTTTTAATATGCACGAACGATGCTCTGGCCTCGGTTGTCCAATTTACTCCATTGTCCTTCTTCAACATTCCTATGATCAATTTGACAATCTCAGCGAAATTGGGGATAAACCTTCGGAATTTTTTTATTGTTCCTGAGAAAGATTGAATCTCTTTTACATTTCTGGGAATATTTATAGTATCTATTGCTTCAATCCTCTTAGGATCAATCCTAATTCCATTCCTAGATACGATATGGCCCAAATGCTTACCTTCCTGCATAGTGAAATGTGATTTTTTTGGGTTCAAAGATAGACCAAACCTGCGACATTTTTCAAAGGTTTGTTTGAGATGCATCAAGTGTTCTTCATCAGTTTTAGAGAAATCCATCAAATCGTCGAGGTAAATTACTACAAACTTGTCCCTTTCTCCTACGAAAGAGATGTCCATAGCTCGCTGGAAAGTGTCCCCTACATTCATCAATCCAAAAGGCATTTTTTCATACATGAACGTACCCCATGGTGTGGTGAAAGTAGTTTTTTCCCTGTCTTGTTCATTCATGGCAATTTGGTTATAACCATAGAACCCATCTATCATAGACATTTGATTTGCTCCAACAACTTTTTCTAACACATGGTCCATTTTAGGCAGTGAATAATTATCCTTGAGAGAAGAGTTATTTAAGTTTCGGAAATCCACACACAGTCTGATTTCCCCACTCTTTTTCCTGACCGGGACCAGGTTTGCTACCCAGTCCGAGTATCTTAGAGGTATGATTATTTTCACGTCTAACAGTTTCTTGACTTCTTTTTCGATCGCAGGTAACAAAATGGGGTTAATCTGTCTAAGATTTTGCCTAAACGGTTTGACCCCAGGCTTCAAAGGTATCTTGTGATCAATTATAGAAGTGTCGTACGTTCTTATCTCATCGTAAGACCAGGTGAAAACATCTTTATACTGTCTGAGCAAGTCCTTATACTTAACTTTCATTTTGGGAGGGAGGAACTTGGATATTTTTACCACCCTGGATTATTTTTTAGTTCCTATATCACAGTCCTCTACCTCTTCTGGTTGGGGCTTCAAAGTGGATTTTAGAGGTACATCGTTCTGATCAAAAATCCTTTCTAAAGGAATTAATCCTTTCGAAATCTAATTTTTTTTAAGGACCAACATACGATGATCCACAATTTTTTCTCGGAAGGTTTCATGGTCCTTCCCCTCTTACACGATCCACATCAGGTCATTTTGATTCTCTTGGTTTGCATGAGTTTCAGAGAACTCATCCACTGCTGCAAGAAACTTCTTAATTTGTTCGTCATCTTCAAAGACTTGCCAGTGTCGGATATTGTCTGGTATAGAGGGTTTGTATCTTATTTCAATGTGATACTTCAGTTTGAAAGTTGTGGGAGGAGAGAAGGCTGAAGCTGCCTTTGCCAATGCATCAACATGTAGGTTCTCTGCATGCGGGATAAAATGGACCTTTATGGATGAGAAACGTTTTCCATGAGATCCCAAGAACAATTTCTATATGCTCTTAGTCTGGGATGCTTGGCTAGGTACTGTCGGTTTATTTGTTTGAATATTAACTCTGCATCACCATATACCTCCAAGTTACTTATATTTATCTTTTTGGCAGCCCCTAACCCTAAGATCAACACTTCATATTCGCATACGTTGTTAGTGTAATCTATGTCCCACTGTAGTCGGTAGCATAAAGGAACAATGAATTTACCTTCGGGAGCCACTAAAAGCACTCCTGCACCTTCCCCTTCAGCAGATAAAGCACCATCAAAATACATTTTCCAGACTCCGGTGTTACACAAATCCTCTGTCATGTGACTTGAATCTTCTTGATTTATATCGATTTCCTCCGGACAACCATCCAAACCATCATCAAAAGACAATATGCAATTTCCCAAATCTTGGTCCGCAATGTAAATAGTGAAGTTGTTTGGGTTTTGAGGGTCACTGACTGTATACGCTAATCTTGTTTCTCTGTACAACCGAGTGAACTGACCACCGAACACAGGGATTGTGGCATACATCATGTCCAATGTTAGAGAACCCGCCAACTTGGCTCCCCATGACATAGATAACAACAAGCCATACTTAGGGGGAATATCTGCAATAACCACATCCATCAGGATACTCTTAACCGGGACCTGCACCAGGGAAACTACCATATCTTTAATCATCCCCATACACTTAACCCTTCTTGAGTCAAAAGAGTACAGATATCCATAAGGCCTGGTGATCTGGAGACAGAACTTGTCCATAATAATCTTGGGCATAACGTTATGGGAGGCTCTAGAATCTAACATGCAATTGTGCAACAATTGATCATACACATTCAGAGTGATATAAAAGGGAGAAATGGTGTCTTTTTCCCCTTCAAAATGGGGACCAAAGGTGATGTTAGGTTTGTCATCTTCCATATTTAAAACATCAGACTGGATTTCTAGCTCAGAGACGCCCATTGCTTTGGTAATCTACTTCCGATAAACGGGATTTTTTGCCAATTCTACCAAAGGGATGGGTATCTTAATTTTATTTATCTCATATTCAAAACTGAAAGTTCCACTCACCTTGTCTGTTTCTTTGGTTGAGACTTCTGGATCCTTCCTTTCTGACTTATTTGTTTGGACCGCTTTATCACTCATGGTCTTGGTTGAAAACGTAACTTTATTTACTGGTTCGGTTCCTTGAGTTTGGGTTTCAACTTTTTCCACTTCGGACTCTTCAGTGCTTACTACTTTAGTTTTGTTGTTGGTTAATAAGGTCTCTTCCAAAGGAGGCTCATAAGCTTGACCTCTTTGAAGGATTTTCTTTGGTTGAGTAGTTGAGGTAGGCTTACTCTTAGATCTTAGGTTGTACTTTGGTTGAAATTCAGCCATTATCATCTCAGTTTCTGGTTGAGATTCACAAATATCAGTGTGATCACCTTCTTCACCATTATTTGACGATTGTTGCATGTTTAGATATTTTTCATAGTCTTCCCAAGTCAGATATGGTTGATTAGAGTCATCACCGAAGTTCATGACATCATTATCCGAATCTCTGAAGTCTTGAAAATCGTTCGCTTCTATAAAATTTTCATTCTTTAAGGGAGCTTGTATTTTTTGATCTTCATTTTTCATTTGTCTTTGTTGGTTCAGGGAGTTTGGGTTCCTCTTTTTGGGGTAAGAGTCAGCTTTGGCTTGTTCGAGTTCCATTCTGGATATTTTATTTTCCAGTTCTCTAATCACTCTAGCCATATCGTCCACCCTATCGTCTGAGGATCTATTTAGACCCTGAAGGACCTGCTTGTTCTCTAAAGCGCTTGGTTTCTCAGTTTCCAGTTTCTATATTAGCTTTAAGTTTACCCGAAGCCATCATATTAGACTCTATTTCTACCGCATCGTCCTACATTCGGTTTAGGGTGGCTCCCCTTCTCTCTCGCAAAAGGAGAGCGAAATCCGGTTCGAAAGATCCAACGAAAGTCACTTTGGCCATGGGTTGAGACGGTTTAACCTCGACCGGGATTTTACTATACAGTTTGTTGAATATTTGGATAAATTCCATGACTGTTTCTGAATTCGTTTTTCTCAAGGACCCGAATTCAGTTAAATAATAAAGATGGTATTTTCTCTCGCCCCATTGTCTGAGGAAAGCATATTCCAAAGCATCATAAGACAAAATAGATGCTGCGGGTAGGCTCCGAAACCAAGTTCGGACCTGGCCTTCGAATGTTTGGACAAGAAGTCTCGAATAAACATCCTCATGTTCGATACCGAAGATATCTGTGAATTGATCAAAGAAATTAATATGTTATGTTGCGGTTAGATCCCCTTCCCCGGTAAATTTTGGTAGATTGTTTATGTAATTTTCTGGAAGATCATGTAAAGGGACGAGCAATACTAAAGGAGTGTATCTGGCTGCAACTTTTGAAAACACTCTGGGAGGGGGGGCAGGCCCTTTCCCTCTAGCTCCTCCTAGAGGGGCTCCTCCCCCTCCCCCTCCGATAAACCCTCCACCTCCTCCTATAAACCCTCCACCTTCTCCTCCGGCGGCTGCCATCATTGTTTGTGGAAAGTTGTAAAGGGGGTTTTGGAAAATTAAAAGGGAATCTTTATTTTCTTCATGAAGAGGAAAATTCGATGAGGAAAGATAAGGAACGTGAGGACTCGGTTCCTCAGATTTGCAAGAGACAAAATCAGGAGAACCGATGGGTGTGGGAACTGAGTGTGTAACACACTCTTTAGAATTTGGTGAAGTCAGAAAATTCAACTGAAGAAAAGATGGTACGTCAAAAGACGATGAACTTTCAAGAGGACCCTTTCCTTTGTGTGCTAAGGGGATTGTTGGATGAATCTCACTCCTAACTTCGGAGTAGTTTAGCGTTGAATTTTTAGCATCAAAGAGAGGACTGAGCGAAGTTGAGGTTTTAGAAGGACTCTTAGTCTTCAGTGATTGGGTTTTAAGTTTGTAAACTGCAGCGGTTGGCTTAAAAGAGCCTCTCGCCTTTAGAATTTTTTCGGGATCGGTAACGAACGTAATCTCCTTACCATCCAGGTTTTGTCTGGTATTCCTTCGACCGGATGCCAGTTTATTTCTCGTGGAGTCTCCAAGTGAAAGATTAAAATCCTTAAAAGGTGTGTACTCTTTGTTCACTATCAAAGTGTAACACTTTCAATGAAAAACAAATGTCGTTTTCCCAGGGAAAAAGATTTCGTAAATTCGCTCCTCGACAATGGCGCCAGAAAGATGTTGTTTCTGAGTCTGTACTTAAGGCTTAAAAGTACAGTGTCAAGGCGTCCAAAAGTGGGTAAAATATGGAGAAGAGAGAAATGTCAACCTTCGGTAAAGGAAACTAGGGAAGATTTCTACATTGGCGTTGTCTAGCTTCCAATTGTTCATGGATAGTTATATCTCTTTCAATGGCTGCCCATGAGCATTCAAGTTCGACCCGGTTAGTAGAACTTTTAAGAATTGTGTCGAAAAGGTTTAAAGCAATGTGCATTTGGTCCGATAGTCTGGGTTCGATATTAGGCTGTGTTGGTATAGGGACAGTCATGGAGGAACAATAAAGGTGGTAAAAACTTCAGAGAGAGATTAAGTGTTGTCTCAATTTGGTCATATAAGAGAGAATTTATGATTTTAGGAATAAAACAGGGATGCAAATCAAAGGCTCTTTCCCGTAACTGTATTATATTTTAATAAAAGGTGTGAGGTGAGAGAAAAACATTTAGCTGTCTATAGTGTAAGGCTCCTACTAGGGTAGAATCTCATGAAATAAACAGAAGAGGAAAATACATAAGAAAATAACCGATGTAACAAAGAATATATGTATAATTCTGAAAATGCAGACTGGTCTTACACCCGCTGATAGCTGGTACAGAGGAAAAACAGTAAACAATTACAGAAAACCAAAATTCATTTGCTATAGTAGTGGTCGTACTAAAGTATAACAAAGCACATCAATTAAGAATATGAAATGAAATGAAATATGAGATACAAAGAAGCAAACTTGTAACACAGTTGTGATCGAATTGAGAATCTTCAGATCTACTTGTATTAACTCTCAAATGTAAAAAACTCTATTAAAAATGACACAAAAAGGTCCAACCCTGTTTATTTCTTTCTCTGGTATATTTATACAATTTTACAAATAAGACAGAATCTCAATAGTCACAAAATTTCGGTTATGACAGGGAGGAGATAAATCGCCCCATTTTTCCTTCTTTGTCTTCACTTGGTGCCAGGTGTTTGTCGTTGCACGAGCTCGGTACAAGCGATACATCTTTCCACGAAATGCGATATTAGCCACGATGGTTCTGCTTGACAGATGGCTTAGAAGAAGTAACATTCTCGGGCTAGCTAATACAACCTATCCTCCATCTATCTGTCGATGATGTCGATGGTGCATAATTGCCCGCTGGGTTTGATCATGCATTTATCCACTTGGACTATGTCCACCATAGTCATCTGAGAGATATCAACCGAATCTCTTTCTTCTTTATCCTTCAGATCAAGCAAGATATTTTCCACATTCATTTTCATTAGCGTCTCGGCATCGCACCCACTATCAATGCCCAACAACTCGTCGTCTATAGAATTAAAGGCCTCCTCCAAGGAGTTGGTTATATTTTGGGCTTGCTGCTTGCCTTCGGCAATGTTATGCTCCCATTCCTTTAACAAAATGTTTCCTTTGGTTTTCTCTGAAATGGTGAGCCTGGGAGTACCTGAAGAAAACCCTGTTCTTCGTGGCTATCACTGCCTCCTAGAAGGCGAACCGAGCCGCTCTGACATTCCTTTCTCTGGCAGATAAGTTCTCAGAAACCTGATTTACCAACAGACAGTTCTCATGGATCGCTTCTACCTTGGCGAGAAATTTTTTTTGCGCCAGAGAGACTCTGCTCCGAATCTCGATCACCTGGGATTTGAACATCCCGATGTTTATCATTCTTCTCTCGGTGGTCTCCACCCTGGCCCGCATCTATTCGATCAAATCCCTTTGTTCGCTTGCTTGCATCCGACCATCCCGGACCACCAGCTGTGCTTTCTCGAGCTTAGTTTTGAGCATCTCTATTTCATTTTTATCAGCCAATATGGCCTGCTCTATACCCACACTCACCTGGTCTTTAGCAGTATCTATTGTTGTGGCCAGTCTGGCTTCAAGGGTCCTAATTAGGTGATTTTTTCTTTTAAGCTGGTTCTTTAAGAGACCAACAGAGAATTTATTCACCAAGGCATATGCTCCTAGTGTCCCTGTTATTTCGGTAGAGAATTGCTCATTTTTCTTGTCCTTTCCATCAGTTATGACTTTATATTTCTTGGTAGTCAACTCTCCTTATTGATAGAATTCCCTTTTCACTACTGCCTTTCTCTTTTTATCAAATAAAAACTCATTCGGAGGGAGTTCTTCTACTCTTATGGGCCTCAGCTCTTCATTGAATATCCCTCCCTCATTGATATTTCCCTACGTCGAATGCAAGGGGGTGACTGATGTAATGGGTTCTCTGATCTGTTTTGCAGATTTTCCCGGAGTATCGACAAAAATATGCTTCTTCGGTGGTTCTGGAGTCTTTATCTCTATCTCTGGATTTTGTTCCTTTGGCAGGTCTGGAGTCTTTTTCTCAGCTTCCAGATTCTTCGTTTGTTCCTCCTCGTCCTGGTGTTTTCCTTGATCGGGAGTCGCATCCTTAGAACCTTCGGCATCCTTTTGTTTTGTCTCCGAAATACCTGGACCCTCACCTCACAACACAGTGGGAAGACAGCTACGTCGATGTTCCTAGAACTTTAGAACATTGGCTCTACATACCAGTCCGCGATGCTGCTCAGATTTGTTACTATGCTCTCTGAGATCCGGGGTGGCGGGTGACCAAAAATGGTTACATGTAGGGGCACCATCACCTAGTTAAAAATTTCATACGCAAAATTTTCTGCTTTTTTTTCCCATAATTTTGCATGATATACATGTATGGGTTCATCTTCGGTCGGAGTCCAACTCCAGTTCATCGATGGAAATTGTGTCATAGAAAAAATTGCATCCATAATGTATGCAGACATGAAGAACGACGAAACCTTCCCATTCTCCTTCTACTCCCGATACTTTGTGACCCGATTGGTCAAGCTATCCGAAAGAATCTTTGCCTAGTTAAAGGAACATCCTTCGGCGACCTGAAACATTAGAGGTACCCACACAAGAAAAAAATGCGATGTGTCCTCCTTCCCATATAACCGGCTTGTCATCATGGCAACATATCTGTACTGCGGTTCTAGCGAAGATATTGAATAGATGTCGTGGGTATCAACTCTGAACTTTGCGGTGTTCGAAACCCAATCCTTTATCAAACTGGACATGGTTTTATCATACTGTTCGCATTCCTTCTCCTTGAACTCGTCCAAGAACTCAACACCATATGTGTAGTCGGACGTCATCGGAAACTTATACATGGTTTGCAGATGCTCCAGCCTGAAAGTCCCGATGGTGACTCTCTCTTCGTTCATGATAGTCCTAGTCGGTATGTCCACATGGTCCAATGCCCATCGGACCATATCATAATATGGAAGCAATTGCGGTCTGGCTACCACTCTGTGCCTTCCAGATTGGATGACTATTTTGTATTTGGTGGTTAAATCATCTTTTTCGTTGTCGTCGAAGTCGTCAGAATAATCCACCAGTTCTGCTTGCAGAATATCTGAAACATATGACCAGTTAGGGACCGAGTTGATACTTCGAGGTGAAGTATCAGAGACATTGTCTGAGCCTTGTCCCGAAACCTCAACATTCGCCTTTGCTTCTTTCCGCGGAGCCATGCCTGAAGCTTGCGTTTTAGCTCTTCTGCGATAGAACTGCGTATACATACAGAAGTCAGTTTACTCAGAAGTGATGAGCTCTGCGTGCTATGAAAATGAATTTGTTGTAATGAAACGCAGCTCTTACATATATTTGAAAACTCGGTACCTTTCAAAACAAGCCTGTCAAATCATATTTAGAAATAAATTTTTTTCCATAAAAAAAATCCGATCTTATATTCATAGATTTACCCTATTTCCTCATTAATGTCATAAATTTCGGCGACTTTAAAAGTCAGTTGGTGCATGGAGATAAAAGGCTTCCTCGTGAATCGTGCAAGCATCGAAACTAGGGATATGTCTTGATTTAGCTTAATCAATCCAATCTTGCCAATCGTTAATCAATATCTCGCGACTCGTTATATCGGGGATTTTTCTTTAACATTTTGAGTCTTTAACACTCGAGACTGTGAAGATCGACTTTGGTTAATAAAAGGTAATCGTGATTTGAGGCCTGATTAATTTTATAATTATTTTTCGCCATATCGTGACTCAAAGCTTCAAAGACAAGTTTCTAGGAGATTTGCATTCCGAGCTGCGAAACCGCGAGGTCGCGATAACATGACTTAATTACAGGGAAGATAATCTTGGATTAAGTGATGAATTAATCAAGTTATAATTTCATCATGATTTTGTGAGTCGGGGTTTAGACGTTGTAACTTTCGAAAAAGATAGTGCCGAGTGATGAAATGCCGAGAACAACTTTTACCACGGTTAGCTCTTGCCTTTAATCCTTGACCTGGGTTATTCAAAAAGGACCTCGTGTTCTCGGCTATCGGGGCTGTGACAATAAAAAATTGGGTTTGGCGAACTCCGAGGCGCGAAACCCCGACGATGTC
This sequence comes from Picea engelmannii, assembly GCA_009831015.1. NCBI lineage: Eukaryota > Viridiplantae > Streptophyta > Pinopsida > Pinales > Pinaceae > Picea > Picea engelmannii. The sequence continues at coordinate 43,286 of ML799761.1, forward strand.
TAATCATGAGTTAAGAAAAAATTTACCCTTGTTACTGTCTTGAGTGAAAATTTAAAATGATTTTCGCCGTTTCGTGAGAATTACATGACTTATAGTATCCGACCTACGAGATCCCGAAGTAGAAAAAAAAAGAGGAAACATTTCTACGAAAGGTAGGACTTGTTTCGAGAGTAGAATAATCATCGTTGCTCGCGTGATAAAGCTTCAAAGATCTCGATATCTCAGAGGGAAAAACAAAACCATTTTTTAGATTTAAAGCATTAAAAATGAAAATTGTGACGAGCTAGAAAAACAAGGGTGGCTCCAACATAGGCTCCAACTAGGGATCCTGCCTTCCTGTGAGGCGGGAAGAATAGTAGACCACGTGCCAATATTGGTTAAATGGAGTCAAAAATGAAATCAGGCGAAAAGGTTGCCGACAAAATAGAATCGAAGGGGGAAAAAGACTCTATTCTTTACCTTGAAAAGTTTTTTCAAAATCAGATACTCTTTTTAAACATAGTTGTGGTCCCTTTCACAATTTTCCCTTTCCCACTACTAAATTTAGGTATGTTTCAAGACAACCGAAACAGTCCTAGGAGACTCAACAGATCTTGCGGCTCTCGGATTGCATCAAAAGAATAAGATTATATGTTTTAATTGGGGAGTTTCGTCTGAATTTGGGATGTGGATCAGGTTTTAAAAAGAATTGGTTACCAGAGTAGAGTGATATTCATGTATAACAACCTTACAAATATCTTAGACATTGCTTCACTACTAGCGAGCCTATTCAGTACCCCGGTAAGTTATCTGGCCCCTTTTACTGAATTTCCTTTCACCACTTCGGAATATATTTATGCATTTAAATGATGAGACGAGGGCAATCCTTTCTGAATTTCCTTTCATCGTCTATTGGACTAGGTGGGGGCAATCATTTCTGAATTTCCTTTCACCACATGTCTTATAATTTACTTTTTTGAGCGTGAAGATGGGGGCAATCAGTTTGTATCAGGGCTGATATCTGTGTAATATTTTGCATTAGACGTCTATCCACTTACTTTGATTACTCGGCACCAAACTTCCCTTGACCTTCACAACATCTTCGTTCTTAGGGAGAAAAAGGAAAATAACTTTTTAAGGGCATCCTATTTGAGAAAGCTTTAATCCTCCGATGCCGTTGAAAAACCTAGGAAAGTTAGGATCACTTTAAAGGTTCCTTCGCTTAGCAGGGGATCGAGTAGTTGTGAAGACCCGCTTTATTTTCACAATCTGTTTTGAAACTCACGAGGTTGAAATGAAAAACTTTTATCCCTTCGTAATGAAACGGAAAGATGGTGACTTGTTAAAAGTTAAACCTGAAGATAGAAAGGATGCCAGGTAGCGATTTACTGACTGAAAATACAGAGGTCAAACAACTCGAGACTGACTCTTGTAGATAATTTCTGGGATAATTTGCTTTGACTGAATGTTTTTAGATTTGGTGAATCATTTTAATTGTTTTAGTTTTTTCAGAGATTATCAAACCAAGAAACAACTCTGTTATCTATCAGTTCAGCTGCTATTGCAATTTGAATGGTGTTACCTCAGTTTTCTTTAACAATCCTTCATAACATGTCTTTTGAGAAATCTCATCTTTACCTCTTCATTTTACTTTCTTTGCGCAATATGAAATTACTTTAGGTATCACCGTTTATGCCGATTTATTTATGACACCGATTTTCAGTTTACTCCTCCTGTTTGTTTCATATGCAGCTGGAATCCTGTAAAAGACAAATACGAATCTTATCTGAAATGTGTCGAAAGTTTATGAAAAAACAAAAAATCAAAAAGCAATGTTTAAATAAAAATGTGAATCTGGCAAATGTTACATCATGTAATGCTTTAGATACCTCCCATTGACAGGGGCGTTGAGGACTTCTCCGTCTATATTTTCTAGTAGAAAAGAATTGACTGGAATGGGGATTAATCTCGCCTATGAAATCTAGACCCCATTGCTGAAATGGGGCTTCAACTTTGACTGGAACTAGAGGCAGTGCCGAGAGCTTCTGTTTTCCTGCGAATAGTTGACAAGGGTTGCAGGCACGCACTTTGGCATTGACGTCCGACAAGAGTTTAGGCCAGTAATACCCAACCCTCAAGGTCTTGTAAGCTGTAGCTCTCCATGCGTGATTGCCCCCACCGATTCCCTCATGAAATTCGTCTATAACTCGATGAGTTTCCGATTCGACTAAACAGACTAACAGGAAACCGAGTGGATCCTTCCAATATAACTGACTTTCGGAAATACAATATTTAACTGCATGGAGTTTTAAAGTTCTTCATTTAGATGGTGATAGTTCATTTGGGCATTTCAGGCTCAGCAAGTAAGAGACTATGTCTCTATACCAGCCTGACGATATGAACTTTTCTTCGATCTTGTTTGGACTTGTTTCTTCATTCAGCTTGTTTAGGCTTGTGTCTTCGTCACTTTCCTGCAGTAAATTGATATCAAGGGCTCTGAAATTTGACTCCACTAAGAGTTTGGCCAAGCCTTTCCCTTTTATCAATTTGGCCGGTTTAACTTCCAGATCAAATTCTTGAATTTTAGTGAGCCATCGCCCTCTTTTTCGATCACTGTTTGGCTGTACCAATATATCTTTCACAGAACTGGTAGGAACGTACACGACAATATTTGAATGTAGTACATAAGTTCTGAATGCCTTTAGCGCTTTTACCATTGCATACGCCTGTTTTTCTATTTTGTCATACTTCAATTCTGCGTCTCTAAGGCTCTTGCTAAAAAACGTGATCAACTGTTCGAATCCTTCTTCATCCTTTTGTAGGAGCACCGCAGCGATAGTATGTTCAGAGGAAAATGAGAAGATAAGAAAATCTTTCAGATAGTGTGGGCTTGCTAACACAGGTGCCTCGCTTATGACTTTTTTAATATGCGCGAACGATGCGCTAGCCTCGGTTGTCCAATTTACTCCCCTGTCCTTCTTCAACATTCCTGTGATCAATTTGACAATCTCAGCGAAATTGGGGATAAACCTTCACAAAAAAATTATTGTTCCTAAGAAATATTGAATCTCTTTTACATTTCTGGGAATATTTATAGTATCTATTGCTTCAATCCTCTTAGGATCAATCCTGATTCCATCCCTAGATACAATATGGTCCAAAAGCTTACCTTCCCGCATAGCGAAATGTGATTTCTTTGGGTTCAAAGATAGACCAAACCTACGACATTTTTCAAAGGTCTGTTTGAGATGCATCAAGTGTTCTTCATCAGTTTTAGAGAAAACCGTCAAATCGTCGAGGTAAATGACTACGAACTTGTCCCTTTCTCCTATGAAAGCGATGTCCATAGCTCGCTGGAAAGTGGCCCCTGCATTCATAAAACCAAAAGGAATTTTGTCATACATGAACGTACCATAGAACCCATCTATCCCTGTCTTGTTCATTCATCGTGATTTGGTTATAACCATAGAACCCATCTATCATAGACATTCGATTTTCTCCAACAACTTTTTCTAACACATGGTCCATTTTAGGCAACGGATAATTATCCTTGAGAGACGAGTTATTTAAGTTTCGAAAATCCACACACAGTCTTATTTCCCCACTCTTTTTCCTGACCGGGACCAGGTTTTCTACCCAATTCGAGTATCTCAGAGGTATGATTATTTTCGTGTCTAACAGTGATCAAAATCTGGACCAGGGGTCAAATTTTAGCACAAAAATCAACATTCTCAGAATTTCCTCAAAACGAACGTGAGTGTAGCCCTCATCGTCACGAACCCAACGCAATTTGTTTCGTCTCAAATGGACGTCAGGAATAAGAGATATCGCGATCTGTTCGGAAAGTCAAACGGGCAAAAAATTTAGTGCTGACTATGCAGTCCGTACAGTCCGTATGGATGATGACGTGGCAGAGACCGTACACTGATGTGGCTTGACCATACATGCTGATGTGGCATAGGTGATGTGGTATTTTTTAATTGGTTGACAGTTGGGTGAATCAAGTTTTGACACGTGGCAATTATTGGGTAAATGGCATGGTGCCACGTGGCCCAGTCATGGGCTGCCATGTGGCACCCCTTTATTGGATGTTGGTTTATTGGTTTGTAAATCAAAATTGTATAGTCCACCGGATTCAAACCGTGGACCTCCTCCCACTGTCCAAATCTTTAACAAAGGCCAACCTACCAATGCGCCACACTATGGTTCTTAATAACCATATGTTGAAATATATTTATATGTTGAATGTTTTACTTTTTGGCGCGGGGTTAGGGCTGGGGCTAAGCCCCAGCCCCCGGTTCTTATGTGCATGCATTAATTACATGGGACCATGCCTCTTGGAATGGCGTGCAGGTATTTTTTTTTTTCAAACGGTTTCCCACCAAATATTCCCGCCACTTGTCACACATTTATTTGCCAATGTAACTCAGCCCTTTTTATTTGAGCACGTGGTCACATGGTGACTTTGGTGACCGAGAGCTAGGCGGTTAGGGGCTGGGCGCGCCCTAATCGTCCTATAGTTTGGACCAGTTTTTGGTTACGCACGGTGCCGGGTTTTTATGTCTTAAATGGCGTGTGTGCTGGGTTCAAGAGCACAAGGGTGCATTTTGGCGAACCAGTTTCAGAAAGCTTGAAGGAGGAAAATGGCAGGAGGCCTATCATCCTCATGTCTTGGCCGATTGAGGTGCCATAAAAGCCCAACTAGGGGTTTTTGGATGTCCTGAATCCATTGGCACTATTATCAAGGCCATTTGAAGACTTATTATGTGAGTTTTTCACCATTGAAGTGTCAGCAAGCTCCAGGGAGCTTGAAGCCCTCATTAATGGAGAACATGGTTTGGTGAGCCTATGTTTGTTTTCTGTGATTGAATAATCATTTTTGGCTAATTGATATGCTCTGAACACATTGGGATAGGTTTCAGAGGCTATTGAGGACTTTTACAGGTGTTTTTTCCCAAGAGAATCTCAGGGAAGCTTATGGCCACATGTAGAAGAGGTCATGCCCGGATGAGCCATGATCTGTTTTCAGAGTTCTATTAGTCATTTTTTGGGTTTTTATGTGTTCTGATATCAATGGTACAGTCTGTTTTTCCATTGGAGTTGAG
>ML799761.1:80203-106232 GCA_009831015.1 Picea engelmannii
ACTATACTTAGTTTTAATTTGCAACCTATATTTAAATATATATATATATGTATATTATATTATATTATATATATATATATATTTGTTAATAATTAGTAAAAAAAATTAACGAATTAAACGATTGAAATTCAAATTTAGGAATAATTTAAAAAGTTAATTTAAATAAATAAATTAAATAAAAAAAATATTACTTATGATAAAAAAAATTTAAAAAAATAAAAGAAAATAAATTCCATACGTCATCTTGGGTCCTCGCATGAGGCCCACGTTCCCTAAACCCTAAATGCACTTATCTCAATACCCCTAACCCTAATCGTCTTGTGTCTTGTTTCATTTGCGATTGCGAACGTACCATGAGCCTCTCCTACTCTGCAACTGCGGCGGAGTTATGGTGATGGCTGGAGGCTCCTCCCTCGGTGGCTCCACGCTCATCTCTAAGTGTATGGTTTGTAGCTTGGCTCATGTAGCTCCTCCCCATGGTTTGGTGCATGGCTCTGGCACTTGCACTGGGCTATATATATTTTATTTTTATTTTTTATGAGCATGAGGCTATTCCTCGGAGCTCATGCACTGGGTTTATGTTTAAAAATGCAGACTTTAGCAGTTGTTTTGTTGTTTTTGGCAGCCTTGATCCCGTGGGTTAACTAATTCATTAATTCACACCCTAAATGGATGTGGTGTGTTTGTTATTTCTAATAATTCTATGGGTTGAGCGTTGTTTACCAGAGCTTGTGCATTCAGAGTAAACCTCCGCTTTGATAATAATAAGCTTAGCTATAAATTGATGTTTTATTTTAAGTGCTATTATGTTTATGGAGTTAATCAGGCACAACGCTGATAAAATCATGAGAATCTTCATGATTTTTTTAGTTTCACAGGATAATATCGAAGGAATTCTTCATTTTTCTTGCATTTTCATTTCCTTATTTATTTTGGACAGATCCTGCCAACAAAGAGAGAGAACATTTTTGGTGCACAAATTGAAACACATAAGGAGTACATGGAGTTTTCTCATAGATCAATTCCACCAAAATAACACATCTATTGTGAGTAATTTGAAGCCAAGATATTGCTTTGGGTAAACGGTTGTATACTGTTAAAGAGTTTGAAAATTAGAGTAAATTTTAGGAAAATATGTCGTTTAATTGGAAGCTTTCTTTTAAGTTATTTTAGTTATTTCCGAATTCCAATGAACTACAAACTGAATTTATATTTTGTCCTCTTTTTGGATAGATCGTGCGAGAAACAAGAGCAAACAACGGAGCATCCCTTCTGTTTTTGAAATGTTTTAGACGTTTAAGATTTTATTTGCAGAGTATATTAGCTAGAAATTTTGATGTTATTACTAGATTATGATCTTATTAAATTTCATTTAGTTGAGACAGGATAGCATTTTTTGTGTAGAGCTTGTAACTTCAATCTTAGAAGTAGGTTGTGCAGACCTCATAGGGCAAGGCCATGACAAGTAGGATTCATCGGTGATAAACTCGAGGCTACTTAAGAGACTGAAATATATGTGTTTAAGGTAGATTGCTTCACAGTTTAAAAATTAGGTTAAATTTTCACACTTTCGAAAATCAGTTAAAATTTGTCCCAACAAGCACAGATATGTGTATTTAGAAAGATTTTAACCTATGTTCTCTATTTTATAATTCCATTGCATAAAATTAGGGCCAGAGAGTTTTAATTCAATAAAATATAACATTTTCTATGAGACATGCATTACACGGTTGTTCATTTGGGGCATTTATCATTCTCAATTTGTTTTCTAATATTGCGCTTAGTTCCGAGTCTCGATGTCAATGCAACTTCCAAATTTAGTCTTCGTCTGTCTATCTGTTTTGTTTTCTTCATTTTTATGCTATCTATATGTTTTTTTGAATTTTTTTTGGGTAGTAATCGGTTACATATGGTTCAGTAGCTCTTAGTCCTGTGCTTACCTCGGAGATGTAATGAATCCTGTAAATATTTGCATCCCGAGGGTGCATCTGTCACAATGCTTTATCATTTTCGTGGCTCAAAAGTCGATTTCCGACCAAACCTGGGAAAGATCTCAGAATACAGTGGTTTATTTCAAGAGAATTGTGAGTAATTTCTGTAATTTTTCCAAAAATATCCAGTTTTTTTTTCTCGGGCTGGCTTCTGGGACCTTCAGTGAACGTCAATCTCACGCTCGAATTCGAACCTGGGAAACACGTGTCATCGATAACATGTGTAATCGATCAGCACAATTTTCTCTGGGGCGTTTCAAATAATTATTATCTATGGGCTCTGCAGGGCATTATGTGATTGGCATGCAGTATGCATAGAATGCATTTTTGCTACTAGAATTAAAAAAAAATTGTCATCTGATATACAACAAGCAAACTGTCCTAAGGCAAGATCCAGATTCTTTTCCTAAGTTCTGTTCAAAAACATATAAAAATGCAATGATGCTCAATGAATGTGTGGCGTCACTAACTTTGAAGGGATGTGTTGATGTTCCTAGTGAAGAGAAACTGGGACCTGTTCCACAGTCCTCACAATCTTCTCTTGGCTCATGCATACTAATGCAGATAGAGCTTACTCCATGTTTTTTTACTCCATTTATATGCATATATATATATACCATGTGTAAAGACCATATTAATTTAAGTCTATTAATTTCATAAACTGAAACAATAACTTCTACTTGATTGCAGAAAACTCGGTAATTTCTTTTAATTCATCATATACGCATGTTAAATTAATTAATGAACAACAATTTCATAACATAACAAAAATTACTTAACAGAATAATACAAATTTACCTCTTCCTGATGCTAATTTCTTCGTTGACCTGGTTGTCCAACCTGCTGCTTTGCTGCTGCCTAATGCACTGAACGACTCTACCCAAAACGTGTTTCCTCCCTGTCAGCTAGGAGCAGCCTGTTCGACTTCCTAACTCCAGGATACCATATGGATATCTTGGCCCCCGTGCCCAAAACCCCCAGCAAACCAGTGCCCCCCTATAATGATCCTCCCAGACTGTAGAACTTCAACTCAGAACCAGAAAATCAAAGCCTTGAAACCAAAACTCTCCCCCCTCTCTGAAATGCTTCCTGCCCCCAAAATAATGCCCCCCCCCCCATATACGTAAATCATTTAATTAAACAATTAAATTTATTAACCCTCTTAAATTTATTACCCATGTCATTGAATGTAATAGGTAATTAATTAATCAAAATTATAACAATTAATTAATTAATTAATATTTAATTAATATTATTATGCCAATCTTTATTTAAGTAAAACCATGTTAGGACAATTAATTACCTAATTAATTTTTCTTAATAATCCCTAAGCATATATTCAACTAGGGTTGTTACACAGTGCTAGATTTATAGGTAAAATAATCTCAGTACCATATACCATCTAAAATGGAGACATTCCGATTGACTGTTTTGTGCCTATCCTGTTAGCCCATAAAGCATATTTTAAATGTACATGCCATGCTTTCTTATTTCCGATCAGTACTTTCTTAATTATAGTGATCAAGATTTTGTTATATGACTCAGCTAATACATTGCCTTGTGGATAGTAGGTCATAGAGTGTCCTAACACAATGTTATACTTCTGAAATTTTTTTATCATGGCCATGGATTTGAAATACTGATCATTATCAGTATCTATTTTTTGAGGACAACGAAATATTGATAGAATATTCTCCTCCAAAACACTAATCACTATTGCGTCTATTGCATTTCATGTAGGAATATCTTCCACCCATTTAGTAAAATAGTATGTAGCAGTCAGAATCCATTTATGTTGAGCACTCGAGTATGGATGAATTTCTCCAATAAAATAAAGACCCCATTATTGGAATGGAGCTTCAGTTTTAACTGGAACTAAAGGTAATGCCGAAATTTTCTGCTTGCCTGTGAACAACTAACAAGGATTACAAGTTATGACTTTAGTATTTACATCAGTGAATAATTTCGGCCAATAACATCTGGCACTTAATATTTTATAAGTCGTTTCTCTCCACGCATGATGACCTCCACACACTCCTTCATGGAATTCATTTATAACTTTTTCGGTTTCGAATTCTACTAAACAACTCAGTAAGAAACCCAAGGGATCCTTCCAATATAATTGACCATCTACAATGCAATATTTTACAGCATGTAACTTCAATGTCCTATCTTTAGATGCGGTTAGTTCACTGGGGCATTAAAGGGTCAGTAAATAAGAAACAATTTTTTTGTACCAAACTAAAGAAGAGAATTTTTCTAGAATTTCAGTTGCAGGTACAATGACATCGAGTTTGTCTATCTCTAAAAGTCCTTCGTTCTCTTGCAGATGATTTATTCCGAGTTCTTTTAGATTTGATTCAGCCAACAATTTATCCAAGCCTTGACCATTAATAAGTTTGGTCGGTTTAACTTCCAAGTCGAACTCCTGAATTTTGGCTAACCATCTGTCTCTCCTTCCATCGTTATTGGGTTGAACCAGTATATCCTTAACAGAATTGGTAGGTACATAAGCAATAATATTTGAATGTATCACATAGGTTCTGAAAGCTTTGACGGCTTTCACCATCGCTTAAGCTTGTTTTTCCAATATATCATATTTTAGTTCGACATCTCTGAGAATTTTACTAAATAACGCAATTAGCTGATAAAAACCCTCATCATTCTTCTATAATAGTACGACTGCAATAGTATGCTCAGAAATGAATGAAAAAATCAGAAACTCTTTCAAATAATCAAGACTTGCCAGCACTAGTGCTTCACCTATGATTTTCTTAATACATTCGAATGATGCATTGGCCTTGCTTTTCCACTTTACCTCGGTGTCCTTCTTAATCATATCTGTAATCAATTTTATGATTTCAGTGAAATTCAGAGTGAATCTTCTCAAAAAAATTATTTTTCCTAAGAATGACTGAATTTCGTTTCTATTCCTAGGAATATTAATAGTATCTATAGCTTCAATCCTTTTCGGGTCAATTTAATTCCATCCCTAAAAACTATAAGGCCCAAGAGTTTACCTTCTTGCATTGCAAAATGAGATTTCTTGGGATTCAGAGACAAACCAAATTTGTGACATTTTTTGAAAGTTGGCTTGAGGTGTACTAGATGTTCTACATCAGATTTAGAAAAAACAGTTCGATCAACAAGATAAATAACAACAAAATTATCTCTTTCGCCGACAAAGGCAATGTCCATATCTCGTTAGAAATTTTCTCTTACATTCATTAAACCGTAAGGAATTTTATCATATATAAATGTACCCCAAGGGGTAGTGAACGCAGTTTTCTCTTTATCATCTTGATGTACTGCAATTTGATTGTAGCCCGAAAAGCCGTCAATCATGGACATTCTATTCTCTCCAACTACTTTCTCTAAAAGGTGATCCATTTTAGGCAATGGATAATTGTCCTTGAGTGATGATCTATTTAAATTTTGGAAGTCTACACACAGTCTGATTCACCATTTTTCTTTCTTATCGGAACTAAATTAGCCACCCATTCGAAGTATCTGAGTGGGACAATTATTTTAGCATCCATAAGTTTCTTTACCTCTTTCTCTATCACATGTAGTAATATAGGATTAATATGTCTGAGCTTTTGCCTAAATGGTTTGACACCTTGCTTCATAGGAATTTTGTGTTCCATTATAGTTGTGTCATAAGTTCTTAATTCAGCATAGGACCAAGAAAGAACATATTTATACTATCTAAGAAACTCAACAAATTTACTTTTTATTTCAGGAGGAACGTACTTAGATAATTTTACCAACCTAGGATTTTCTTTGGTTCCTATATCACGATCTTCAACTTCTTTTGGCCGAGGTTGTAAAGTGGATTTCAAAGGAATGTCATCATGATTAAATAACCTCTCCAAGGGAATCAAACATTTGGGGATATGATTATTTTTCATAATAAGCATACAATGATTAGCAATTTTATTTTGAAATTCTTGGGGGTCTTCCCCTTCCTACATAATCCAAGTGGGATCATTTTGGTTTTCTTGGTCGATATGTGTTTCGGCAAAGTCATCCACCATTTCCAAAAATTGTCTGATTTGTTTGTCATATTTAAAAACTTGCCAATGTTTAACATTATTCAGTATGGAAGGTCTATGTCTCATATCTATATGGTATTTAAGCTTGAAAACAGTAGGAGGCACAAACATTGAGGTTACTTTGGCCAATGAATATGCTCGTTGATTTTCTGTTCTGGGGATGCAATGCAAATTAATCAATGAGAAAAAATTCTTGATCAGATCCCAGGCACAATTTCTATAAGATCTCAACCTTGGGTGCTTATCCCGGTATTGACGGTTAATATGTTTTATGATTAGTTTAGCATCACCATAGACTTCTAAGTTCTTAATTTTTAATTTCCYGRCATCTTCTAATCCTAAGACCAATGCTTCATATTCACATACATTGTTAGTGTAATCTATGTCCCACTGTAACGTATAAGAAAAAGGTATAATGAACTCATCTTCGGGTGCCACAAACAACACTCCAACTCCTTCTCCTTCACAAGATGAAGCACCATCAAAATACATTTTCCAATCTCTAGTATTATATACATGTTTATTTGGTTTATCTATTTTTTATTTTTCTGTATAATATTTTTCTGTACATTCTTCTAAATCATCATCAATGGATAAAATACAATTTCCTAAATCCTAATCTACAATATAAACAGGTTATTTATTTGGTTTTAGCGGATCACTTACTGTAAATTCCAACCTCTTTTCTTTATACAAGCGGGTGAATTGTTCACCGAAGATCGGGATTGTAGCATATGCCATATCCATTTGGAGGGATCCTCCAAGTTTAGCGCCCCAAGACCTGGATAAAAACATGCCATACTTTGGAGGTATATCAACAACAACTATATCCATCATAACACTTTTTACAGGAACATGCGCAAGATTAACGACTAAATATTTAATCATACCCATACATTTAACTTTTCTCGAATCAAAATAATACAAATCTCTATATGGTCGAGTAATTTTGAGACCCAGTCTATCCATAATACCTTTGGGCATCACATTGCGAGAATCTCCTGAATCCAACATGCAATTATGAAGCAGACTATCATGTACAGTTAACATAATATAAAAGGGAGCGACAGTATCTTTGGCACCTATGAAGTGTGGACCAAAGATTATATTCAGTTTATCATCTTCCAGGTTTATAACATCAGCCTGACTTTCGGTACCTGAAAAATTTATCATTTTGGAAATTTGTTTCCTCTATGCACGGGGTTTTGCTAGTTCAACCAAAGGTATAGGGATTTTGATTTTATTAATTTCATTTTCTAGACTTAAATTTCCTATTGTCTTATCGACTTCTCTAGTTTGGATTTCTATTTCCCTTTTTTCTGACTTATTAATTCATGTTTCTTTTATCTCAGTTGTTTTTGTTTCTACTATGGGGATTTCTGTTGTTTTTGTATTAACAAATGGTGATTTTGTTGCCTTTGTCTTGGTAGACTGTATGTCAACAACCTTGGTTTTATCAGTGGCCTTGGTTTTAACAGTCCATCTTTCAGCAGCCTTTGGAGCTGCCTTGTCTGTTTCCCCTCTTGAAAAGATTTTCTATGATGGGGAAGTTGTGACATTTCTGTTTCTAGGCCTTATATTATATTTTTGTGGGATCTCGGCCATTATATTATCGAATATTTCTTAATAAGCAGGATCATTTATAATAACCATACTTTCATCACTATTAAACTAACCTTCTACGTTTAGAGATTTTTCATAATCTTGTCTCGTCAAATAAAGTTTCTGACAATCATCGCCAAGATTATTTATATCTTCCTGGAACTCCTCAAAATTTTGCATGTCTTCTCCTCTTATAAAATTTTCATTCTTAATGGGGGCTTGAATCTTTTGTTCTTCATTCTTTACTTGTCTTTGTTGTATTTGAGGGTTAGTATTCCTTCTAAAATCCTTTCTAGGGAACTGATCATTGTTTTATTAGTCCAATTCCATTCTTGAGATTTTATTCAACAATTATTTGATTATTTTAGCCATGTCATCCATTTTATCTTTCAAGGATCTTCCACCTCTGGAGGGTCCTTCTTGTTCCTTGAATCGTCTGGTTTCTTTATTTCCTGTTTCAAATTTGGTTTTTAACTTTCCTAATGCCATCATATTTGACTCAATTTCTAAAGCATCATCCTGCATTTTAGTGAGGTCTATAGATCTCCATTCCCTCAACAACATATCAAAGTCGAGATCAAAATCCCCAACAAGAGTTACTTTTGTTGTAGGTTGGGAAGGTTTAACCTGAGTTGGAATCTTATTATATAATTTATTAAATATTTGGGTAAAATCAAGAAATGATTCTGAATTTCTCTTTCTCAAAGCTCCAAAGTCGGTTAGATAATAAATATGATCTTTCCTTTCTCAACATTGTATGATAAAAGCATTTTCCAACTCATCATATGATCCTATGGATCCTACCAGTAGTCCTCGGAACCAGGTTCTCACCTGTCCTTCAAAAGTTTGAACTAATATTCTTAAATAAACATCTTCGTGTTCATGACCAAGGATATCAACAAATTGATCAAAGAAATTTATGTGTTCAGTAGTGGTCAAGTCTCCTTCTCCGGTGAACTTCGACAGGTTTTTCATATAATTTTTCAGGTAAATCATGGAGAGGGACTTAGAGGACTAAAGGAGTGTACCTAGCAGCTACTTTAGCAAAGAGTCTAGGGGGTGGAGGTGGTACTTGACCAACTCCTCCACCTCCAGCACCACCTCCAGCACCACCTCCTCCGGCCATAGCCATTGATAATTTAGAGGGTGAAACTTGGATATTATAGAGAATAATTTTAAAGATGTGTGGTGACCTTTCAGTTACGTCTGGATAAAGTAGAACGGTTTCAGAAAACTGACCATTGGGAGACAGGAAATTTGAAAAATAGGGAATCGGAAAAAAAGGACTGGGTTCTTTGGATTCACAGGACGTGTACGCAGGAGAACCAATAGGGGTCGAGTCAAGGTATAAAGAATATTTTTCCGAACCTTGAAAGTTTCGAATATGAACTTCGGTAACTGACGAAATGGCAATCGCAGTGGGAAGTGAGATAGATCTTTTACCTCTATTGGAAAAAGATATAGTTGGAAAAGTCTCATCTTTAAACTCGGGTAAAACCAACTCACGTTCTAGGTTTTCAATTTTATCGATGGGTGTTTCTTTAAAAATGAGTTGGGTAGAACCTTCTTGTGAAGATAACCTCTCAAGTACACCCTTAGTATTTGACTGCATGGATTTGGGTTGATAAATTTTACTTGTTGACGAAGCAACCTGTTTAAGGTATCTTCTTGGTTTCAAAAGTTTTTTGGGATCGGATACAAGCAAAGTATTTTTATCGCCTAGATTCTTTCTAGTATTTTTCACTTAAATTCTAGTTTATTAGTTGTGGAGTCACCAAGTGAAAGATAAGAAAAAATCCTTATAAATTATTCAATCTCTATTCACTATCAAATATAGAAACTACCAATGTTGTTCTTCCCAGGGAAAAATAATATTGTTTCTTCAATCCTCGACAACGGCGCAAAAATAAAAATTGTTCCTAAGTTTATACTTAATGCTTCAAAGTATAATGTCAAGGCATCCGAAAAATAAAGAGAATTTTTAATATGAACAAAAAATCAATTCTTTAGGGAAAGGAGCTATGGCTGATTTCTAAGCTATCTTTGCCTAGCTTCCCAATGGTCCTGGATGCTTATGTCCTGTTCAATCACTTCTCATGAACGTTCAAGTTCAACCCGGGTGTTGGTGGTCTCTAAGATGATATTAAACAAGTTTAAAGCAATCCTGGTCTGATCCGTGAGGCCAGCCTCAATATTAGGTTGTCTTGCAACAGGTACAGTCTTGGAGAAAAGAAAGTTAAAACATATGTTGTTTTTTATGTTTGCTTTTTCTATTTTCAATTTTATGAGAAATGTTCCTGAATTTTAATTAATGGTATAACAAATCAAAGGTTGTTTTCCATATCTAAGTCAAATTTGAAAATAATGATTGTGACGACATAAAAACATAAATATGTTAAAACAAAGTGAGGCACAAAGTGAGGCATCAATCACAGAAGAATCTCACTCTGCAACAGAAGAACAAAAATGGATGTCAAACCTTTAATGAATCATAAAATATGGCAATATAACTAACTCTCAAGTCTTATACTTTCTAATAGCAAACACAGAGGAAAATCTGTAAGAAAACAGATAACTAAATAAACATATAACCACCGTAGATGTTGTACTAAGTTGTGATTAGGCATTCATCAAAGACATATGAATAAAGATGCTGGAATATGAAAGAACATAAGAAGGCATAAATCAGGATTGAAAAAATATGGAGTCTCTGGTATGCACTTGTCTTAATTCTTGAAAATGAGATATTTCTCTATTACCATCGGTTAGGAAAAATCCCTCTTTAAGTCTTTTGAAACTATATTTATACAAAAGGTTACCAACCCTAGACGGTTGGAATTCTCCTTACTCCTGGATACTAATGGTTATAAAAAAAAATTGAACCGTTTCACTTGGTTACTTTCTATCTCTCTCTCATACCGGTAGGATGGGCATGCATATGTTACTTCATCAACTATTTGAATTACTTCCTTCACCTGGCTTAAAACACTCGATGCACTTTCTTAGAAATTGTACTAATATTCTTGAAGTCTCTGTCACATTCTTTTCCTCAAAAAGATACAGGTTTCTCTATAATTTCAACAACCTATCTTCAATCCTTTTATCTTCAATATTTATTGACTGCAACTGTAAATTTGGCTTTACCAACCATCTATCCATTTGAGCGATGTCAACCTGTTTCAACTATGAAATTTCAATATGAGTTTCATTTAAGATTTATTTGATGTCAAGTTGATGCTTTATAACATTGATTTGTCCTAATACTCTAGAACAATTGTCCTTTCCAATGCCTAGCAATTTTTTATCTAGCAAATCAAAATAATTTTCACATTCCTCCTTTATTTCTTTGGCCTCTCTTTTACTTTCATCTATATTGTCCTCCCATGTCTTTAATATTATGTCCCCTCTAATTTTCTCTTCAACAGTCAATCTGGGATTTCTGGGAGTTACAAATATTTCTTCCTTAGAAGATGACACAACCTCTTTTTGGAAAGTGATCTAGGCTGAAGTAGCCTCTCTTTCTCTGAAATCAATATTCTCTAATGATTGATTTAATTCCTAAAAATAATTTTGGATGATCTCCACTTCAGAAAATAGGTTTTGTTGTGTTACTTCTAGTGCCTGAGCTTCAAACACTATTATATTTACAACCTTGCTTTCAGTAGAACTTAATTTATCTTGTATTTGTCTTACTAACCCTTCTTGTTGAATGAC
Source organism: Picea engelmannii (assembly GCA_009831015.1). Lineage (NCBI taxonomy): Eukaryota > Viridiplantae > Streptophyta > Pinopsida > Pinales > Pinaceae > Picea > Picea engelmannii. Next base: position 91,566 of record ML799761.1, read on the forward strand.
TTTCCCTTGACTTGCTTGATCAATCTTGTGTATCTCTTCAAGATCAGATTTAAGTTGTCAAATTTCTTATTTGTCTTTGGCTCTATCTTGTTTGAGTCCTTTGCTGACTTCGCTTTTGATATTATTCTATGTATTCCTTATTTGATCTCGTAACTGACTTATCATATTATTCCTGTGCCTCAACCTTGCTTTCAGATTATCAACAGAGAATAAGTTGGAGTTTGCATAATCTCCCAAAGAGCTTGCCACCTCTGTAGAAAAATCTTCATCTTCCAAATTTTTCCCATCTAATAATACTTTGTGCTTTTTGACCATTATACCTTCTTTTAGGTGCATTTCTTGTTTCACCACAACTTTCCTCCTTTTATTGAAAAATAAGTCAGAGGAAGGTATCTCTTCAATAGATATCAGAGTAAGATCACTTACGTATATAACTTCAAGATTGGGAGTCCCAAAACTTGACTGTAAATGGGTTAATGTTGTAATAGGGCTACCTAACTCTATGAATCATGTTCCTTCTATTGTTCTGGAGGTATCAACATGAGTAGTTAACAATAAAGGGAGTATTATTTGATTCTGTTTTAGAAGTGTCTTAGATTTACACTCTGTTTCAGACTCTGGATGTTCTACCTGCGAAGTTTCTAATCCTTGTGAAGACACTTCAGGATTCTTTGGGGTTTCCTCAGTAGTATTTTTACCAGAGGACTTTGGTTCAAAACCTGGAGGTATAATTCCTTGTTCTGGAGGAGTGATTATCGATTCTCCCAATAGTATCTTGGGCAACCCACTTTTTTTGTTTTTTTGGAAAGTGAAAAAGATGGCCTATAGGTCAGGGGGTAATGCTTGGACTCTTTCTGGTACCTCCTCATAAGCTATGATTCCTTTGAATATGTCATCATAGGGGAAGTCTTCATGTTTTCATATTTCATTGAGATAGGTGATTTCCCACAATTTGATATGGATCATGCCTTCTAAACTCAACGTCCTCTAGTTTAATATCCTTTAATGTTGCAACTTCTACCTTGGAATGGCCAAAATTTAGCAGTGAAAGCCTTCCAACCTATAGAGGGAAAGTTGGGCAGAATTTCTTCTGAGTTGATTTTATCTCTTTGCTGATGCCTCCTGTTATCATTTGGTAATCCACTTCTCTTCACACCAGTCTATCAGGTAGAAACTTTGGGAGAGAATGAGGGGGAATTGAGCATCCAAAAACTCTAATATAAGAGAAATTTTCTTCAATAAACCAATCTGCAACTATTTTAAGGTTTTCCATAATTAGCTCTGAAATCCAAGGGGGTGGATAACCATATAATGTTTGATGCACAGGAATCACTACGTCATGAAATATTTCATAAAAGAAATATTTTACCTTTCCTTCCCATAATTTAGAATGATAAAAATGAATAGGTTCTATACAGGTTGGGTTCTAGTTCCAATTCATCAATGGGAATGGAGTTATATAACAGATGACATTCATTACATACGAATACATATAAAAACCTACTGGTTGGTCTTTTGAATTCTCCATTTGGTACTCAACAATTTCTTTGGTTAGGTTATTTGCCAGAATCTTAGCCCAATCGAAAGTGAAACCCTCGGCTACCTCATGCATGATTGATACCCATTCCACTGGGAAATGAGTAGGGATTTTCCTTAAAAATAGTCTACATAACATTATGGATATATATACCATATATTCATTCAATGACATGGTGGCATAAACACCACAAGAATCAGCTTTAAATTTCATTGGAATTCCCCACCATGTTTTAACTATATCTGGGTAGGTTCGGTCAAATTCTGTACATTCCTTTCGTTGAAAGTTTTCTATGAATGCATCATTATAAATATATTTAGAAATAAGGGATAGCTTGTACATTACTTGAATGTGTTCTGGCATGAAGGAGCTGACAAAGACCTTTTGGTGATATATAATGCTCCTGGTCTGCACATCAATGTTCTTCAGGGCCCATTTTATCATGTCATTGTATGGAATGAGCTTTGGTTGTGTAGCTATTTTATGAAGTTATGACTCTACTATAACTTTGAGTTTAGTTCCTAACTTATGAGTCATTTCATATCCAGAATCATCTGGTCAATTTATGACTTCATGCTCCAATATTTCGAAAATCTGCATCCAGGACCTTATTGAATCTACAACATGTGACGTCGTATCAGAAAGGACATCTGAGTTCAGATTTGAGCCTTTACCGGCCTCATCACTCTTCTTCAACATTTTCCTGGGTGCCATGTGTCTGTGATAAAAAGATAATACCTATTATAGAGGAGAAAGGTGTAATATTTTCTTGAGTAAACTTATCACTTTGTTGAAAGTGAGAAAGAAATTTGAAATAAAAACTTTTATTCACTCTCAGTCTGCCTTAATTCGAGCGTTCTTCTACTGACAATGAATTTATTTGTTTTAATGAGGAGAGTACAACTATATATATGCACCTTACACTTCAAAATATTTCTGTTGATCCATAATAAATATTACCAGATTTCGGTGATTCACGACCGAGAGTTTTGGATGTAACAACATTGAAATATCCTGAAATGTGAATATGCGAAATATCGATTTATATCGTTAATTTGTATTTAGAGGTTAAATTAAACATGCTTAAGAACTTAATGTTTTTGGGACTTCATGCTTCGAGGTTTTTTGGGCATGATGAGTGATAAATTCCCGATTCCCAAAAATGAGACTAGTTTAAACTATATTAAGTATGTTTAACTTTTTTAATTAATCACAATTGAATAAGGTTTTTGTGACTTTGTATATCTATATTTTAAGTTGTCGTTTGAGGGGGGATTTATGAAACGCAAAATTACAATAATTTTTAGTTACCGTTAAACACTCCTAATCATTTTAATTAACTCAGTTTATTTTTTTAAACTAACTTTTGTGACTTCACATATCGGGATTTTGGAGTTCATTGTATGTCTAACTACTTATATTGTGAAACCTCGAAACCCGAAACCCGAGAAGCAGTCTTAGTGCTTTGAAATTTTAAACAAAGGGAAGCTCCCTAACTTAAAAAAGGTTTTAGACCATTGGATTAATCAGAAGACTTTATCGATGGTAGTATCCAAGTGTGCATTTCTCTTTATTTAAACAAAAATCAAAATTCTAAAATCCAATGTTTTTTAGAAAAATATATATGTTTCAACAATCACAATACATATTTATATTACAAAAATGGGTTAAAATACCCATATGAAAATTTACCAAAAACCTAACCCACTAACCCTCGGTGGATTAGGTTTTTCCACTTTCTAACTTTCTGAGTGCGACTGGTCCAAAATCCAACCATTTTCCTCGTTGGTCCACATATTTTGTCCTTTCTTTGACTTTCCTGTTTTGCCGACACTAATTTTCCCTTTTTTCTAGTGTTTGTTCCTTTTTTGGTCCATTTCCTAACGATCTTCCTTAATTGTTGTGCTTTTCCCCAAAATGGCACATGCCAACACCAATATTAGATAAGTATCATGTCAAACAACTTATATCTTAAAAAAAACATATATCTCATTTGGAATGTATATCATAACATTTATGGAGATCTTAAAAAAAATAGATTTCACACTTCAAATTTATGTCATGTCATTCATGAACAAATTTAATTGAATTTGACAACATCCATCCTAAGTAGTAAAGTAAAATCATCATACGTAATAAATATCCATTCAAAAATCATCAACCACTTCCTATATATATATATATATATATATATATATATATCATCATAATATCATCATCATATATAACTAAAACAAGTGAATGTCAAATATGTCAGTAGATCAATAACATGTCAAAATGATATATATAAGTCAAGATGATACATGTCTAAATTATATAAGTCAAAATCATACAACTCAATAATATCATATTGTAGGTGAAAATGATTCATATGATAGTAAACATGAAAAGAGGCACCATAATGATATATCAACATTGATCCATGATGGAGTCTATATGATCAATGTCACTAGCTACTACCAACAATTGGATAATCATCATCATCATCTTCGATGTCTATATCAAACCCATTAAAATCTATATCTATCTCATAAGGATCAATTGGATCTTCTCGAAGACCCATGTTCTGCAAAAAAAAACATTCAAAATGAAAAGTTATTATTTATTTCATGCAATAATTAATTTTTTTGTTATATTTCTAATATGAAATGAAACCATAATCACATTACATCATATTAAAAAAATTTCAAATAAGTTACAGATAAGATGTCATTCCAATGATGTAAAAGATGCAACATTTCCAATAAATGTTATTAAAGATCATAAAAAAAATCGTTATACATTTTAACTATCAATTGTAAATTATATTACATAATTGTAAGTTCCAACCCTCTACAATTTGTGCTATATATGATTGATTTTACCTCAAATATCCTTTGAGAGTTAACTGGTCTATATATCTTCTTCTCTTATATTTCACAAATGAATATTTTTCTCGGACATTTTGGCACTGTAATATGCTTCAAAGGTCCTTTGAGAATTAACTAGTCTATAGGTAATTATGAAGATGCTCTCGATACTTATTCAACTAGATTGCATCCAAATGTCAATCCTTCTAAAGAAAAAAAAATCATATTTATGAAACCATGCCTCAAGAGAGAATTGATAAATTGATCACTTAGTGCATTCCTAAACAAGCTTGCAACATCTTACAGAACTCAAAATGCTATGTTAGGTTTTTATGCCCCGAGGAGATATTATCCCTAGAATATTCAAGACATCATTGCCATGGCACATAAAAACCCTATAATATTCAAGACATCAAGACCTAAAGGGCTTAAAATTATGACATAAATGTAATAAAATGTGTCAAGGTGTATTACAAGGGAGAAAGATGACAATTAAACCCTATACGTCAAGCTAACAAGGCTGGAAATTGAGGGTAAGTCTTGTGTTTCCATGCCTTCCCTTGCGTTGATATGCCATGAATTTCCATGCCATGCCTTACCTTGGCTTTCCATGCCATTCCATTCCTTTCATTTCCATGCCTGGCCTTGCTATGGTATGGTATGCCTTTCCATGCCATGCCTTTCCATACCATGCCTTGCATTCACTTGTCATGCCTTGTGATCCTGATTATTTTTGGCATGAAAAGAGAGCGGAGATATAATAAAGAAATGCACAAATCTATATCAGATATATAATAATATAACATAGATATAACTATAAACACAAAGATACTATAATACACAATTTCTATTAATGAGCGAAATGTACAAAACTGTAGAAATACAGAGTGAAAGACTCACTAGAATGGTGGCAACTTATCTCTTAGAAGAGATGTGATGGATACTCACATTCGCAAGAAGATTATTATTATAATGAGGCTCCAAATTCCTTTTTAACATAAAGAAAATCGAAAACCCTAACCCTGGAAGATGAAAAGCCAATAGTTTTGTGGACCCCGTTTGGGTAGTTTGGTGTATCAACTTCCTGGGGGCATAACTTTGGCATACGATCTCCGTTTGGGGAACACGATAGCTCATTGGAAAGGTATTGATGAGGATATTCATTTTGGGTTATAAATCAAAGACTTTATATATCATTGATGTTTCTGATTGCAAAAAAGTGTTGTTTAGGCCCTCAAAATGGCCCCAGAAGTTTAGGACCCCAAAAAATGATAAAAATAGTAAATTTCCAAAATATTTTTTTGAGCTAGTTGGAATAGGTGGGTGGCCACCAATATCCACCTGGATCACCTTGTATTTCCATACCATTCCTTTCCATGCCATGCCATACAATTCCTTTCCATACCATGCCCTGCCATGCCATACAATTCCTTTCCATACCATGCCCTGCCATGCCATGCCTTGCCATACCATGCATTACCTTTCCATGACATGCCTTTCCATACCATGCCTTGTTATGTTGTGCCTTTCCCTGCCCTGCCCTTCCATGCCATGTCATTCCATGCGATTCCATGCCATGCATTTCCTTGTGTTTCCTTTCCTTTCCATTCCATGCCATTCCATGCCTAGCCTTTGCATGTATTTCCTTTCCATGCCTTCCATTGCCTTGCCTTGCTATGCCATGCCATTCCTTTCCTTGGTATGGTATGGTATTGTATGGTATGGTACGACTTTCCTTGGTATGGTGTGATATGATATGGTGTCCTTGGCATGGTATGGTATGGTATGGTATGCCTTTCCATGCCATGCCATGGTATGGTATGGTCTGTAATTATATGCCTTGCATTTCCATGATATGGTATGGTATCCTTGGCATGGTATGGTATGTTATGGTATGCCTTGCCTTTCCATGCCATGGTATGGTATGGTATGACTTGCCTTGCAATGATATGGTATGGTATGATATGGTATTCCTTTCCATTCCATGACTTTATATACCATGCCTTGCAATTCCATGCCTTGCATTCACTTGCCATGTCTTGTCTTTCCATACCATGCCTTGTCATGCCATGCCTTGCCATGCCTTGCCATGCCTTGCCTTTCCATTCCATACCATGACTTTTCATACAATTCCTTACATGCCATGCCTTTCCATACCATGCATTTCCTTTCCATTCCATTGTTATCAGATAAATCGATAGGTGCGGACACTAACAAATCTCCCTAGATCCACCTGGATCTAGAACAAAATAGGACAGGACATGACTCTTTCCCTAAGTTGTAGTCATTGAATCTACTAATAAGAAGGAATGAGTGACATACATTTATATCGCTTCCTTGGGTCTCTATTGTTCCTGCTTCACTCTGGTGCTCTTTTTAAATCAGGTCCAAGACAACACAAACCAACCAAAGTGAATATAGCAAAGTATATTCATTGTCAACCTATGCATATGATCAAGAAGTTATTCAATAAAATAAGAGTGATTTTATGGGAAAGGGACATGCCACTGTATTATATTAAATGAAAGTAGAAGATATAACCATATCGCCTTGATTTTGCAAGCTTCCTTTCAGTGACACTTGGTTCCAACACACACACTTGCTCTGCACTTGCATGAAGAAGATCCAATACAACTTGATAGACCAAATAGAGTCTTCAAGATTCTATCCAAGCATAGTTCTTGACACAACTTTTTCACCAATTATTCATTCAATCTTGATTAACCTTTTCCATGAGAAACCTTTCAATATATAAGAGAATGAGAGATGGTTAAATGAATGAGGATGATCCCACTAAATTTGAGAAGTCAGTAGGATGTCAACCATGCGAATGCCAACTCATTTTCTAGAAGATTACCTTCTAGAACCTTCATGACCTCTTCTCTTTTCCAAGCTTTGAAACAGGTTCGCACCCTACCTATAGAGCAGACTGCGAACAATTTGCACCCTAAGTTTCAGTTACCTGTGAGAATGAAGGATTTTCGCACCCTGTAATATAGGCAGCCTACGAACTCATCTTAAAAATGTGTTTTTTGGAAAGAGACAATAGTCACTTTCCTAGGGAAGAAATTCCTTGTGGGAGCTTGAATACATCACTTGCAAAGACATCACCAGAGTGACCAAAATCATGTGTAACAAAATGCCCCCCAAAGTATGAGACTGGAACTTGTGACAACCGAAATACTTTGTAAAATGCATGTGTGTGTCAGAAACAAGGAGCGCACTTAATCAGAAACCTATAAACAACCAAACATCTATAGAATATAATACCAGTTCTAAGGTAGGCATTCCCATGCTCAAATCACAAATGAATGGAATCATAAACGTAGGTCATGGCCACCAATCATACACCATGGATCCATGCTATCAAAATGCTACATAGCCACTAGGAATACACTGTGGATCTATGCGAGAAGACTTGAATTAAGATGACATAGCCACATGAAATACAAAGTGGATCTATGTGTCGATACAAATCATACATACTCCATTGCAGACTGGATCAAAAAGATGAGACCTAGGGTCTTCAATCCCATCACCTGAAAGTATGAATCTAACCATGTGATTACATGTGTTGAAGTCAAACATGGTAGAAATCACTTGATTACCGGTCATTGATGAAAATTGTTAACAAGTGCGAGGGAAATCACCATTGATGTCAATGACTCCCAAAATACCAAAGTAAAATCCAAACAAATCTGAATGCATGGGCTGAAGTTGAGCAATCGGCGGAATCTCTCGATCAGGTATCAATGATGTGAAACCCTTGTTGAAAGTGAAGAGACCTTCGATTAAGGCATGCAGGTTCCAAGGTACTAAATGATTTCTAAGTCTCATTTCCGGATAATGAGTTGGATTAGATGGAACAAGACTCATCATAGGAGGGCCTTGATGTATCCCCCATCAATGACATGAAATAAATAATAGATTTTGAGGATGAAGCAAAGTATGAATACAGGTCGAAATGGACACAGGGAAGGCCGACATAGTAAGAATGGACAATTGCAGATGGCCGACTCAATAGAGGGCTCGTGTGAACTTCTCTTGAACATATGAGCTACACGACCGAGGACTTGGTAGCACTGACTGAAAGACGACCCAAGATATGACCTTGTAGCAAGTCGAACAAGAGACAAATGGATTTCCCAACCCGGATTCAAATGACAAATAGGGGGTGTCATGTTCAAGAGCAACGCTTACTGCCATTAATATGAATACGAAAACACATCCCTTTACCAAAATTTCCCCCACCATTTCTTGCGAGTACCTCTTTATTTTTAGACAAGCTTGAGGAGTATAACATATGCTTGTCTATGTAAAATCATCCTTCGGATGAGTCCCTTAGAGTATGTTTAATGAACCCTAGGAAGGAGTGGTTTGATCCCATTGCTGGTCTTTTGATGTTTGTTTAACAAGTCCAAGGATATAAAACTCGAGGGTTTTTCATGTTTTGAGAGTCTGAAAATCATTTAAAGAGAACTCTCCCAGTTCCTTTTTCATAAAAGAGTTCGACGAGACTGAAAAAGTGATAAACTATCGCCCGTCGAATGATTTTTCAAATACTTTAACGAGCGTGAAAAGAACAAGATCGCTCGGCCATATTTTTGTTTTTATGGAGCATGAAAAGAGATTAAAGGATACTCCTTAACGTTTGTCACTTTCTTGTTACCATGATGAGTAGGAAAAGATGAGAAAAAGTATACTTGGTTACATTCTCATATATTTTCGAGCACGAGAACGAACGAAGGCTGAGCTCGAGGTTTTTTCTAAAAAACCCTAAAAAAGTAGTCGTACATGCGACAAAAGAAAAAACATCTGTACCCCCTCGTTCGGACTTTGAAGTCGCAATATCTGCGAAAAACCACACTCACAAGGCTATTAGGGTATTAGGTTTTAAAGGCAAAGTAATAAAAATAATATAAAAGATCAACAAAAATAGTAAAAAGTGAATAAATATGGGTAAAAAGGGCTTTTTACCATTTCATCGTGATTTTGCCAAAAAATTGTCCAACATACCTCATTTTCCCCCTAATTTATTTGCTCAATTATAGGAGGCACAAGCGATCATTCGGTGAACCGTCTCAGCCAACGAGGTAATCTCTTGATTGTCTAACTTTTCCATGGTTTATTTTTATATTTTATTGTCAATTTTTTGGGTTTTGAGTCCATTTTAGGGTCGGAAAATGCGCCCAAGCATTCTCGCAGGTGGGCCATGCGGGACCTACGAGAATCTAGGATTCTCATAGGTGGCCTTTAGGGAACCTACGAGAATCTCGCACTGTGCAAAAGGATCACCTGCGGGGGCCGAAAAATGGATTTTGAAGTAAGGTTTTGCTCGATAAAAATTATGCAAGAGTTTAAAACAAGTTGATGACTTCCCTCTCATGGCTCTTTTGCAGGCGTTTGACTATCACGATGTTGGAATGGAAAGAAAGGGAACATGAGGAGGATGATTCCATTGCCAGGAATGACCTGGGTATAGTCGCTTCTCTCTGGGACTGTGGGCTACTGAAAATTTTCAGGATTCCGAGCATGAGAGCCCAACTCAGGTTGTTGGAATACTTGGTCCACATGTGGGACATGGACCAATAGTTATTTCACGTGGGAGTACATACGCTGACCCTAGATATCGAGGATATCTATTTTCTAACGGGGTTGTCATGGCGTGGATACCATGCTACTTTGACCGGAGGAAGAGGTGGCGGGCTCCCTATGAGTGAGTATTGTCGCCAGTATTGTGTTCCCAAGGCAAAGAGAAGAAAGGGTAAGGTTTCTATTTGGGGGGTCCAATATTTGACCCTATGTACCATCTTGTTTACTATTGCATACATGGTTGGGAGTGTGGCTCTACACATGTCTCTCCAAAGCTATTTCCAATATGCCATAGAGTGCACAAAACCTCGGGTCTTCAACTGGTCGAATGCATTTCTCCGCAGTATGAAGAGACAATTGACGAAGTGTAGAAAGGGTGACTTGAAGCAGTTTCAGTATGCATCAATTTTGGTGTCATTCTTCCTTGAGAGGGTCCCACTACTGCGATTATAGGTTGATTGGGGTTTACCGGCCCCAGAGGATCCGAGGATGTTGAGGCGGTGCAACCAAATGGCTCGACATGTAGCAGGGCCTATAATCAAGTATACTGATTCATTTTTTGACTGGTTGAGGCCCCAAATGCTGATGATTGATGACTATGCATATGATTGTTTGGATTTCTGAGGGGATACAAATTTGGCCCTACTTGAGGATGCTCAATGGGGTGACTTAGGTAAGAAGTACACATTTTGTTCTTTTTAAATGTTTTTGTAAATCTTATCATATGAAATGTTTTTATGTTTATCCAAGAACTAATCAAAAAATCTGTTTTTGATGACCCATATGTGGGGCCATATCGACCTCCAGGAACGTCTCCCATTCAAAGGCTAGGAGAAGCGGCTCCAGTGGCGAGATGGGATGCCAAAGACTACGAGGTATTGGAGAAGAACTTGGAGGGGTTGACCACAGATGTCCTAGATATTTCTATTGTTATCATATAAATCGGTAGGTGCGGACACTAACAGATCTCCCTAGATCCACCTAGATCTAGAACAAAACAAGATAGGACGTGATTCTTTCCTTAAGTTTCAATCATTGAATCTACTACTAAGAAGGAATGGGTGACATACCTTTATATCACTTCCTTAGGTCTCTGTTGTTCCCGCTTCACTCCGGTGCTCTTATGAAATCAAGTGCAAGACAATACAAACCAACCAAAGTGAAGATAGCAAAGTATATTCAATGTCAACATATGCATATGATCAAGGAGTTATGTAATAAAATAAGAGTGATTTTATGGGAAAGGGACATGCCGTTGTATTATATTAAATGAAAGTAGAAGATACAACCGGATCGCCTTGATGTCGCAAGCTTCCTTTCACTGACCCTTGGTTCCAGCAAACACACTTTCTTTGCACTTGCATGAAGAAGATCCAATACAAATTGATAGACCAAATAGAGTCTTCAACCTTCTATCCAAGTAGAGTTCTTCACACAATTCTTTCACCAATTATTCATTCAATCTTGCTTAACCTTTTCCATGAGAAACGTTTCAATATATAGGATAAGGAGAGATGGTTAAATGGATGAGGATGATCCCACTAAATGTAAGAAATCAATAGGATTCCAACCATGCGAATGCCAACTCATTTTCTAGAAGATTCCCTTCTAGAACCTTCGTGACCTCTTCTCTTTTCCAAGCTTTGAAACAGGTTCACACCCTACCTATAGAGAAAACTGCAAATAGTTCACACCCTAAGTTTGGGTTGCCTGTGATAATGAAGGATTTATGCACCCTGTAATATAGACAGCTTGCAAACTCATCTTAAAAATGTGTTTTTTGGAAAGAGACATCAGTCACTTTTCTCAGGAAAAATGTCCTTGTGGGAGCCTAAATACATCACTTGTAGAGACATCACCAGAATGACCAAAATCATGTGTAACAAAATGCCCCCCAAAGTATGAGGCCAGAACTTGTGACAGCCAAAATACTTTGTAAAATGCGTGTGTGTGTCAGAAACACGGAGCGCACTTAATCGGAAACCTGTAAACAACCAAGCATCTGCATAATATAATACCAGTTATGAGGTAGGAATTCCCATGCTCAAATCACAAATGAATGGAATCATAAACGTAGGTCATGGACACCAATCATACACCGTGGATCCATGCCGTCAAAATGCTACATAGCCACCAGGAATACACTATGGATCTATGCGAGAAGACTTGAATTAAGATGACATAGCCACATGACATACAAAGTGGATCTATGTGCCAATACAAATCATACATACTGCATTGCAACCTGGATCAAAAGAATGAGACCGAGGGTCTTCAATCCCGTGACTTGAAAGTACGAATATAACCATGTGATTACATGTGTTGAAGTCAAACATGGTATAAACCACTTGATTACCAGTCATTGATGAAAACCATTAACAGGTATGAGGGAAATCACCATTGATGTCAATGACTCCCAAGCTAGCAAAGTACAATCCAAACGAATGTGAATGCATGGGCTGAAGTCGAGCGGTGGAATATCTTGATTAGGGATCAATGATGTGAAACCCCTGTCGAAAGAGAAGAGACCTACCATTAAGGAATGCAGGTTCCAAGGTACTAAATGATTTCTAAGTCTCATTTCTGGATAATGAGTTAGAGTCGACGGAACAAGACTCATCACAGGAGGGCCTTGATGTATCCCCGATCAATGACATGAAATAAGTAACAGATTTTGAGGATGAAACAAAGTATGAATTTTTGGTCGAAACAGACACAGGGAAGGCCGACATAGTAAGAATGGACAACAATAGATGGTCGAATCAATAGAGGGCTCGTGTGAACTTCTCTTGAACATATGAATGACATGACCAAGGACTTGGCATCACTGACTCAAGATGACCCAAGATAAGACCTTGTAATAAGTCGAATGAGAGATAAATGGATTTCCCAACCCAAATTCAAATGACGAATAGGGGGTATCATGTTCAAGAGCAACACTTACTACCATTAATACAAATACGAAAACATATCCCTTTCCCAAAATTTCCCCCTCCATTTCTAGCGAAAACCTCTTTCTTTTTACACAAGCTTGAGGAGGATAACATATGCTTGTCGATGTAAGCTCTTTCTTCAGATGAGTCCCTCAGAGTATGTTTAATGAACCCTAGGAATGAGTGGTCCAGTTCCATTATGGGTCTTTCGATGTTTGTTTAACGAGTCTAAGGATAGAAAACTTGGGGGGTTTTCATGTTTTGAGAGTCTTAAAAACACTTAAAGAGAACTCTCCTAGTTCCTTTTTCATAAAAGAGTTTGAAGAGACCGAAAAAGTGATAAACTATCACTCGTCGAATGTTTTTTCAAATACTTTAACGAGCATGAAAATAACAAGATCGCTCAGCCATCTTTTTGTTTTTATGGAGCGTGAAAAGAGATTAAAGGACACTCCTTAACGTTTGTCATTTTCATGTTACCATGACGAGTATGAAAAGATGAGAAAAATTATACTCAGTTACGTTCTCATATATTTTTCAAGCATGAGAACGAACGAAGACTGAGCTCGAGGTTTTTTCTAAAAACCCTAAAAAGTAGTCGTACATGCGACAAAAAGAAAAAACACCCGTACCCTCTCGTTCGGACTTCGAAGTTGCTATATCTGTGAAAAACTACATTCACAAGGCTATTAGGGTATTAAGTTTTATAGACAAAGTAATAAAAATAATATAAAAAATCAACAAAAATAATAAAAAGTGAATAAATATGGGTAAAAAGGGCTTTTTACAATTTCATTGTGATTTTGCCAAAAACTTGTCCAACATACCTCATTTTCCCCCAAATTTCTTTGCTCTATTGCGGGAGGCACAAGCGATCATTCGGCGAACTGTGTCGTCCAACGAGGTAATATTTTGATTCTTTAACTTTTCCATGGTGTATTTTTAGTTTTTATTGGCAATTTTTTGGGTTTTGAGTCCATTTTAGGGTCAGAAAATTAACCCAAGCATTCTCGCATGTGGGCCATGCAGGACCTGCGAGAATCTAGGATTCTCACAGGTGGCCTACAGGACACTTGCGAGAATCTCGCACTGTGCAAAAGGATGACCTGCGGGGGCCGAAAAATGGATTTTGAAGTAAGGTTTTGCTCAATAAAAATTATGTAAGAGTTTAAAACAAGTTGTTGAATTCCCTCTCATGGCTTTTTTGTAGGTGTTTGACCATCACAATGTTGGAATGGAAAGAAAGGGAACATGAGTGTTGTAGGAAAATCTGCCTGCGGACAAGTAGATCGAACTCTAGAGCTTGATCTTAACCCTAGACAGAAAAATGCTTATCATGGACATTGACTTCCTTTCAAATCTATCTAAGCCTAATGCATGAGAAGGAAGGATAATAGAAGTACCTTTTAATCGACGTTTGTCCCTGCACGCTCCGAGTTGCACTCTGTTGGTCACTATAATTGCTTAATTAATTTCAAACAACCAAGTGAAACATAAATTATCAACCCAGGGAAGTCTTTTGTTTCAAAGATAGCTGCGCACTGTATATGCTCAATTCCAAAAGCACTTAGTGTTGTAGTAAGGAAATCATTCTATCTAACTTTGCTGAAATAAACTGAAGCTCTGAATTGTATCACAGGAAAGAGATCTCCCTATTGCAATTCTTTATAGTTCAAATTAAGAATCCTGGATTACATTTTAAAATAACATTGCAATGGGTGAGAACAACTATCTTGCAATCAGAGAACAGGACCCT
>ML799761.1:106332-129795 GCA_009831015.1 Picea engelmannii
GTTTTGACAACTTTGGAGAGTTATGCTCACAGCCTAATCCAAAGTACTACACCTATTCTACTGTTGGTGGAGGATTCTAGCAAAGAAAAAGTTCTAGATAAATTTTAATTTGCGTTGATTTTAATGGTTGTTCTTTATGCAAAAGGGGTGCATGGAAGTGAAACAAATGAAATTGTGACTCAGACCCAAAGAATGCATCGAACATGATAAGCAGTCATTTCTTTTCGATGAACATCTAGCTAAGGGAGGGAGAAAGTTCTTTCACTAACAAGCACAACTACGGAATGCTCTCAAACAATTATTTTTCTCAATCAAATCCTAATGTAATGCAAACTTTCAAATGCCTTCTAATATGCTCAATCAATCATGAAGATATCTTTATTGTTCATGTATGTATGATGATCAATACAATCACAATGCTTATCTTTGTTAATTACTTTCTTGGCATGAATGAAAACCAAACTAGCATAAGCAAAAAGTCACACAAACAATACACCCTTCGTAGCAATCAACACGAAAAAGCGAAAGAAAGGAAACAATCAAAGAGAAAACAAAAATTTTACACCCAAAAAGCAAAAGTTGAAGAACAATGACCTTGACTCAAATCAAGATGAAGAGGTTTGTAGGCCTTCAATGGTCTTCACCAGGGTTTTGCTCAATTGAAGCGAAGAGAAAAACAATGCATAGGTTCCAAGCTTCACTTAACAGGAAAAACTCAATGCAACAAAGGTGAAGAAGGTTACAAGATCCAATCAACAAGGTGTTTATTCTTCAAAAAGATAGATGTCAGAGCTAAAAGGAAGACAAATTGGCTCACTAGATCACTCAACAGAAGAGCCACAGAGGCAAACCTTGAAAGATGCAATTGTGGAGGGTTTTTTGGCCAAAAGGGGGCTAGCGCTCTGTTGCGAAGGGAAAAGAGCGTTATAGCACTCTGTGTAAGGCTACTAGAATCACTGGTGCTCTGATAACACTAGGTCAGGGGCGCCAGGGTCTAAAAGTCCCAGAAATGTCAAAAGATTTCAAAAATCGAGATCTGAGCTTGATAAATATGTTGAATGTGACAAGGTAAGGAGCCAATCAGCTCGTGAAACTAATCAAAGAGGGGTAAACCAGGTCCGAAACAATCAAGGGGAAGAACAAGGTCAATGAGGAGAAAAATCCAAACAAGAGGTTTTGATTCAAGGCTATCTCCCCAACGGAGTTGCCAGTTTCTGTTGTAGGAAAATCTGCCTGCGGACAAGTAGATCGACCTCTAGAGCTTGACCTTAACCCTAGACAGAAAAATGCTTATCATGGAAACTGACTTCCTTTCAAATCTATCTAAGCCTAATGCATGAGAAGGAAGGATAATAGAAGTACCTTTTAATCGACGTTTGTCCCTGCATGCTTCGAGTTGCGCTCCAATCCTTTGCTCCTCGCTGAGAGCTGTGGACAAAACAAGATACAACCACTTACTACTCTATTGACATTAGCTTGAAAATAGATATATCATTAAATGATAAGTTCATGTAACGTCAGACACAAACTAGAAAGAAACAGGCCAAGATTGTCATATTAATGAGAATAACGACAGCGGTACTTACAATCGTAGATGCGAATGTGACAGCTTCGTCAAGTCCTCTTCATCTAACCCTTGCCTGAAAGATCCAAAACCTGGATAACAGCAGCTTCAATGATTACTCTCCTTTGGCTGACTGCAAGTTTCCTCCAAGATCATAAGTTCCATATGTTCGATTCTTCCCCCAATCAGCTATGTTCCAACACCACTTATGAGATCATAAGTTTGGTGTAATTCTCCATTTCTCCATTTGCAGTTCTCACTTATGGGATCATAAGTTTGACATTCTCTATTATCCAGTTTTCCCTTTCACCATTAGAAAGATTTCTTATATAGCCTTGGAGAGGCTTTAACCACTTGAGATATCCTTGTGGAAGTTGAGGATTTGCCTCCTTCAGTTGAGGATCTGCCCTAGGATCATGGCTAGACTAGGGATTCGAATCCAACTGCTTTCCATGAATGAAAAGATGCTTCCCCCATTCATCTCAATAGCTTAACAACCGCCTAGAATAGGTAGCGCTCCCTCAAAAGGGCCATCAGAGCATTGTAGCACTCCCTAGTAAGCTTTAGGGGGCGCCAGTGCTCTCAAAATCTATAGCGCTCCCTCAAAAGGGCCAGGGGAGCGTTATAACGCTCCCTGACAGTGTATTGGGAGCGCCGGCGCTCCGAGATAGTGTAAGGGGGAGCGCTCCTCTCCAAAACTCATTTTTTTGGGTTCTTTCAGGTGGAAAAAGGTTGTTTGACTTTAGTAGATCAGTTCCCCTCCTTCAAATCAGTCATGTGAGATGTTATAAGTGTCTCCTTAGTGTCGTTATCATGACAATATGTCTGAACATCCTTTGCGACACTAGTGACCAACTTCCGACACTTGAGAAAGTTGAGAGGGACAATACGACACATACAACAATTGAGAGGGACAATGCGACACTTATCCAGCTGAGCAATTTTGACATGTAACAATGAGAAGGATGATCCTATTTTTGGGAATGACCCGGGTATAGTCACTACCCTCCAGGACTGTGGGCTATTGAAATTTTTCAGGATTTCGGGCATGAGAGCCCAACTCAGGTTGTTGGAATACTTGGTCCACATGTGGGACATGGACCAACACTTATTTCATGTGGGAGTACATATGCTGACCCTATATATCGAGTATATCTATTTTCTAACGGGGTTGTCATGGCATGGATACCATGCTACGTTGACCGGAGGTAGAGGTGGCGGGCTCCCTATGAGTGAGTATTGTCACCAATATTGTGTTCCCGAGGCAGAGAGGAGCAAGGGTAAGGTTTCCATTTGGGGGTTCCAAGATTTGACCCTACGAACCATCTTGTTCACTATTGCATGCATTGTTAGGAGCATGGATTTGCACATGGCTCTCCAGAGATATTTCCAATATGCCATAGAGTGCATAGAACCTTCGGTCTTCAACTGGTCGGATGCAGTTCTCCGCAGTATGAAGAGACAATTGACAAAGTGCAGAAAGGGTGACTTGAAGTAGTTTGGGTGAGGATCACTTTTGGTGTCATTCTTCCTCGAGAGGGTCCCACTGCTATGACTACAGGTTGATTAGGGTTTATCAGCCCCAAAGGATCCAAGGATGCAGAGGTGGTGCAACCTCATGTCTCAACACGTAGCAGGGCCTATAATCAAGTATAATGATTCATTTTTTGACAGGTTGAGGCCCCAGATGTTGATGATTGACGACTACACATATGCTGGTTTGGATTTTTGAGGGGATCCAGATTTGGCTTTGCTTGAGGATGCTTAGTGGGGGGACTTAGGTAAGAAGTACACATTTTTTTCTTTTTAAATATTTTTGTAAATTTTATCATATGAAATGTTTTTATGTTTATCCAAGAACTAATCAAAAAATCTCTTTTTGATGACACAGATGTGGGGCCATATCGACCTCCAAGAATGTCTCCTATTCAATGGCGAGGAGAAGCGGCTCTAATGGTGAGATGGGATGTTGAAGACTACGAGGCAGTGGAATAGAACTTGGAGGGGTTGACCGCGGACGTCCCGAATATTACTATTGGGGAGATTCTGAGACGTTACCAGTGCCATACTGTGGGCATGTCACAGTCTCTCAGTCGACTACTTCGTAGGGTAGCCTGAGTAGTTGTGTGTTATTATGAGCGTCATCTGTGATGCTACTTTGTATAAGCTATGGGATTCGTATTTTGAGATTTTGATCCTTAAAAAGAAACTTTTTGTAAAAACTTTTGGTCATTATATACATATATACGGCTTCTACCAACTTATTTTGTGTTGTGTTATACATGTGATGTGTGATTGGTTTATAAATGTCCCAAATGTACGTCTAACACATATTTAGCTAATGCATTAGTCAATGCATTTAGACATCTAGGAATGTGTTGATATTAGATATAATCAAAATAACGTTCCAAGAGGTGAATTCGTAAATATACCCGCAATAAAGTAGGACTTCGGATAGCATAGACGTTACTTAATCGTAGTACTAATAGCTGAGAATCGAGTCGTATAACCAGGTGGTGAATACCAAGAAAAATAGCATCAATCAACAATTCGATCATGATTCTATATTCTGCAATATTGTTGGTTGCACGATCGAGGCACACACCTCGTAGACTGATAAGTTCGCTTGTAGGGGCGTAAATTGCCCATGCAGCAGAAGAAAGGTTCTGAGTACTACAACTAGTGCCATCGACGAAGCCAATGAGGGGTGACAAAAACTATGACATCTGGAAACCAAGCACAATGCAAGATAAGCGGTCGAGGGCAGAGACCAAATAATGAAAAAGCACACAAAATGTATGATACAATAATATACAAGCACTCATGCACAGGTGATCTTAAGCATAGTACTTCTTTAATTACAACCCATTTCTGGGTTCACTCAAAGGGATACCATCATAGTCCACTAACTCATAAGCTCCTTTCTCTAAGACTCGTCTGACAATATAAGGACCTCGCCACATAGCTTCAAATTTTCTGGCTCCTAGCATATCCCGATCTTGTTCGTAAAGGAGAACCAGATCGCCTTCGGAGAAAACACGTGGCTTGACATGTTTGTCATATTGGGATTTGACACGTTTCTTCTGGGCTTCTATAACTAGGGTGGCATCGTGACAGGTTTCTCCTAATTGCATGAGATACAAAATACATTATTCTTCGTCAGAAGTGTTTGGGAGAATTTTGACGGCTAGTTTTAGGGAGGGTATCTCACTTTCAATCGACAGGATGGCTTCTAGACCATAGACTAACTGGAATAGTGTGAACCCGGTAGCAGACTTAACGAATGTCCGGTAAGCCCACAATGTTGAAAACAACATCGTGTGCCAAGTCGTTTTGTGAATCCCTATCATTCGTCGAAGCATGGTAATGAGGATTTTTTTTATTGCTTCAACTTGGCCATTGGCTTGTGGATAATAGGGTGTTGAGTTTTCATGGCGAAGATCCAACTTTTCAGTGAGTTCAAAAATCATGAAGTTTCTAAAGTGGCTACCGTGGTCAGTAACGATAGCTTGAGGAACACCAAACTGAGCAATGATGTGATTGAATATAAATAATGTTGCAGTCCTTCTGGTATTGTCGAATGTTGGCATCACCTCGACCCATTTCATAAAATAATCTATAACTACAATAATGTATCTGTGCCCCCCGACCGAGTGAGGGTGACATGTCATGAAATCAATACCCCATTTCGCAAAAGGAACAACGAAGACCACAGGGTGTAGAGGAGTAGGGTGTGATCGTATGTTATTGTTGTAGGTTTGGCGAGCATGGCATTTTTGGACGACAATTATACAATCGTTGAATAAAGAAGGCAAAAAATACCCCGCTCGTAAGATCTTCTGGGCAATATCCTACCCAGACATGTGACCACCATAGTCTCCATAATGGTAGTCATTTAGGGATTTCTTGACTTCGTCAATTGTGAGGCAGTGTCGAAAAATGGATTCAATCCCACAACAATAAAGAGTATCACCGAGGATAATATACTGATGGGCTTGATAGTGTATTCGACGATGGTCAGTGCTAGACAAATTGGGCTAGAAAGTCTGGTTCTGGAGATATATGATGATATCTCTGTACCAAAGGTCATCAAAACTAATCAGGAAAAGGGATTCATCAGGTAATGAATCTGCTGCTACATTTTCCATCTCAGAGTAGGGAAGGTCGCATATCAACTCAGGAAACACCAAGGATTTCTTGGACTTAGCGCGTTCGAATTCTAAGTCAAACTCCTAGAGTATTAAAATCCATTTGGACTATTTTCCCCCTAGCAATTGGCATGTAAGAATGTGTTGCATAGGTTTTCAGTTAGAAATTACCGTAGTCTTGGGAGAAAGGATATAGTGCTAGAAACGTTGAACAATTTGGACGGTTGCCAAGGCTAGTTTTTCAACATGTAAATACTTGGTTTTGGTAGTCGTGAGACTCTGACTCAAGTAATAGATGACATGTTCATCATGAGAATCATCCTCCTGGATGAGAACCATAGAGATGGTATAGTCTGAGGCTGTGAGGTAAAGGAAATAATCCTGACTGTAATCAGGTGGGAAGAGTAGTGGGGTACGTGTCAAAGACAGTTTCAAAGCTTCTAAATCTTTGTTGGCAGTGGTATCCCATATGAACTTAGAACATTTCTTGAGAACTCACATAAATCCAAGAGTTAGCTCAGCATAGTTTGGGATGAAACGATGGAGAAAGTTTGCCTTCCCTTGCAAACTTTGTAACTGGCAAAGTGAGGAAGGAGGAGGAAGATTAAGAATCACCTTGACCTTCAAAGGATCTACCCTGATCCCTAGACATGAAACAATAAAGCCCAGAAGTCGGTCGGAATCTACGCAAAAAACACATTTGTGGAAATTCAAGGGTATATGGTAAAACCAACATCGAAGGAAAATGGCACGGAGGTGTATTGGATGATCTACACGGCACATGGAATGAGCGGGTAAGTCATCTAGATATGTCTAACAATGTGATTTATATCATGAAAGGCGTAAGACATAGCACATTGAAAAGTTGCGTTGGCATTCTTTAAACGAAATGGAAATTTCCGGTAAGAAAAAGTTCCCCAAGGACAAATAAAAGAGGTCTTATGTTGGTCTGCGGGAACGATATTGATTTGATTATATCCGAAGAAACCATCCATTAGAGAGAATATTTCACTTCCAGCACAATCGTCGATGATCTGGTCAATGAAGGGGGTAGGAAAGTTGTCTTTAGGCAAGCTTTGTTAATGTCCCTATAATCAACGCACACGTGTATTATGCCTTGTTTCTTGTCAATCAAAACAAGATTAGAAACCCAGTTAGTTAGAGCCACAGGGTAAATAAACCCAGCTTTGAGAAGTTTCTCAACTTCAAGATTGATAGTGGCTTCTTTACGTGGGTGGACCAGACGAAGTCGTTTCCATATGGTTTTTGTGCCCAGGTATGTATTAATATCATGTACCACAATGTCAAGGTCAATCCCCAGAATTTCTTCATAGCTCCATGCAAAGACGTCACAAAATTCTTGGAAAAGAGACTTGTAGGTGACAACTTCGTCATGGGAACACGAAGCTCTGATATGCACATTTTTGACAACTTCGGGTTTTATGGATATGTCGAGGGGGATAGTTGGTGATATCTTACTTAAGTTCCCTTCATAGAACATATCGTGTGTAGACTTGAGAATGGTAGAAATGATGACAATGGTCGATAGGGTCGAGAGTCGTTGGTAAACCTCGATGGTGCGTTGTTCTAAGAAGAGGATGGAACAATGATGTCCATCGTCCCAAGGGGTATCTTCCATGAACATAACAGACATAATCATCTTGTCTGTAGGAAAAATGACATGGAATGGATGTGGAGATAAATCACCAAGAGAGGGGGTTGCCGATGGAATGTCTTGATAACCGGATTCGACCGGACTCAAAGGCATTTCGTTTCCATAACGAAGATTATCGTCGGGTTTGGGTACCATCCACGGGTTGTAAGACACAGGGGTTCCATGAACAGAGGTGGAGATCATGTTGATCGAGGCAACAAATGGGTGTGGAACATCGAATGGTGGGATGGGGAAAATACCCATCAAAGAGGAGTCTTTAAGAAGACTGACACCGACGTTCTCATATCTAGGGGGGTTTTTGCAATGAATGGTACGTTTTCGGTACGTGCATCAGAGTGAAAGAAGGCCAATTGGTTGACGGTAACTACTTTTCCTTGATGTTGTAAACGCACGACACGGAAAAGAGTCGACACAACTGCACGCATGGAATCAATCCAGCTATGACCAAGTAGAAGGTTGTAAATGAGAGGAGCGTCAAAGACCTCCACTTCAACATTGACCATTTTTCCTTCTAACGTAATAGGCAATGAAGGGAGGACATTGTAAGGCTTAAAACCAGATCCATTGAAGGCTTTGAGCATGTTGTGGGATTGAGTCAAAGGAGGAGATTCAATGGCTTTCCAATAGGTAATAGACATGACGCACATCGAGGCACCCTCATCAATAACTATTCTATAAATGTTTTTTTCAGAGACAATAAATTGTATTTGGAATGGGAGTTGAGGGGGTAACCTTGGAATGTGATCTTCCAAGTAAAAAATTATTAAATTTGTATCCTTAGGGTTAATTCCACTGATAGATTTAAACAGTGCCTTATGTTGTATAAGACAACTCTAAATAACTTTGAGGGATGACATCATGGACGGTGCTTGGGCCAAATCTTCGACAATACTGTAGTTTTGGGAAGCATGTGCATGAGGATTGAAAGTCGATTTTGGAACAACACCCTTTGGGGGAGGGAAAAGGACTATATCAAGGCTTGATCATTCGAGATGAAGAGGACCGTTGGTAGGTGGAGTCATGGGAGATGGTTGGACCAATGAAGGAGGTATTGCATCAACCTTCTCTTTGGAGGAACAATAATCTTTGGCTCGAGTTGTAAGTGTGATGTCATTCTGCTTTGAATCACCTATACACATTAAGACATAGGATGTATTAGAGGGGGCAGGTTGGTCATGAAAGACCAATTGGTCCTTTTTTTGAGAGGGTAAGGGTTGTGATAACACTGTCGGAGTGGGGGGTTTTGGGGTCCCTTGAAGGAATTTAGTAACCTCGACTCGTCGTGGACAATCCTTAGTGTAGTGATCATCACCACAGATAAGACAAGGGTATCGGGGTTTGCGTTTATCCCTATCATCAATAGGTGGTGTTTTGGTTTTCTCAGATTGTGGATTATTTTTATCCTCCTTGTTCTTACCCTTTCCCTTTTTGGATTTATTTTTGCCGACGGGGGTAGATTGAATAGAGTTTAACTCAGAACTCGTTTTGGTGGGAGGGGTAGGAGACAGAGCATTTTGAACATTAGAAGAAATCGTTTTGGAGTTGTTTCTAGAGGTTTGGACGGAATGAGGTTGGGCATGGAAAGTGCTAATCACACCGTCAACTGCATGAGAAGAAGTAGGATTATTTGAAGCAGCGGTAGTAGAAGGACGAGGTGCTTCAGGGAGTAAGTCGTAAAGAGTACCCATTTGTGAATAAGTGAGGTCAAGGTATTGAGAACGACTGATTGCCTATTCTTATATGACAACTCCAGCCATGGCAATGTCATGAGCGATGTCATTCACTAATGATTTCGTGAACCACTCTGCCAACAACTCATTGGGAATTTTGAGTTTGATGAGACATCGTCTCCGTCGCCACTCATGAATGTTATCAGAGATATGAGTGGCTTTGGTTTGTTTGAAAGAACGCAAAATCTTGATTCTCATTTCGTAGCGCATCGGTAATTGGTAGTGGGTGAGGAAATACATAGAGAGGGTTTTGAAGTCGGTGAAGAAGCCTCATGGTAATTCTATATACCACTTCACAGCGGAACCTGTGAGGGTTCACTGAAAAAGGCATAAATGAATAGAGTGATCCATCAAGGAGTTGGATGAGCACCAAAGGTTAAAATACATTACATGATTGTCTGGGTCCTCTCCCAGTTTACCATCGAATTTAGAGATGTCGGATGGTAGTTTGGCTGATATGGCGGGCCATTGAGGAGAGTGACGGATAGGATCATTTAAAATCCTTGACAGATCAGGGAGGTCCAGGGTGGTTAAGAAGGGTAACTGTCTATTCACATGTGGGTACTGGTGACTTTGGGGAGGGAGTCCCGTCGGTAGACCAGTGGGACCATAATCATTTTTCATATAATGCAAAGATCTAGGAAGATTCGATGGTTGGTGTGGAGGAAAGTAATTCATAGGGTTGTACCCTTGAACAGGGGCATGGGTTTGAGCGTTCGAGCCCCAAATAGGATTAGACATGATCAGATATGGTTGGCCTATACTAGGGGGTATGACAGAGCTATATTGAGGTTGTTGCCCCCCAGTTGAGTGAGGATTATGTTATATAAGATAATTCCAATACTAGGCCAAGGATGGAGGTATGTTTTTTCCATAGGGTGGGGTCGGTGGGGTTTTCCCTCCAATGAGGGGTTGCGTCCCAGTTGGGATTTGTCCTGCAAAAGGGGGTTGGGTTTTTCCTCCTTGGTGAAATTGTCCACCAACAGGAATCTGGTAATTAGGTGTGAAAGACAGGATGGTGCCACTAGTGTCGGTGCTTCTGATAGAGGATGGAAGAGGTCCTCTGAAAGGGGGTCAAGGAAGTGTCAGAATAAAACTAGGAACGAGATGGTGTCCAGAAGAAGTGGAAACGCCAGTAGTCCTGGATGGGATTTTTGTAGGAGTAGGAATAGGAGCATTCAACGCATGATATCTGGGAGGAAGGGTTGGCTGAATCTAGGAAAAAGCGGTGTGCCAATGGGGGCTTGTCTAGCCACTGTAATCCCAGTGTGATGACTCATAGTATCTGGGACCATTGTGTAATGGACCATTTGTAGAGGGATAGTCAAGATATGGTTCGCTGGCGGAGTGTCTGTACCAGGAAAATAATAGGCAATAGTAAAAGGTACTTCTTCTGGATCAGATGTTTCGGGTAGCTCAGGTGCGACAGTGATATCAATGCCTGCTCCTGAGCCAAAGAGATCCCATCTAAAAATTCCAGTGGTCCAAAAAGGATCTTGAGCCTCAAGTCCTATTAAAGGTCTGGTTGGTGATCCAAAAGACTAAACAACTATATCTCCCAAAGAATTTACTCGCACAATACGTTTCTCGTAGTGGGCAGGAAGTCAGAAGTCCTCTCGAGAATTGGTATTTTGGAACCGTTCTAAAGAGTTAGTTCTTTCCACTAGTGGAGTGGCAACGTCTTGGACTTCACTCTATTGAGAAGATCCCTCCAGTGAGTTGGTAGGAAAGGTTTGAGAACCTTCCAGATCTTCTGGGGGCAGGCCTTACATTTTACATGAACGACGTGGAGGGTCAATTGTGATCTAGTTAGAATTTTACGAAAGAAATTTTATGGCCAACTTGGGTAAACAAACAACATATGCTAATAAAATATAGGAAGCAAAACCAAGCAAACAAGACCTTCTAATTCTGAAGTCACTAGTTTGTGATGAAATCCAACATCGCAATGATGAGAAAACAAGGGGTTGGGCCAGGGTGGAAAATTTATGTTGATGAACTACTTAACAGACTTATGCCCTGGTGCAATCTCCCACACACAATCATGGGTATACCCTCCAAGGAGCCCGAGTGATTCTGGCCAACTTCGATTCCAGGTATCGTGAAGAATTACCCCTTCACAGTCACCTTGTATAAGACCCTAAGAAGATAGGCTACTAAGGTTACCACCAACAACAATAATGCTTGGGGGAACAGTCAACAGTCTGATCCACATGCAAGGGTAGGGTATCTAGCCCGAAATCAGCTTGAGAGGCTTCCACTCATCATTGTGGGTATACCTTCAAGTGACCACCGTAATACATGCAATCTCTACACCGATATCAACAAAGCAGGGTGAGTAACTCTTTCAATCTCAATGCGACCTCTGGTTTGACCCTTGTATGAAAAGGGCTTCCTAGGACAAAATGCTGCAAATGGAATTTGACACTCCTTATCACAATATACTATTGTGTGTTTTGTTCTTTGGAGAGTGTGTCTCACTACCTATTCCAAAGCTCTAGCCTAGCTAATGTTGGTGTAAAATCGTGCAATATTATTAAAGTTTGTTGTTACTCTAAAGGAGACAGAAATGAAACCGATGTTGTGTGAGACTCTGACCCAACAATGTATAAATAGGAATGAATGATACAATTTTTTTTCGATGAATCCTATTTACAGGAGGGGAAGAGGAGTTTTCTGGAACAATGTGAACTACAATGTCTGATCTTCTCTGAAATGTAATATCAAACAACCACGAACAATGAAAATTCCCTATTCGTTCTCTTTCAATACTTGAATGCCAATATTTTCGAATAAAAAGTCACTTACAAAAAAGAAAATGTATTTAATTTTTATTAGAAACCAAGCAACAGGGATGGAACTAAGAAAAAATAAGCAACCAACGAAAAAAAGAATTACACAACAAACACCCAAATCGATCTTTCAATGAAGAAAAGAATAACAAAATGACAAGACCAGTCTCTTCAACTGCACATGGGTAACAATTTTCCAAGTAATAAGCAATTCAAAAGGATAATTAATCTCAACTTTTAATCCAATTAAAGGTTCCCGACCAAACAAGTACTCAGATTTCAGAATCAAAGATTATACCCTTGTTAAGAAAAGGTCAAGAGGTAAAAATTGAGAAAAAATATCATGAAGAGATTTCGATTTCCGAAAACTAATCATTCACAAGATTTGAAGTCAAGAAACATTCAATCACTGGCCAGAAAAGTTCTTTCTAGACACACCAACCAATCTGGGCATCTGAAGCCACAAAAGACCTAATCCAAAAAAAATTACAAGTGAGTTCACAGTCTGATAGTGGGGTACAGTGCGAGAATTAAGAATTCTCGCAGGCTAGACACAAGCAGGGTGAGATAAGTTCACACAGAATTGAACACTGGGTTGTGAACCTCAGTTATTCTTGCAGGCTACATAAAGGTTTAGTGCGAGAAGGTCTATAATCAAGCAAATTTTGGAAAAATAACAGAAATTTTGAGGGAACTTCTAGATCCAGGGAGTCTGTGAGGATCTCCTCAATACTCAGAGATTTATTGGGAATGAAAAAGGGTAGTTCAAGAGAAAATGGCCAAGAAAGAACCACCAAAATGGGTTGTATCCCCAGTGGAGTCGCCAGTTTTGTTATTAGATAAATCGGTAGGTGCAGACACTAACAGATCTCCCTAGATCCACCTGGACCTAAACAAATATAGGACAGGACATGACTCTTTACCTAAGTTGCAATCATTGAATCTACTACTAAGAAGGAATGGGTGACATACCTTTATATCGCTTCCTTAGGTCTCTGTTGTTCCCACTTCGCTTGGGTGCTCTTATGAAACCAGGTCCAAGACAACACAAACCAACCAAAGTGAATATAAGAAAGTATATTCAATGTCAAACTATGCATATGATCAAGGAGTTATGCAATAAAATAAGAGTGATTTTATGGGAAAGGGACATGCCGCTGTATTATATTAAATGAAAGCAGAAGATACAACCGGATCACCTTGATGTCGCAAGATTCCTTTTAGTGATCCTTGGTTCCAACACACACACTTGCTCTGCACTTGCATGAAGAAGATCCAATACAACTTGATAGACCAAATAGAGTCTTCAAGTTTCTATCCAAGCAGAGTTCTTCACACAATTATTTCACCAATTCTTAATTCAATCTTGCTTAATCTTTTCCATGAGAAACCTTTCAATATATAGGAGAAGGAGAGATGGTTAAATGGATGAGGATGATCCCACTAAATCTAAGAAGTCAGTAGGATTCCAACCATGAAAAACTCATTTTCTAAAATATTCCCTTCTAGAAACTTCGTGACCTCTTCTCTTTTCCAAGCTTTGAAACAGGTTCGCACCCTACCTATAGAGTAGACTGTGAACAGTTCGCACCCTACCTATACAACAGACTATGAAAATTTTGCACCCTAAGTTTGGGTTGCCTGCGAGAATGAAGGATTTTCACACCCTGTAATATAGACAGCCTGCGAACTCATCTTAAAAATGTGTTTTTTGGAAGGAGACAACAATCACTTTTCTCAGGCAAAAAGTCCTTGTGGGAGCCTGAATACATCACTTGTAGAGACATCACCAGATTGACCAAAATCATGTGTAACAACTATTGGGGAGATTCCGATATGTTACCATCGCCATACTATGGGAGTGTCCGAGTCTCTTAGTCGACTGCTTCATAGGGTAGCTCGAGCAGTTGTGTGTTATTGTGAGCATCATCTGTGACGCTACTTTGTAGAAGCTATGGACTTCGTATTTTGATATTTTGATCCTTCGACATAAAATTTTTGTAAAAACTTTTGATCATTATATATATATATATACAACTTCTACTATATTATTTAGTGTTGTGTTATACATGTGATGTGCGATTGGTTTATAAATGTCCCAAATGTCTGTCTAACACATAGTTAGCTAATGCATCAGTCAATGTATTTAGACAACTAGGAATGTGTTGATATTCGATATAATCAAAATAACGTTCCAAGAGGCGAATTCATAAATATACTCGTAATAAAGTAGGACTTCGGATAGCATAGACGTTACTTAACTATAGTACCACTAGATATGAATCGAGGCATATAACCAGGTGGAAGATACCAAGAGAAATAACATCAATGAACAATTCAATGACGACGCTATATTCTGCAATATTATTGGTCGCACAACCGAGGCACACACCTCATAGACTGATAAGTTCGTTTGTAGGGGCATAAATTTCCCATGCAGCAGAAGAAAGGTTCTGAGTACTATGGCTAGTGCCATCAGCGAAGCCAATGTGGGGTGATGAAGACAATGACATCTGGAAACCAAGCACAACGCAAGATAAGCGGTCGAGGGCAGAGACAAAATAAGAAAAAAACACACAAAAAGTATGCTACAATAAAATACAAGCACTCATGCATAAGTGATCTTAAGCATAGTACTTCTTTAAGTACAACCCATTTCTGGGTTTACTCAAAGGGATACCGTCATAGTCCACTAACTCGTAAGCTCCTTTCTCCAAGACTTGTATGAAGATATAAGGACCTCGCCACATAGCTTCAAATTTTCCTTCTCCTGGCATATCCCGATCTTGTTCGTAATGGAGAACCAGATCACCTTCGGAGAAAACGCATGGCTTGACATGTTTTTCATATTGGGCTTTGATGCATTTCTTAAGGGCTTCTATAACTAGGGTGGCGTCATGATGGGTTTCATATAATTGCATGAGATACAATAGACGTTCTTCTTCGGCAGAAGTGTTTGGGAGAAGTTTGATGGCTAGTTTTAGGGAGGGTATCTCACATTCAATCGGCAAGATGGATTCTAGACCATAGACTAAATGGAATGGTCTAAACCCGGTAGTAGACTTAACGAATGTCCAGTAATCCCACAATGCTGAAAACAACATCGTGTGCCAACTCATTTTGTGAATCCCTATCATTCGTCGAAGCATGGTAATGAGGATTTTGTTTATTGCTTCAACTTGGTTGTTGGCTTGTGGGTAATAGGGTGTTGAGTTTTCATGGTGAAGACCCAAATTTCAGTGAGTTTGGACATCATGAAGTTTCTAAAGTGGGTATCGAGGTCAGTAATGATAGCTTGAGGAAAACCAAACCGAGCAATGATGTGATTGAATATAAATAATATTGCAGTCCTTCCAGTATTGTCGAATGTTAACGTCACCTCGGCCCATTTCGTAAAATAATCTACGGCTACAATAATGTATCCATGCCCCCCGGCTGAGTGAGGGTGAAATGTCATGAAATCGATACCCCATTTCACAAAAGGACCAATGGATACCACAAGGTGTAGAGGGGCAGGGTGTGATCGCATTTTATTGTTGTAGGTTTGGAAAACATGGCATTTTTGGACGACAATTATACAATCATTGAATAAAGAAGGCCAAAACTACCTAGCTCGTAAGATATTCTAGGCAATAGCATACCCAGACATGTGACCACCATAGGCTCCAGAATGGCATTCATTTAGGGCTTTCTCGCCTTCGTCAAATGTGAGGCAGTGTCGAAAAACGAAGTCAATCCCAGGATGATAAAGAGTATCACCAAGGATAGTATATTGGCGGGCTTGGTAGCATATTCGATGGAGGTTAGTGCTAGAAAAATTGGGCCGGAAATTCTTTGTCTAGATATATATGGTAATATCTCCATACCAAAGGTCATTGGAACTAATCAGGAAAAGGGATTCATCGGGTAATGAATGGGCTGCTACATTTTCCTTCTCAGAGAAGGGAAGGTCGCATATCAACTTTGCAAACACCAAGGATTTCTTGGAATTAGCCCATTTGAATTATAAGTCAAACTCCTAGAGTATTACGATCCATTTGGAGTATTTTACCCCTAGCAATTGGCGCGTAAGAATGTGTTGCATAGGGTTGCAGTTAGAAATTATCGTAGTCTTGCGAGAAAGGATATAGTGCCGGAAATGTTGAACAACTTGGACAGCTGCCAAGGCCAGTTTTTCAACATGTAAATACTTGGTTTCAGTAGTCGTCAGACTTTGACTCAAGTAATAGATGACATGTTCATCATGAGAATCATCCTCCTGGATGAGAACCATAGCGATGGTATAGTCCGAGGTTGCGATGTAAAGGAAATAATCCTGACTATAATCAGCTGGGAAGAGTAGTGGGGTATGTGTCAAAGACAGTTTCAAAGATTCAAAAGCCTTGTTGGAAGTGGTATCCCATATGAACTCAGAACCTTTCTTGACCAGTCGCGTAAATACAAGAGTTAGCTTATCATAGTTCAGGATGAAACGACGGAGAAAGTTTTCCTTCCCTTGAAAACTTTGTAACTGGTGAAGTGAGGAAGGAGGAGGAAGATTGAGAATCGCCTCAACCTTCCAAGGATCCACCCTAATCCCTTGATGTGAAACAATAAAGCCTAGAATTCAGCTGGATTCTACACAAAAAACACATTTGTGGGGATTCAAGCATATATGGTAAAACCGACATCGAAGGAAAATGGCGCGGAGGTGTATTGGATGATCTACATGGTGCATGGAATGAGTGGGTAAGTCATCTAAATAAGGCTGGATGATGTGATTTATATCATTAAAGGTGTAAGACATAGCACGTTGAAAAGTTGCGTCGACATTCTTTAAACCGAAAGGAAGTTTCCGGTAGGCGAAAGTGCCCCATAGAAAAATAAAAGCGGTCTTATGTTGGTTCGCGGGAAGGATATTGATTTGATTATATCTGAAGAAACCATCCATCAGAGAGAATATTTCACTTCCGACACAATCGTCAATGATTTGGTCAATGAAGGGGGTAGGAAAGTTGTCTTTAGGACAAGCTTTGTTAATGTCGCTATAATCAACGCACACACGGATTGTGCCTTGTTTCTTGTCAACCGGAAAACGATTGGAAACCCAGTTAGTTAGAGCCACAGGGTAAATAAAGCCATCTTTGAGAAGTTTCTTAACTACAAGATTGATAGAAGATTCTTTACGTGGGTGGACCGGATGAAGTCATTGCCAGACGGGTTTATCTCTCGGGTATGTCTTAATCTCATGTACCACAATGTCGGGGTCAATCCCTGACATTTCTTCCTAGCTCCATGTGAAGACGTCACAAAATTATTAGAAAAGAGACTTGTAGGTGACAACTTCTTCATGGGACCACAAAGCTCTGATATGCACATTTTTTATGCAGGAGCATCGCCAACATCTCAAGTGAGCCAGCGCAGAGACAATGGACAGCTGGAAAAGCGCCAGCACAAATTTTGAAATTTCCTTGAAATTGATGCACCATATTAAATAAGATAATTAATAAGGAGTGCCTTTGTATAATGTAAATGGACCTTGAGCGATTTTCTCTCATCCTTAGTAGAGAGAAGGCATTTAAGGTAGTTAATGCAAGTAGGTAGAATTGAATGTGTAGATTAGACAGTTTTAGAGCGCAAGAGGGAAATGGGATATAGACACCCTCATTGTGTATTGTAAAATAATAAAGCGGCATTGTTGGGAAGAGAAAGAGCATGCAGAGAGCTGTGTAAGAACACCCATGTACAGATGTTTGGATTAATAGAAAGAGTTTGATTCAAATTCATGGTTTCATGTTTGTTCTCTGTGTATTAATGTTGAATGATATGCTCATGAATGTTTGCTTCCTGTTATACATTTTCTTTATATGGTGTGTATATGATTTCATGTTTTCAGTTTGAATTCTGAAGGAAGTAGGAATGAGTTTCAATTGTTTCTCTATCTGAACAAGGGTTCCTGCAAGGAGTGCAGTCAAATTGTCCGCAAGGAGTGCGTTGACAAAGGGTTCAGAGAGGGTAGCTTCTGTTCTCATTCACACAAGAGTTCATTCAAGCACAGGAGCTGTGCAAGGAGTGTGTAGGTTGAGTAAAGTCTCAGGGTTGTGGACATGAGTGAAGCGTTGAGAGACTGTTGCTGCAGGCATGCGCAGGGTCAAAGGAAATTCATCACTTGGAAGTGTTTGAAGGTTGCCGCAAGGAGTGTGTGCAAGAGTCTTCTCTAAGACTCGGAGTTATAAGGAAGTTAAGGGAGGATAAATATTTATAACCACTGAAAGGGTTGCACAGAATTTTCACTTGGAAGAATTTAAGAAGGCGTCGTAAGTTTGTGCGTAGGAGGATGAGCTTCGTGGAGAAAAACACTTAGGTCATTCGCAGAAATTGTCAAGGAAGAATGGACGACCGAAATTCTCTGAGGAGATTTCACGAAGTCCTGTGAGCCGTTAGATCTCATGGAGAAGTAGAGGGGTTAAAGAGAAGCGTCGAAAGGTTCTAAGCTCAGGAGGGGCAAGACCGTAGATCCAAGCCATAAGGACCATCGAATTTACACGTGGAATTCCATATCGGGGTTTCGTAGGTTGAAGTCCCGTAAACTTGGCAATAGGAATTGCGATATCACAAAACGTGAAATCCCGAAAGCTAAGAAAACGTCGTGGGGCCACAAGAGTCAGCAGGTGGATAGGTGGCACACTATTTCAGAGTTTCTTGGAGTAAAGTTTCGAACTCATTTCATCAGGAATCACAATACCGCGAAGTCTGAAATCCTGACAGAGGTGACGGGGTGGTGAAAAGTCAAATCTCACGAGTGTATCGGAGTTTCAGAAAATCAGGATTCAGGAGTCGAGGAGACAAGTTTCTCGACATCGCGATCACCGAAATCGTGATAGGGAAAATCCCTAAGTAAAAGGAAAAGGTCAGTGTTGACTGTTTCAGGTTTCGGGGATTCGAGAGCCGAACGCTTGACCACTGGATTCACGAAGTTGCGAAGTCCGATCTCCCAAGTGTAAAGAGGGGATCCCGTGAGAGTTTGTTGTGGGTGAAAATTTCTCGATAGGGAAATAGAAGAGCCATTTAGAGTTCTTTGAGCCAGCGGTAAAGGAAATATCCTGTGTCAACATGGACATTTTGACCTGCGGGTTGTGAGGTTGCGTGCGTTGGCGTCAGTTTGGTATCAGAGCATAGAAAGGTTCTTTTCTTTCTGTAGCAGAGAAAGAAGATTCACCATGCCGCCAAGGAGAAGGGACATGTAAACACTCGATCCACCAGAGGAGAGGGAAATGCCAAGAAGAAGAGGTAGGCAGATGACAGATCCAGCTATGGAGAGGGAGATGCGTGATCTACGAGCTAGACTCAAAGACATGGAGACAGCACAAAGACACATAGTCAGTGCGGGGGATCTAAGTGATTCCGAAAGTGAGATTGAGGCTGAACATGAAGAAAAAGTTGTAGCTGAAGATGCATCAAATGAACGCTTGATCAGAGCTATTGCAAGGATGGGTGCAAGAGCGAAGATGGACATTCCAATTTACGAGGGAAACCTAGATGCATAGGAGCTTATAGACTAGATTAGAGCTCTAGACACATACTTTGACTACGAAGATGTCGAAGAGGACAAGAAGTTCAAGCATGCTGTCACGAGATTGAAGGGACATGCAACATTTTGGTGGGATGAACTACAAGCTGACAGACGCTACAAGGGCAAGCAGAAGATCAAGAGCTGGGATAGAATGGTCGTGAAGATGAAGGAGAAATTCATCCCTAGGGATTATCAAATTACTTTGTTCAGGAGGATGCTGAACCTGAGACAAAAGCTGATGATAGTGAAAGAATACACTGAGGAATTCTACAAGCTAAACATCAGAGCAGGTCATCGGGAGAGAGATGATGAAAAGGTTGCCAGATATATGAATGGCCTGAGATATGATATCCAGGATGAGATGAGCATGGTAACCATCCGAATGGTGGAAGATGCTTATCAGATGGATCTAAAAGAAGAAGAGAAGCTGAGCTAAAAGAAGAGTCAAAGAGGCCGAGGCAGAAGTCAGCCCAGAGGCAAATTAGTTGCCCACGATAAATATCAGAAGCCCAAAGAAGACTAGAAGAAGCCTCAGACTTGAACTGAGAGAGGTGGAACCTCGCAGAGAGGGAAATATGGTGAACAACGAGGGAAGCATACTGAGCAAAGAGGAGATTATGCTGACAATAACACTTTTCCTCGTACTAGAGGTAGAGGAAGTGGAAGAGGTGGAGTAATAACATGCTTCACATGTGGAAAGAATGGGCACAAGTCCTACGAGTGTCCAGATAAAAAGAAAG
Source organism: Picea engelmannii (assembly GCA_009831015.1). NCBI lineage: Eukaryota > Viridiplantae > Streptophyta > Pinopsida > Pinales > Pinaceae > Picea > Picea engelmannii. Next base: position 126,534 of record ML799761.1, read on the forward strand.
AGGGTGGAGAATCTCACATTGCCGAAGCATAGAGGCAAGATGTTGAGGCAGAAGACGCTGAAGGCGGAAGATCATTGATGATGCAGAAGGTCCTTTTGACACCCGAGAAGGAGGTCGAGAGTTTAGTCCAAAGGACCATACTTTTTAGAACTGCTTGCAAAACCAAGGACAGGGTATGCAAGGTCATTGTAGACAGTGGTAGCACGAACAATCTCGTTTCTACGGAGATGGTAGAAAAACTAGAGCTGGAGACAATTGATCATCCAAGCCCATACAGAGTTTCATGGCTACAAAAAGGACACCAGGTAACTGTCACTAAACAATGTTTAGTTGAATTTAAGATAGGAGGATATAATGATAAGATATTATGTGATTTCATTCATATGGATTTTTTTCATCTATTGCTAGGTAAACCATGGAAATATGACAGGAATGTGATTCATGATGGGAGAATGAACACATACACCCTGGAGAAGAATGGGAGAACTCACATGTTACTTCCAATCAAGGATAAGGAGGTGAAACCAGAAGTAAGAAACATTGTACTTCTCATGAGTGGGACGAAACTTCTTACATAGGTCAAGAAGAAGGAAGAACCGCAATTCATTGTGGTCAGGAAAATGAAGATTGTTTTGACCAACACAAGAGTAGACGATTTACCAGAAGAGGTTCAGGAAATGCTAGAAGAGTTCACTGAAATAGTAGTGGATGAATTACCTCGTTCATTGCCACCGATTAGAAGTGTGAGTCATCACATTGATCTCATACCAGGAGCTAGTTTTCCAAACAAATTTGCGTACAAATTGACGTGACAAAAGAATGAAGAGGTTAAGAGACAAGTCCAGGATTTGTTGGACAAAGGTTTGGTCAGGAAAAGCTTGAGTCCATGTGTTGTTCCAACAGTACTCAGTCCTAAGAAAGACGGAGGCTGGAGGATGTGTACTGACTCGAGGGTGATTAACAAGATAACCATCAGGTACAAATTTCCATTGCCGAGGATGGATGATCTGATGGATTGCTTGAGTGGAGAAAAATATTTTTCAAAGATTGATTTGAAAAGAGGTTATCACTAGATCCGCATGAGAGAAGGTGATGAATGGAAGACAACATTCAAAACCAATGAAGGGTTGTATGAATGGCTTGTTATGCCGTTTGTCTTAACGAATGCGCCGAGTACCTTCATGAGGTTGATGAACGAAGTCCTGAAGGAGTTCATTGGAAAATTTGTCATTGTGTATTTGGATGACATACTGATTTACAATAAAATAGTGGTAGAGCATCTGAAGCATTTGGCTACAGTGAGGCAGAGGTTACAGCAGGAGAAGATGTTGATAAACATGAAGAAGTCCTCATTCATGAAGACATAGCTCATTTACTTGGGGTTTGTTATTTTGGAAAATGAATTGAGGATGGATCCAGATAAGGTGGAGGAAATCAAGAATTGGCCATCACCGAAGAATGTTTTTGAGGTGAGAAGTTTTCACGGATTGGCTATTTTCTACCGAAAGTTCATCAGGAATTTTAGTGGAATTAGTGCAGCGATGATGGACACAGTGAAGAAAAGACACAAATCTTCTCACTGGACAGAAGAGGCTGAGAAGAGTTTCAATCTATTGAAGAGGAAGATCACGGAACAACCAGTTTTGGTGTTGCCGGATTTCCAAAAGATATTTCAAGTGAAATGCGATGCAAGTGGATTTTCAATCGGGGCAGTCTTGAGTCAGGAAGACAGGCCGATAGCATACTTCAGCGAGAAGATGAATGAAGTGAAAGTGAAGTACTCCACTTATGATAAGGAGTTTTATGCTATGATTCAGGCACTGAAGAAATGGATGCATTACTTAATCCCGAAAGAGTTTGTCTTATACAATGACAATCATGCATTGCGGTTTGTGACTCAACAGGAAAAGTTGAATCAGAGACATGTCAAATGGGTTGAGTATATGTATAATTTCACTTTTTTGATTAAACATATTTATGGTACTTCTAACAAAGTTGTTGATGCTTTGAGCAGGAAGTGTTTACTGTTGCAGGAGTTCAAAGTCAAAATGTTAGGTTTTGATGATCTCAGGGACATGTACGCAGATGATCAGGATTTTAAGGAGGTGTATGAAGCAACTGAGAATCCAGTTCTCAGAGATAGAAGTCAATGGACAGAATACATGATCCAGGAAGGATTTCTATTTAAGGGCAATCAACTGTGTATTACGAAATGCTCCATGAGGGAGAATTTGTTGAAGGAGAAACACAGTGGAGGATTAGCAGGGCACTTTGGTCACAACAAGATGTTCACAAACTTGGATGAGTCATATTTTTGGCTGGGAATGCGAGCAGATGTCAAGAGATTCATGGACAGATGCAGAATTTGCCAGCATTTGAAGGGAAGGAAGAAGAATGCGGGGTTTTGATCAACCATTTCCCATACCAAAGAGGCCGTGGGATGCAATCAACATGGATTTTTTATTGGGGTTGCCAAGAACACAAAGAGGTTTTGATTCAATCTTTGTGGTGGTGGATAGATTTCCCAATATGTCACACTTCATTCCATGTCAGAAAACCAGTGACGCAACTCACATTGCGAATCTGTTTTTCAAAGAAGTCATTCGACTTCATGGTTTTCCAAAGAGTATAGTTTCAGATCGAGATACGAAGTTCATAGGGAACTTTTGGAGGAGCTTATGGAAGAAGTTGGGAACTAACTTGTCATTTAGTTCAGCTTATCATCCTCAGACGGATGGATAGACAGAAGTAGTGAACAAAAGTCTGGGAGACTTACTGAGAAGATTGGTGACAGAACACCACAGCCAGTGGGACAACATATTACCATAAGCAGAGTTTGCTTATAACGACTCGGTTAACAGAAGCACCGGGAAGAGTCCATTTCAGATTATTTATGGCATGCAGCCAAGGGGAATTTCTGAGCTAAGAGATTCAGAACAGGCTGTGACTAAGAGTGCTAGTGTAGAAGATTTCACAGAGGCAATGAAATAACTTCATAGCCAGGTGAAGGAGCGACTACAAAACTCAAGTCAAGTGTTTTCACTGAAATTTCGTCTGCACATGGTGACAAGAACTCAACATCATCAAATAGTAATGAAGTCATTCATGGCACTGAATTTATTTCATAGCATTCCAAAAAGGTAAAAAACTATACAAAGTAGTGAAAAATTGAAGAGCGCTTTACAGAAGTTGGGCGCGCACGCACATGTGCGGAACAGAAACGTACCATGCGCGCATACACGCACAATGCACGGCTATTAGC
>ML799761.1:129927-161261 GCA_009831015.1 Picea engelmannii
ACCTCATTTTCTCAAGGAATTTCATGTAATGTTATGCTGCCTAGATTGTTTTAAGGACTCCATCCTTGACAAAGACACATTGGCATCATTTCATTGAGCAATCCACCTCTCCATTGAGTGGATGTGCTAGGAGTTCTTTCATCGCCACTTTTATTTTTCTTGTTGTAAGGAGAGAAAGTTTGTGAGGGCCCAAGAGACTTCCTTTGGAGGAAGAAGGGACTCATAGTCCCCTTTCTTCATTGTGCTTTGATTTCATCAATAGACCAGCCTAAAAACATTGGTGATATTGGTCTTTTTGTGTTTTTTGTCTCTATACCCATATGCTTATGATTTTAGTTTGTATTAGTTTAATTCTTTCTTATAGTTTTGTTTTTGTCTTTCTCTAACTCTTTCCTCTACAGCTGTCATGCTCAGCAAGACCCAACTGGGCATGTACGCACCTATTATTTTCTCACCAAGGTGGCGAAAAGGGTGCAACATCAGGAATACAAGTGTAGAGCCGATCAACATAGAAGACAACTTCAGTTTGAGGTTGGTGATTTGGTTATGGTACATTTAAGGAAGGAAAGGTTCTCGAGAGGAACATATAATAAGATGAAGATGAAGAAAATCAGACCATGTAAGGTATTGAAGAAATTTGGGGCGAACGCTTATGAGATTGAATTACCCGATGGGATCGAAATTTCTCCGATATTCAATATATCTGATTTGTACCCATATAAGACTGAGGAAGTAGGGATAAGAGATGAGAAGCCAGTGATCCAGTGGAGAAAGCATATGCCAGTTGCAAGTAAGCCGCAGATGGAGCACATACTGGATAAAAGAGTGAGCAGGAAGACCAGGCGAAAATAATACTTTGAATATTTGGTCAAGTGGAAGAACCATCCAGTTGAAGATGCCAGTTGGGAGAATGAAGCCAAGATCCAGAAGCATGGACACACCGTGCACGAGCTCATGGATAGGAGCCCATGAAAATTTTCAATCCACGGAGTATGATGCAGGAGCATCACCAACATCTCAAGCGAGCCAGCGCGGAGACAACCGACAACTGGAAAAGCGCCAGCGCAAATTTTGAAATTTCCTTGAAATTGATGCGCCATCTTAAATAAGATAATTAATAAGGAGTGCCTTTGTATAATGTAAATGGACCTTGAGTGATTTTCTCTTGTCCTTAGTAGAGAGAAGGCATTCAAATTAGTTAATGCAAGTAGGTAGAATTGAATGTGTAGATTAGACAATTTTAGAGCGCAAGAGGGAAATGGGATATAGACACCCTTGTTGTGTATTGTAAAATAATAAAGCAACATTGTTGGGAAGAGCAAGAGCATGCAGAGAGCTGTGTAAGAACACCCATGTACAAATGTTTGGATTAATAGAAAGAGTTTGATTCAAATTCATGGTTTCGTGTTTGTTCTCTGTGAATTAATGTTGAATGATATGCTCATGAATGTTTGCTTCCTGTTATACATTTGCTTTATATGCTGTGTATATGATTTCATGTTTTGAGTTTGAAGTTTGAAGGAAGTAGGAATGAGTTTCAATTGTTTCTCTATCTGAACAAGGGTTCCTGCAAGGGGTGCAGTCGAATTTTCCACAAGGAGTGCGTTGACAAAGGGTTCAGAGAGGGTAGATTTTGTTCTCATTCACACAGGAGTGCAGTCAAGAACAGGAGCCGTGCAAGGAGTGCACAGGCTGAGTAAAGTCTCAGGGTTGTGGACCTGAGTGAAGCGTTGAGAGACTGTTGTTGCAGGCGTGCGCAGGGTCGAAGGAAATTCAACACTTGGACGTGTCTGAAGGTTGCCGCAAGGAGTGCATGCAAGAGTCTTCTCTAAGACTCAGAGTTATAAGGAAGTTCAGGGAGGATAAATATTTATAACCGCTGAAAGGGTTGCATAGAAGTTGCACCTGGAAGAATTTAAGAAGGAATCATAAGTTTTCACGCAGGAGGATGAGTTCCGTGGAGAAAAACTCTTAGGTCATTCACATAAATCGTTAAGGAAGAACGGACGGCCGAAAATCTCTGAGGAGATTTCACGAAGTCCCATGAGCCGTCAGATCTCACGGAGAAGCAGAGGGGTTACAATGAAGCGTCGAAAGGTTATAAGCTTAGGAGGGGCAGGACCGTAGATCCGAGCCACAAGGACCGTCATATTTACACGTGGAATTCCATATCGGGGTTTCGTAGGTTGAAGTCCCGTAAACTTGGCAATGAGAATCGAAATAGAAATATCGAAAGCTAAGAGAATAGCGTGGGGCCACAAGAGTCAGTAGGTGGACAAGTGGCATGCTATTTCAGAGTTTCATGGAGTAAAGTTCCAAAATCATTGCATCAGGAATCGCAATACCGTGAAGTTTGAAATCCCAACAGAGGTGACGGGGCGGTGAAAAGTCAAAGCTCACAAGTGTATCGGAGTTTAGGAAAATCAGGATTCGGGAGTCGGGGAGACAAGTTTCCGACATCGCAATTGTTGAAATCACGATAGGAAAAATCCTGAAGTAAAAGGAAAAGGTCAGCGTTGACTGTTTTGGGTTTCGGGGATTCAAGAGTCGAATGCTTGACCACTGGATTTGCGAAGTTGCGAAGTCCGATCTCCGAAGTGTAAAGAGGGGATCCCGTGAGAGTTTGTTGTGGGTGCAGATTTCCCAATAGGGAAATAGAAGAGCCATTTAGAGTTCTTAGGGCCAGCGGTAAAGTAAAGATCCTGTGTCGACGTGGACCTTCCGACCTGTGGGTTGTGAGGTTGCGTGCATCGGCATCAATTTTCGACAAGTCTAGGTTTTATGGATATGTCAAGGGGGATGGTGGGTGAGATATTACTTAAGTTCCCTTCATAGAACATATCATGTGTAGACTCAAGAATGGTAGAAATGATGACAAAGATTGATGGGGTTGAGAGTCATTGGTAATCCTCGATGGTTCGTTGTTCCAGGAAGAGGATGGAATGATGATGTCCATCATCCCAAGGGGTATCTTCCATGAACATAACAGACATAATCATCTCCTATGTAGGAAAAATGACACAGAATGGATCTGGAGATAAATCACCAAGAGAGGGGGTTGCCGATGGAATGGCTTGATAAGTAGATCCAACCAGACTCGAAGGCATTTCATCACCATAACGAAGATTATCGTCGAGGTTGGGCACCATCCATGGGTCGTAAGACATAGGGGTTTCGTGAATAGAGGTGGATATCATGTTGATGGAGGTGACAAATGAATGTGGGACATAGGGTGGTGGAATGGGGAAAGTACCCATCAAAGAGGAATCTTTAAGAAGACCCACACTAACATTCTCATATCCAGGAGGGGGTTTTGCAATGAAAGTTATGTTGTCGGTATGTGCATCAGAGTGAAAGAAGGCCAATTGGTCTACGGTAACTACTTTTACTTGATGTGGGAAACACATGACATGGAGAAGAGTGGACACGATTGCATGCATGGAATCGATCCATCTATGGCCAAGTAGAAGGTTGTAATCGAGGGGAGCATCGAAGACCTCCACTTCAGTGTTGAACATTTTTCCTTCTAACGTAATAGGCAACGAAGGGAGGACACCATAAGGCTTAAAACCAGAGCCATTGAAGGCTTTGAGTGTGTTGTTGGATTCAATCAAAGGAGGAGAGTTGATGGCTTTCCATCAGGTAATAGACATGACACACATTGAGGCACCCTCATCAATAATTGTTCTACAAATGTTTTTTTCGGAGACAATAACTTATATTTGGAATGGGAGTTGAGGGGGTAACCTTGGAATGTGATCTTCCAAGTAAAAAATTATTAAATTTTTATATATGGGGTCGATTCCACCAATAGATTTCAAAAGTTCCTTTTGTTGTATAGGACAACTTTGAAATACTTTGAGGGCTGACATCATGGATGGTTCTTGGGACAGATCTTCAACAATACTGTAGTTCTGGGCAATAAGTGCATGAGGATTGAAAGCCAATTTTCGAACAACACCCTTTGGGGGAGGGAGAAGAACTGTATCTAGGCTTGGTCGTTCAAGATGAAGAGGACCATTGGTAGGTGGAGTCGTGGGAGATGGTTGGACCAACGAAGGAGGTATTGCATCAACCTTCTCTTTGGAGGAAGGATAATCTTTGGCTTGAGTGGTGAGTGTGATGTCATTCTATTTTGAATCGCCTATACACATTAAGAGATAAGATGTATTGGAGGGGGAAGGTTGGTCATAAATGACCAATTGGGCCTATTGTTGAGAAGGGAAGGGTTGTGACAATACGGCCAGAGTGGGGAGTTTCGTGGTCACTTGAAGGAACTTAATAACCTCAGCTCATCATGGACAATCCTTAGTGTAATGATCATCACCACAAATAAGACAAAGGTATCAGGGTTTTCACTTATCCCTATCATCAACAGGTGGTGTTTTGGTTTTCTCAGATTATAGATTATTTTTATCCTCCTTGTTCTTACCCTTTCCCTTTTTGGATTTATTTTTGTCGACGGGGGTAGATTGAACAAAGTTTACCTCAGAAGTCTTTCCGGTGGGAGGGGTGGGAGATGAAGCATTTTGAACATTAGAAGAAATGGGTTTGGGGTTGTTGCTAGAGCTTTGGATGGAGTGAGGTTGGGCATGGAAAGTGCTAATCACACCGTCAGCTGCATGAGAAGTAGCATGAGTAGTTGAAGCAGTGATAGTAGAAGGACAAGGTGCGTCAGGGAGTAAGTCGTAAAGAGTACCCATTTGTGAGTAAACGAGGTCGCAGTATTGAGCACGAATGATTTCCTGTTCTTCTATGACAACGCCAACCATGGTGATGTCATGAGTGATGTCGTTCACGAATGATTTCGTGAACCACTCTGCCAGCAACTGATTAGAAATTTCGAGTTTGATGAGATGTAATCTCCATCGCCACTCATGAATGTGATCAGAGATATGAGTGGCTTTGGTTTTTTTGAAAGAACTAAAAATCTTGGTTCCCATTTCGTAGTGGATTGGTAACTGGTAGTGGGTGAGGAAAGCCATAGTGAGGGTGTTGAACTCGGTGAATAAGCCTTGTGGTAATTCTATATACCACTTCATGGTGGAACCTGTGAGGGTTCACTGAAAAAGGTGTAAACGAATAGAGTCATCCATCAAGGAGTTGGATGAGCACCAAAGGTGAAAAGTCATTACATGATTGTTCGGGTCCTCTCCTAGTTTACCATCGAATTTAGGGATGTCGTATGGTATTTTGGCCGGTATGGCGGGCCATTGAGGAGAGTGACAGGTCAGATCATTTAAAATCCTCAACAGATCAGGGAGGTCCAAGGTGGCTAAGAAGGGTAACTGTCTATTCATATGTGGTTACTGGTGACTTTGGGGAGGGAGTCCCATCGGTAGACCAGTGATACCATAAGAAGTTTGCATATAATGCGTAGATCCAGGCAGATTCGGTTGTGAGTGTGGAGGAAAGTAATTCATAGGGTTGTACCCTTGAATAGGGGTGTGGGGATGAGCGTTCGATCCCCAAATAGGATTATACATGCCTAGATATGGTTGGCCTATACTAGGGGGTATGACGGAGCTAGCTTGAGGCTATTGCCCCCCAGTCGAGTGAGGATTATGTTGTGTAAGATAGTTCCAGTACTGGGCCAAGGATGGAGGTATGTTTTGTCCATAGGGTGGGGTCGGTGGAGGTTGACCTCCAATTGGGGGTTTCTTCCCAATTGGGATTTTTCCTGCAAAAGGGGATTGGGTTTGGCCTCCTTGGTGAAATTGTCCACCAACAGGAATCTGGTAATTAGGTGTGAAAGACAGGATGGTTCAACTAGGGTCAGTGCCTCCTATAGAGGATGGAAGAGGTCCTTTGAAAGGTGGTTGAGGAAGTGTCTAAATAAAACTGGGAATGAGATGGTGCCCAGAAGAAGTGGAAACGCCAAGAGTCTCAGATGATATTTGTGTAGGAACGGGAATAGAATCATTCAACGCATGATATTTGGGCGGAAGGGTTGGGGTGAATCTGGGCGAAAGCGGTGTGCCAATGGGGGCTTGGCTAGTCGTTGTAATCCCTATGTGAGGACTCGTAGTATCTGGGACCATTGTGTAATGGACCATTTGTAGAGGGATAGTCAAGATGTGGTTAGCTGGCAAAACGTCTATACTAGGAAAATAATAAGAAGTAGTAAAAGGTTCTGCATTTGGATCAGATTTTTTGGGCAGCTCAGGTGCGATAGTGATATCAACGCCTGCTTCTGAGCCAAAGAGATCCTGTCTAAAATCCCAGTAGTTCAAAAAGGATCTTGACCCTCAGGTCCTATGAAAGGTCTTGTTGGTGATCCAGAAGACTGAACAACTATATCTCTGGAAGAATTCAATCACGCAATATGTATCCCAGAGTTGGGAGGAAGTCAAAAGTCCTCTCGAGAATTGGTAATTCAGAACCGTTCTAAAGAGTTAGTTCTTTCCATTGGTGGATTGGCAACGTCTTGGACTTCACTCTGTTGAGGAGACACCTCTGGTGAGTTGGTAGGAAAGGGTTGAGAACCTTCTAGATATTTTGGGGGTAGGCCTTACATTCTATGTGAATAGCTTGGAGGGTCAATTGTGATCGAGTTATAATTTTTACGAAATAAATTCTATGGCCAACTTGGGTAAACAAACAACATGCACTAATAAAATCTAGGAAGCAACATCAACCAAACAAGACCTTCTAATTCTGAAGTCACTTGTTGGTGATGAAATCCAACGTCGCAATGACGAGACAAGAAGGGGCTAGGCCAGGGTGGAAAAGTTACGTGGACAACCTGCTTAATGGACTTACACCCTAGTGCAAGCTCCCACACACAATCATGGGTATACCCTCCAAGGAGCCCGAGTGAGTCTATCCAACGTCGATTCTAGGTACCGTGAAGACTTACCCATTCATAGTCACCTTGTGTAAGACCCTAAGCAGATAGGCTACTAAAGTTACCACTAACAACAATAACGCCTGGGGGAACAGTCGACAATCCGATCCACATGCAAGGGCAGGGTATCTAGCCCGAAATCAGCTTGAGAAGCTTCCACTCATCATTGTGGGTATAACTTCAAGTGACCCCCATAATATGTGCAATATCTACACCGATATCAACAAAGTAGGGTGAGTAACTCTGTCAATCTCAATGCGACCACAAGTTTGACCCTTGTGTGGGAAGGGCTTCCCAGGACAAAATTCTGCAAATGGAATTTGACACTCCTTATCACAAGATACTATTGTTTGTTTTGTGATTTGGAGAGTGTATCTCACTGCCTATTCCAAAGCTCTATCCTAACTAATGTTGGTGTAAAAGAGCTCTAGAAAAAGTTACTAGTTGAATTTTAAAATTGCGCAAATATCATTAAAGGTTGTTGTTACTCAAAAGGAGACGAAAATGAAACCGATGTTGTGTGAGACTCTGACCCAACAATGCATAAATAGGAATGAGTGATACAAATTTTTGTTTGATGAATCCTATTTACAGGAGGGAAAGAGGAGTTTTCTGTAACAATGTGAACTACGATGTATGATCTTCTCTGAAATGTAATATCAAACAACCATGAACAATGCAAATTCCCTATTCATTCTCTTTCAATACATGAATGCCAATATTTTCGAATAAAAAGTTGCTTAAAAAAAATAAAATGTCTTTAATTTTTATTAGAAACCAAGAAACAGGGATGGAACTAAGAAAAAGTAAGCAACCAACGAAAAAGAAATACACAACAAACACCCAAAACGATCTTTCAATGAAGACAAAAATAACAAACTGACAAGACCAATCTCTTCAAATGCACATGGGTAACAATTTTCTAAGAAATAAGCAATTGAAAAGGACAATTAATCTCAACTTTTAATCCAATCAAAGGCTACCGACCAAACAAGCACTCAGATTTCAGAATCAAAGATTATACCCTTGTTAAGAAAAGGTCAAGAGGTAAAAATTAAGAAAAAATGAACAAGAAGAGATTTCAATTTCTGAAAACTAATCATTCACAATATTTGAAGTCAAGAAACATTCAATCACTGGCCAGATAAGTTCTTTCCAGACACACCAACCAATCTGGTCATCTAAAGACACAAAAGACTTAATCCAAAAATTTTACAAGTGAGTACGCAGTCTGACAGTGGGGTATAGTGCGAGAATTAAGGATTCTCGCAGTCTAGACACAGGCAGGGTGCGAGAAGTTTGCACTAAACTAAACAGTGGGGTGAAAACCTCAGTTATTCTCACAAGCTACAGAAAGGTGTTGTGCGAGAAGGTCTGTAATCAAGCAAATTTTGGAAAAATGGCAGAACTTTTGAGGGAACTTCTGGATCCAGAGAGTTTGTGAGGATATCCTCAAGACTCAGAGATTGATTGGGAATGAAAAAGGGTAGGTCCATAGAAAATGGCTAAGAAAAAACCACCAAAATGGGTTGTATCCCCAGTGGAGTCAGCAATTTTGTTATCAGATAAATCGATAGGTGCAGACACTAATAGAACTCCCTAGATCCACCTGGATCTAGAACAAAACAGGATAGGACAAGACTCTTTCCCTAAGCTGCAGTCATTGAATATACTAATAAGAAGGAATGAGTGACATACCTTTATATCTCTTCCTTGGGTCTCTGGTGTTCCCGCTTCACTCCGGTGCTCTTGTGAAATCAGGTCCAAGACAACAAAAACCAACCAAAGTGAATATATCAAAGTATATTCAATGTCAACCTATGCATATGATCAAGGAGTTATGCAATAAATTAAGAGTGATTTTATGGGAAAGGGACATGCCAGTGTATTATATTAAATGAAAGTAGAAGATACAACCAGATGGCCTTGATGTCACAAGATTCCTTTCAGTGACCCTTGGTTCCAACACACACACTTGCTCTGCACTTGCATGAAGAAGATCCAATACAACTTGATAGACCAAATAGAGTCTTCAAGCTTCTATCCAAGTAGAGTTCTTCACACAATTCTTTTACCAATTCTTCATTCAATATTGCTTAACCTTTTCCATGAGAAACCTTTCAATACATAGGAGAAGGAGAGATGGTTAAATGGATGAGGATGATCCCAGTAAATCTAAGAAGTCATTAGGATGCCAACCATGTGAATGCCAACTCATTTTATAGAATATTTCCTTCTAGAACCTTTGTGACCTCTTCTCTTTTCCAATATTTGAAACAGGTTCACACCCTACCTATAGAGCAGACTACGAATAGTTCACACCCTAAGTTTGGGTTGCCTGCGAGAATGAATTATTTTCGCACCCTATAATATAGGCAGCCTGCAAACTCATCTTAAAAATGTGTTTCTTGGAAAGAGACAATAGTCACTTTCCTCAGGAAAAAAGTCCTTTTGGGAGCCTGAATACATCACTTGTAGAGACATCACCAGAGTGACCAAAATCATGTGTAACATCCATGCCTTTCCATAGCATTCCTTTCCATGTCATTCCTCTCCTTGTCTTTCCATGCCTTGTCATGCTGTACCATGCCATGCCTTGCCATGTCATGCATTTCCTTTCCTTTCCATGCCATCCCATGTCGTGCCTTGTCTTTGCATGCCTTGGCATGGTACGGTATGGTATGGTATGCCTTGCCTTTCCATGCCATGATATGGTATCTTTGGCATGGTATGGTATGGTATACCTTTCCTTGCCATGTTATGGTATGGTATGGTATGGTATGGTATGGTATGCCTTACCTTTCCATTCTATGATATGGTATGGTATGGTATTCCTTTCCATGGCATGCCTTTCCATACCATGCCTTGCAATTCCATTCCTTGCATTAAATTGTCATGCCATGTATTTCCATACCATGCCTTTCCATACCATATATTTCCATGTCATGCATTTCCATGCCTTGCCTTTCCATGCCATACCATGCCTTTCCATACCATGCCTTTCCATTCCATGCCTTGCCATACCATGCATTTCCTTTCCATACCATGCCTTTCCATTCCATTCCTTGCCTTGCCAAGCCATGCCTTTCCATTCTATACCATGCCTTTCCATACCATGCATTTCCATGCCATGCCTTTACATACTCCCCCAAACCAAATTGGCCACATGTCCCTGAATGGCTTGAGGAGACGAGTTCAAACTCATGATAAAACTCAAACCAAGACTCATATGGATGAATCGTCAGTTGCATTGGATCTGGAGTACCGATTTTCATCTATTGGGTCCCCTCCGCTATAATTTTGTTGACTGCAAAACCATTTTTTGGAGTATCTACGACAGTAGGGTTTTTCTCAATGACGCATAGTGCAATTTTTGAAGAGGGGGTTGATTTTCAAGAACACTATGTCGAGAATTTTCGGGTAGGGTAATCATGTGTACCTTGACCAAATAGACTTGCAGGAGCTTATGGAACTCCGTTATGCTTCTTAGTTAGGATTTTATGCCCCCAAACCAAATTGGCCACATGTCCCTAAATGACTTGAGGAGGTGAGTTGCAACTCATGATAAAAATCAAACTGGTACTCGTATGAGAGAACCGTCGATTGCATTGGATCCGGATCAATGGTTTTCATCTAGTGGGGCCTGTATGCTATCATTCTGTCGACCAAAAAACCATTTGTTGGAGTATCTTCAACATTAGTGTCTTTTTGAATGAGACATAGTGCAAGTTATGAACATGAGGTCAATTTTAAAGAACATTGTGTTAGGATTTTGTGGGTAGCATAGTCACGTGGGCCTTGGTAAAATAGACTTTTGGGAGCTTATGGAACTTTGTTATGCTTCTCATTTTGTATTTTATGCCCCCATACCAAATTGTCCACATGTCCTTGAATGGCTTGAGGAAGCGAGTTGCAACTCACGATAAAACTGAAACCAAGAGTCAAATGGATGAATAGTCAATTAAATTGAATCTAAAGAACTAGGTTTCATCTAGTGGGGGCCCTCCGCTATCATTCCCTCAACTGAAAAACTATTTTTTGGATTATCTCTAGCACTAGGGTTTTGCTCAATGAGGCATAGTGAAATTTCTAAAGAGGAGGTCGATTTTCAAGAACACTATGTTAGGAACTTTTGGGTAGTGTAGTTGTGTGGACCTTGGACATATAGACTTCCAGGAGCTTAAATAACTTTGTTATGGTGCTTGGTTTAGATTTTATGCCCCTAGACCAAATTGGTCACATGTCGTTGAATTTCTTGAGGAGGTGAGTTGCAACTCATGAAAAAACTCAAACCAGGACTCAGATGGGTGAACCATTGGTTGCATTGGATCCAGAGAACCAGGTTTCATCTATTAGGGCCCCTACACTATCATTCTGTTGACCAAAAACGAATTTTGGGAGCTTACAAAACTCTATTATGCTTCTCGGTTTGGATTTTATGCTCCCAGATCGAATTGGCTACATGTCATTGAATGAATTGAGGAGGCGAGTTGCAAATTGCGATAAAACTCAAACTGAGACTTATATGGGAAAACCACTAGTTTCATTGGATTTAGAGAACTGGGTTTTAGCTAGTGGGGCACCTATGTTATCATTCCGTTGAATAGAAAACCATTTGTTGGAATATCTTCGACACAAGTGTTTTTCTCAATGAGGCATAGTGAAAGTTCTCAAGAGGAGATTGATTTTGAAGAACACTATATCGGGTGTTTTTGGATAGTGTAGTCACTTGTATCTTGGACAAAAATAGTTTTGGGATCTTACAAAACTCCGTTATGCTACTCGGTTTGGATTTTACACCCCCTAACTAAATTGGCCACATGTCCCTGAATGACTTGAGGAGGCGAGTTGGAACTCATGATAAAACTCAAACCATGACTCTGATGGATGAGTCGTCAGTCTCATTGGATCCAAAGAACCAGTTTTTAGCTAGTGGTTCCCCTTCACTATCATTCCATTGAATAGAAAACCATTTTTTTGAGTATCTCCGACACCAGGGTTTTGCTCAATGAGGCATAGTGCAATTTTTGAAGAGGAGGTCAATTTTCAAGAAAACTATGTTGGGAATTTTTGGGTTGTGTAGTAGTGTGGTCCTTGGCCAAACAGAGTTTCTGAAGCTTAAAGAACTTCATTATGCTCCTCGGTTTGGATTTTATTCCCTCAGACCAAATTGGCCACATGTCATTGAATGGTTTGAGGAGGCGAGTTGCAATTCATGATAAAACTCAAACCATGAATCAGATGGGTTAACCAATGGTTGAATTGGATATGGAGCATATTTTTTCATCTATTGGGACCCCTACGCTATCATAACATCAATCGAAAATCATTTTTGCTAGAGTATCTCTGGTACTAGTGTTTTGTTTAATGAGGCATAGTGCATGTTCTGAAGAGGAGGTCGATTTTCAATAACACTATGTCAGAAATTTGTGTGTAGTGTAGGCACATGAGCCTTGGCCAAAAATACTTTTAGGAGATTACAAAACTTCATTATGCTGCTACTTTCGCTCATGGGCTAATTTTCCATGGTTTTTCCAAAAATGAGATTCGCTATTTTAAAAATGATTCACCCAAATTTTATAGGATAAAATTATTTTACCTTAAAAATAGCCAAAATTTTATAAAACCTATATAAAATACTTAGAAATTTTATTATTTTTACAAAAATATCGCCAAACATTTATAGTTGACATATGAAGGATTAGTAAGATTCACCAAGGTTTCTACATTTTAAATTAAATTTCCATCCTTAAAATCATCCCTAGCTGCTAGGTTTGGATTTTATGCCCCCAGACCAAATTGGCCACATGTCGTTGAATGGCTTGAGGAGGTGAGTTGTAACTCACGATAAAGATCAAGCTAGGAATCAGATGGGAAAACCATTGGTTGCATTGGATTAATGGAACTGGGTTTCAGCTAGTGGGGTGCCTATGGTATCATTCCATCGACTAGAAAATCATTTGATAGAGTATCTCTGACAATAGTGTTTTTCTCAATGGGGCATAGTGCAAATTCTCAAGAGGAGGTTCATTTTCAAGAACACTATGCCCAGTGTTTGTGGGTAGTGTATTCACGTGGGCCTTGGCCAAAAAATGATTTTGGGAGCTTACAAAACTCCATTATGCTAATCAATTTGTATTTTACGCCCCCTGACCAAATTGACCACATGTTCCTAAATGGATTGAGGAGGTGAGTTGAAAATCATGATAAAACTCAAACTGAGACTTGGATGGATGAATCGTCAGTTGCATTGGATCCAAAGCATCAATTTTTAGCTAGTGGGGCCACTCCGCTATCATTGTGTTGACCGAAAAACTATTTTTTGGAGTATCTCTGACACTAGAATTTTTCTCAATGAAGCATAGTGCAATTTCTGAAGAGGAGGTCAATTTTCAAGAACATTATGTCAGGAATTTTTGGGTAGTGTAGTCATGTGGTCCTTGGCCAAATAGACTTGTGAGAGTTTAAAGAACTTCTTCATGCTGCTCGGTTTGGATTTTATGCCCCTAGACCAAATTGGCCACATGTCGTTGAATGGGTTGAGGAGGCAAGTTGCAACTTGAAATAAAACTAAAAACATGACTCAGATGAGGGAACCACTGGTTTAATTAGATCCATAGCACTGGGTTTCCTCTATTTTGGCTCCTACGCTTTCATTCCATCGACCGAAAAATCGTTTGTTGGAGTATCTCTGACACTAGTGTTTTTCTCAATGAGGCATAGTGCAAGTTCTGAAGAGGAGGTCGATTGTAAAGAACACCATGTTGGGCATTTCTGGCTAGTGTATTCGCATGGACCTTGGACAAACACACTTGTGAGATATTACAAAAATATGTTGTTCTTCTCAGTTTGGATTTTATGCACTCAAAGAAAATTGGCCACATGTTGGTGAATGGATTGGAGAGGGGAGTTGCAACTCACAATAAAACTCAAAGAAAAGAGATCATAAGGCACAAAAATATTTTTATTCATTTTCTTGTTCCAGGTTATGGATTAAACAATCACTATATGGTTGAGTGTTAGAGGAAGCAATCCACCACCAAATATTGTGAGATTTGATTACATAACCAAGTTGTATATTCATGTATCATGTGGCTACAAACTAGTGATACCTATGGATACAGAACTACCCAAGTTATAGGGTCTAAAAATAAGAATGTAGATAATAGAAGTAAAACCAAATGGTTGTAATAAGTATCACTCTATTGCATTAATTGAACTCTCTCTATGAGAAAAATAATGGATTTAATATAAATACAACGAGCTTGATTTTTTGGATTAGGGAAACATCAACAATGTTACACATGCCACAAATTACTCCATAAAGCAAGGAAAATCAATTCATGCAAAGATAAGTAAGCTTAACTTGTTGAGTGTGCATGAAATTGTTGAAGTATGTTGCAAGAAGTGTGTGTAAAAACCAATTGCACATGCACCATATTCACCAACAACGCCCCATAAATGCAACTTAGGTGGGCTTGTGGTGGTGTTGTAGAGATAAAGAGATGGGTTTCAAAAAATATGAATCCATTTTAGATACCCATGTACAAAATGATCTCCTCAAAGAAGTGAGGATGGAGAAAACCTAGTGGAAACCCCCCTCCCCCCAAGAGAATAGAAAGAGAATACTAAGTAGCCCACTATAAAGAATAAGTCACCTGCACCCCCAATAAATATTGGAGATGAAAAAAATTTCTCTCTGTGAAATATTTGGTGAAAATGTCGACAATCTTCCCCATAGTTGGACAATATCTCAGATCAATGACTTGTCTATGAATAATATCCCAAATTAAGTGCATATGATCAATTTTCTTGGTTCATTGTTGATGAACTAGATCATGTGATATTTGAATGGTACTCTGATTGTCACATAAAGTGAAAAATCGCCAATGGTATTGGATACTAAATTTAGTAATAATATTTTGAAACTAAATGGCCTCAATGGATGCATTAATAGCTCCACATTACTTCTATTGTAGATAAACAAATAGTTGATTGTTTCTTGCTTGACCAATGAATAGGACCAAAACCAAGAGAGAAGAGGCATTCTAAATTCTATTTTTGATCTATAGCATCACCTACCTAATTAGAATATGTATACCCTACTAAATGAAGGTCCACACATGCTGCATAATGAATTCCAAACCTATGTGTTCCCCAGATGTAATGAAGAATCCACTTATCTTCCTTGTAGTGAAACTCATGGGGTTCCTGCATAAAATGGGAAACAATACCCATGGAATATGAAATGTCTAATGTCACGTGCATAAGATATATGAGGCTCCCAACTAACTATCAATATAAGGTGTTGTTAACCAAGGGTGAAGAGTACTCAGCCTTAAGTTTGACGCTAGAAAGGAAAGGAGTTGTAGCATTATTACAATTAGCCATATCAAATTGTGAGATTATGTTAGGAACCTAACCCCTCACGTAGGTAGGATAATATATTTCCATGTAATAATGGTCAATATTAATAAGTCCTAGCAATAAGGAAGAGTAAGTCCAATGTAAGAAGACCTAATATAAGCTTCCGCTTCTAGAGGGATCTTCCTCTAGATGGTTCTTTTGATAGACATAATTAGTATAAATAGGAGTCAAGGGTATGAGAACTTTTTTCTTGGATATTATTGTAATAGATATCTACTCTATTAGAGGTTACCCCCTTGAAGAGGCAAGTGAAAATTTCTCTCAGTAATCAAATTTCTCTTTTTGGTGTTATTCTAATATCATTTTGGTATTATTGTGGTGTTGTTCTAGTTATATTAATGTTCATCTTCCATTTGTAGCTATTTATTTATGTTCTGCATACCTTTTTTTATCCAGAATATTACAAGTGGTATCAGAGCACCTTCCTTGGAAGAAAATTGTGGGTTAATGTTTTTCAAGGTAGAGACGTATTCCAATGTCTTTAAGAAATAGAGATATGTCATTACACGCATAAACCTACGGTCGAGGATTCATACATGCAGGAAATACAAGTCGTACTTAAGCACACTTTTGTTGGCCACGCTCGTAACCCATGTTGGTACCCCTTCGAGTGGTAGCGCATTAGGCAACACCTATATACGGATCGACCTAGATCTCCTAAATCCCTCGACATATAAACCGATCGATCGCCTGACTTTTATAGTGTCACCGAGAAAAAAACTTGGGAAGATACTCTCTAGTAACTGGGTAGTTCGGTAGTACAACTAAGGGCACGGTCTAGCCTCCTTAGTTGGTGCCCTGAGATATTGAGTCGAGTACTACTATTGGACCCCACATGTATATCAGAGAGTTATAGCACAGGGAAAACCCTTGATTGTAGAACCCATGAATACCTACCCTTAGGGAAGAAACAAAAACAAAACAGACAAGATCTATTGCAGCACAACTCTGTCTCCTGCATTTGAGTTGCAAAATTTCTACACATGTCTTCCTGTTAAGAATTTGGGCATTTCATCACTACAATATTCTTTAGATCAGAGTATAACTCCACATGAGTAGAAAAAAAATG
The DNA here is from genome assembly GCA_009831015.1 of Picea engelmannii. Taxonomy (NCBI): domain Eukaryota; kingdom Viridiplantae; phylum Streptophyta; class Pinopsida; order Pinales; family Pinaceae; genus Picea; species Picea engelmannii. Next base: position 146,271 of record ML799761.1, read on the forward strand.
ATTATGGATCTTTTTGGCACCATTATTTGAAACATATTCCATTGTATTTCTCTCTTTGCCCTTATCGCAGCCATACCTATCATTTTTCAACAAAAAATTTTCTTGTGGACCCGACCCCCTTCCAACACCCTTATTTCGGCTTTACCCCATTGTATTTCACTCTTCTCCCTAATTGTTGTGATACAACTCACCCATAACCCGTTTTCTGTGTGGTCCCACCCACCCCTTTTCTTGTTCCCTCATCATCATCACCCATACCCGTAGCCAAGACATGGAATATAGCTTCACTACCTTGCACTCTAATTTCACATAAACCCAACAAGAAGTGTGACAACTCAGTGCCAATATTGCCATCATCAATAAAAATATGTGTTCCTCCATCACTGCCTAAATAAAAAAACGCAAAGAAGAACACAAACAAGACATTACTACCCAACTTGAATATGTCACTACGATGATCTGCGCCAAGCTTCATATCCCTGCAAATATTCTCGTATCTAACCCACCTTTGCATACTGAAGGTGAAACTTCCTTTCCTTCCTATAATTTTCAGCCCCATAACTTTCAGTGTGACCTACACCTTTTGCGTGCGGATGTGACTAAATTTGATGGATCGGATCCCACTAGTTGGGTAACTCAAATGGAACATTATTTCTCTTTATATGGCATTATAGATGAGTTGGAAAAACTACGGTATGGTGTTATCCATCTAGATCAAGAACGTTGGCAATGGTGGCAATGGAGAAAAAATATCAGCCAAGGGTATGTGGCTTGGACACACTTTGTGGCAGAGCTTTATGAATTATTTGAAACTGACACCAACCATTTAGGCCATTTGACAAAGTTGAAACAATATGGCACTATGGAAGACTTTATAATTTATTTTGAGAGATTGGATTTTCATACAGAGGGCATGTATGATGATTTTTGTAACGTCCTCCTCGTTACGACAACAACTCTGATAACAGGTGCATTTTTTTTTTTTTGTTAAAGGTGTGTGCACGCGTGTAAAAAGGAAATAGACACACTTGACTCTACGTCGCCACCCGACAACTAACAAGACACAACCACGATGATCACAACAAGAATACATAAGGTGCACAACAAGTAACTGCAAGCATTAAACGACATACTGTGTTATGTACAGTACAAACACAGATGGAAGAATCCATAGTAGTAGATTTTACTATTTCTGCACAGGAAAGTAGGTCGTTTAATCTTAGTTCTCTGCTCCGGAGAGAGAGAATGTCAGATAGGCTCCTAGCAAACTGCTTAGGCAGAAACTAGTAATCTTTGTCAAGAGGTCACAGTGGTGGGAACTCTGCCTTTAAAGAGCCCGGGACTACTGATACGACCTTAGAGGTGTGTCGCAAGAGTGGAAACCTTGCCTTTAAAGGGCCCGAGACTCTTGATACGACACTGGATTCTTTACACAGAAAATAATCACACACACAGACTTATATACATAGTGACTAGTTTTATCAGATCGAAGAGTCTGATATCATACAACTGTGAGTTTGGACAATTCCAATTATAGTACTAACCCTGAAATTAACCCGACCCTAAACATCAGCATAGAAAATAAACAACAACTTTATTAACCCTAAATTTAATAGCCCAACCCTAAGCCAATCAAATAAAAGCACCCTACAGAAGGAACCCAGCGGAGAACATGGAGGTGTCTACATCCTGCCCGACACAAGCAGACCCTATCCTACTAAGCTAAATATAAAAACATGATCATGAAGATCGCAGTCAACAGGGTTATCCAATTAATGCAAATTGTGAAAGTGGATCATTATTAACTCATTTAAATTACTCACTACTAGTACAGTATTGCATTGGAAGTGTACTTTTAATCACACTACAAGGTGAAGATAATTAATGTAGCAAGTCTGACCTTTAATTGGTTTTGACCTTAAAAATATAAATAACAGTATTTCTCTCTACAATCAAGTCTAGATTACCAAGGTCAACATCCCAACAGACATAACTTACAAATTACTCCTGGAAACTTTTAAATCATAATCTAATCATATAACCATTCAATTTTAACAATTTAACAATAAAAACATTATACCATAATCAACATAAAAATTTTCAACAATAATCATCATTACCAAGTTTTATGCGCACACTTAGAAGTACTATCTTATTGAACGCCCAACCAATTACCAATTCCAAGCAACACGATGTCTTCCATAAATAATCAGTAACCCAACAACATATGAACACTAAAAACGGAACTCCTTCTAACTTAATGAGACTCATTTAAATTCAAGCATATACTACTATGTAACCAGGGAGTAAATTAGTTCCATTTTAGAGCCATGTCCCTTGCATCGGGTCTTTTAGTGGTCTAATAACAACAACTTAATCAAGGGTATTTGAAATAGAATACATCATAATTTAACTAATAACAACTAATTAAATATCACTCACAAATGCAATTTACAAATTAAACTTGTAGTTCCAGCCCTCGCTAAAATCCTAATTAAACTTAACGAAACTTACCAAACTAAAATACAGCCTTAACTTACTGCATTAAAAAAATATCTAAACCCATTTTTCTTTTAAAACAACACATAAAAAGAAAATAAGAACAGAATGAAAAATAACTCAATCCCAAATCCCTAAAACAAATTTATTCACCGCAAAAAAAAAAAAACTCATGGTCAAAATTCAATAAACAACGACTAACCTTAAGCATCTTCTACCTACTCCGTTAGATGAAAAATACCCTGAATTATAAATTCTAACCTGAAGCATCTTAATTCTGAGAATGATCTCTGCATACAGTGGGGTGCATATTCATTCACTCGAAGTTTGGTATAATTCCAAACGACCGTAACTTTTCACTTTTCTCCACACATAAAAGGTTGCCAGATCTTGCAGGGAGGAATCACATTAATAAAGAAGTTAGCTACAGTATCAATTCATTGGCAAACACTGGCCCTCTATTTCATCATAGAATTGCAGATAAGGAAGTAACTCTGATGATGGATCTTGTGTGGGCATCCTGGATGGTATGATCATGTTGGCAAGAAAATGAGAAACAAAATTCTTGTAATCTGTTGAGAAAGTACTTCACCTCTGCTGCGGTTTCAACTGAACAACCCCAACTGCTACAGTTACTGCAATAACAATCTCTCCAGGAAATACCTATTGGATGTTCCGATTAATGAAATCAACCATAACTACGACTATAGGTTAATACAATCGTAGAGGGAAAGTGCAAACCATATGGACAAAGGCGCGAATTTAAACGGTTTTCTGAGGTGAAAAGGTGCAATTTGAATACAGTTGCAAAGTAGCAAATTTACCGGATTGTAACACCGTTTTGCAGGGGCGAAGTTGGGTGATTTTGAAAGCAGTTGCAGAGTTCACACAGGAATTCGTATTCCAGAAATTCACCCAATAGACAGTGAGCACGAATCTCCCATTCGCATGGGAAGGCAGATTAGCCAGTCATTAATTAAATCAATGGACATACAACTCAGGACGGCGATCCATCCCATCATTTTAAGAGAAATTCATTGGCTACCTTAAGAGTGGAAAAGGGGGTTCTCTACGCAACAATTCATATGCTTAAACAGTCAAATCGTATCCTCCATCCAGGCAAAATCGCGGTCTATATTCTATTGGTGGACTAGATAGTAAGATCGTTGGTCAGTAGGATTTCATTCTGCCATCAAGTATTCGCCATTCAACCATGCTAACAATAAGAGCTGGCTAGTTAACAATGCAAGAAATGAAGTAAACACTGTAAGTGGTTCAAGGGAAATCTCACACAAACCAGGTAAACATTTTACGGTCCTTCAGTTGTAAAAGGCCAGCAGTAGGTAATTTAAGGCATGGCATCTCAGGGATTTAAAACAAAACGTTGGTTCCTTGCTGAAAAAAAAAACAAAACATAAATAATGCAGACCCAAACAACTGACTTTTCCCAATCTGTCGGGATGCCAAGCAAACACAGACAGGGATAATTTAGAGCCTTTTCCTAATGGCAGGGATGCGGAAACTTAAATATTGTCAACACCTACCTATCCCTATCAATAAGAGTTGATTTCGCAGTTCTCCAGTACTTGTTGGATTTAAAATAAAACAATTTAATGACCAACAAATAGCATAATGCGATCGCTGGTAAAGTAGGATTAAAGGAGTAACCAGTAAAACTACTATCCAAATCTCAACACAACTTCCATCGTCATAAGGATTCATATACAAAATTTAAACAATTTTTTTTTCTTTTATTCTGAAACAACAAACGTGCCTGCGTACCTGTAACCAAAGGCGAATAACCCAAAGATGCTATCCCGCACTTGCGCTTCATCCGAGTCCTGCTTGCACTTCATCTAGATCATGTTTGTCGACCATCGATACTACACCGGTACCTCCCAGCCAATCGCTAGGGGTACTTTGCTTCCCCCTTAACCCCCCGAGCCGCAAAGGGGCCACACACTATCGAGATGGTATGTCTAGCTTCCCAGCTCACCCTGCAAGGCCGAGCTACCACTCCTATCCGAGATGGAAAATCCCAACTCTCCACAAGTAATCAGTCAAGTCACAAATCCGGCAGCGTAACGTTACGCTAATAGCTGATCCCCTTCTTCCTCATCTTCCCTTTCTTTTATAGAGTTTTTCGAAACTCCAACTTTCCCTAAATCACATTTTAATTAAGTTTTAATAAAAATATTCTAAATATTCTCCTTCGCACAAGTGTCGTCCATCCCCCTCTTTCCTCAAATAATTATTTTCTTTAATTTATTAAATTACTCATTTCCCTCACCCACCTAGAGTTGCTCCTAAATTTCCTCCTAGGTGCTCCTATATCCCCTTACATGTTTTAAATAATTTCCCTAAAAATTAAGTTGCTAAATTAGCTCAAATTAGAAGGTTCTTAATTGCAGATTCCTTACTATGTTGACCTCGCTTTTTACCATAAGTTCCCAACTTTCCTTAATTATGTTTCCTCCATTACTTAGTTTCCTAATTCTTATTATTCCCTTCTTTCCCCTTTTTATTAGAGCCAAAATGGCAGTTGCGCTGTTTACTCTTTTCCCTTTATTATTAATTTAAATCTTTTTATACTTCCCCAAGTTAAATAATTTATTTCCTCTTTGCAATTTAAAACCACAGATTTTAATTAAATTATTCCTCTCTTCATTTTACCCTCTAAATTTAAGAAGACTAAAACTATTACTTAAGTGGGTTTTAGTTTATATCTTTATTTTTATTTTTATAGGGTCTTTTTCTTAAGTCTTAACAAAATTTTACCCTAGAGAAGTTTTAGACTTAGGTTTAGATTCTAAACTGGGCGACAATTATTTAGGGAAGTCGTTTTAAGAATTTCTTAAGGTGTTAAATGTCTTAGGTCCATCTAGGTTTGTTCSTTCCTCATCATCAATGCGACGTTCCCTTCAGAATGCACCACGTGCTCCAAGGGTGCCACTCGCCTCGGTTCTTTCTTTTGCACGACGTTCCCTTCAGGATGCACCACATGCTCCAGGGGTGCCACTCGCTAACTTGTGTTTCTTTCGTGCGACGTGCCCATCAGGATGCACCACGTGCTCCAAGGGTGCCACTCGCCAACTTGACTGATTGGTAGACATTTATAACCCCTAGAGTCAACACTCCGCCAGGTGAACTTGTGGGAGACTAAGGGCTCTAAGGAATAAGTCCCCCACCTTATTGCGTGCCCCTTAGAATCATCGTGAGTGATTGTCGCAGTCTACCCTCACGACATGATGGATCCTCTCGAACTAGGTAATTGTTAACCTATAGTTTGAGCCATGGTGGGAGTGCTAGTAGGCTGTGGAAGGGCTGTTGTCCACCCCTCTCCCTCAACCTCTCTGGAAATCGTGTGTGGCCCCTTTACTCCATATGTGAGTCTGGTCAGCAAGCTATCGTCAGCCCGCAACATCAACAATCATGTCAGAACATGTCCACATCAATCATCAAATCAATGAAATGTCACAGTAAATAAATCAACCCAAATAGCACACTCCCTGACTCAGTCCGAAGTCCAAGGGGTTCCATTGATGCCTCTACATCCTCAAGGTCTAAAACCCTACACACTCAATAAAACTAAGTCAATAGCACCTGTCTATGTTAAAGAAGTAAAACATCATGTCATATATCATAACGCATCATAATCAAGGATAAATGTTTTAATATCATATAGTCCAGATCACTTGCGAGCAAGTTTCCTCAAAGAATAAGTTTTCTCAGTGCGCCAGAGCGGGATGTTACATACACCCCTGCTTGGTCTAAACTTTGCCCCGAAGTTTCTAGTATAAATGCCCAAAGAAATGTATCCCAGTATCATAAGTCTATCTATCAAACAAAAATGGAAATTGTTGGCGCATATCATATGCATCCTCCCAGGTCATCGAGTGTGGACTATAACTATCCCACTGGACCTTGACCTGATCTACCATTCGACGTCGTAGCTGTCGAACACGATGATCCAATATGCGGACCGGCTCAGCCATGAGCGCTCCCTCGTTCGATACCTGGAAGGAACTCATGTCAATCACATGTGTAGGATTGCTAATATAATGTCTCAAAATAGATACGTGAAAAACATCGTGCATACACCTCAAAGAACCAGGCAAGGCTAGTCGATACGCCACAGGCCCCTTTCTCTCCACAATCTCGAAAGGTCCCATGAACCTAGGAGAGAGTTTAGCTCCCTTTACAAACTTGATTGAACTCTTATGCGGTTTAACCCGCAAGAAGACTTGATCGTCGACCTCGTAACTACAGTCGAATCGGTGCGCATCGGCATAACTCTTCTGTCGATCATGCGCTTCTTTAATCCTTTGTCTTATGGTTTGCATTTTCTCTTCCATTTCTTGGATCGCTTCTAGTCCCACCAGGACCCTATCCTCAAGCCGATCCCAACTCAAGGGCGTCCGACAGGGTTTCCCATAAAGAAACTCAAAAGGCGCCATCTTAATGGTGCTCTGGTAACTGTTGTTGTAAGCAAACTCTACTAGAGGTAAGAATTCCTCCTAATGCTTTTGTTGGTCCATCACGTACATGCGCAACATGTCTTCCAAGGTTTTGTTTTTTCATTCTGTCTATCCATCCGTCTCTAGGTGATACGCAGTACTAAAGTTAATTTGGGGCCCCAAGGCCTCTTGGAAACTCATCCAAAATCGTCTAGTAAACACCGATCCTCGATCGGATATAATCTTCTTAGGCATGCCATGTAGCCTCACAATCTCACTGATGAAAACTCTCGTTATGTCAGGTGCCTAATACGTCGTACGCATAGGAATAAAGTGAGCACTCTTCGTCAGAGTGTCTACTACCACAAAAATCGAGTCATGTCTCTTTGCCATCAATGGCAATCCAACAATAAAATCCATCGAAATGACCTCCCATTTTGATTCCGGGATGGCATGTGGTTGAAGTAATCCTGTTGGGTGTCTATGTTCAACCTTTACCTGCTGACACTCTAGACATCTGGCCACATATTTTACTATGTCAACCTTCATTCCCTTCCAAAAGAATAAGGGTTTAAGGTTTTCCCTCATCTTCGTGACTCCCAGGTGAGTTATGTAGACTGCTCTATGAGCCTCGCTCAGGATCAACATCCTCAACTCGTTGTTTGGCGGTACATAAATCCGACTTTTAAACCTCAATAAACCATCGCTATCAAATGAATATCCCTCATATCGTGGTACCATCATTGTGTTTTGTCTGATAAAAGCCTTGACCTCTTTGTACCAGTCATCGTCACACTGTAAATTGATAATCTTCTCACATAGATTCGTCTGAAGAGGCAACACCGAAAAGACGTGTGGCCTTCGACTCAAAGCATCTGCCACTTGGTTCACTGTTCCCTTTATGTAAGTGATCTCAAAGTCATACTCGCTAAGCAATTCCGACCAACGTCATTGTCGCGCGTTCAGGTCGCTTTGCGTGAAAATGTGTTGTAGCCCACAATGATCAGTCTTTAATTCAAATTTTCATCCAACAAGGTAGTGTCTCCAAACCTTCAAGGCATATACGATGGCTAATAAATCCAAATCGTGCGTCGCGTAGTTCTCCTCTTGCCTTCTCAATTTCCTCGAAATGTAAGCAATCACTCATCTGTATTGCATCAAGACTCCACCTAAACCTTCCTTGGATGCGTCTGTGCATACCAAGAAGTCCACATCCATGTCAGGGACCTTTAGTATTGTCATTTTGGTCAACAACTCTTTAAGCCTCTAAAATGCTTCCGCGCATTTCTCGGTCCAAACGAACTTCTTGTTTTTCCTCTGCAATTCCGTGATCGGATTTGCTATCTTCAAAAATCCCTCGACAAACCGTCGATAGTATCTTGCTAACCCCATAAAACTATGCACTTATGTGACATTCGTCAGAGCAGGCCATTCCATAATAGCCTCAACCTTGGTTGGATCCACGACGATACCTTCGCCAAAGATGACATTCCCTAAGTAGTGAATCCTTGATTGATAAAAAGAGCATTTAGATAACTTCCCATACAAGTTGTGCTCTTGTAGACACCGTAGTACCAAGCACACATGCTTGTCATGCTCCTCCATCATCTGAGAGTAGATCAAAACATCGTCAATGAATACTTGGAAGAACTTGTCCAAGTACTCACGGAACACCCCGTTCATCAAACTCATAAATACCCCTAGGGCGTTTGTTAGTCCAAATGGTAAAAAAGTAAACTCGTAATGTCCAAATCTCATCCTAAAGGCGGTCTTAGGGATGTCATCCTCCTTGATCCGCAACTAGTGATACCCTGATCGCAAATCGATCTTGGAGAACACCATCTCTCCCTTCATTTGATCGAAAATATCATCAATTCTCGGCAAGGGATACTGATTCTTGATTGTAGCCTTGTTCAGTTGACGGTACCCAATGCAAAGCCTCCATGATCCGTCCTTCTTCTGAATGAACATAACTAGTGCACCCCATGGTGACACACTAGGGCGTATCAGTCCCAGGTCCAACAACTCCTTCAGTTGCATTTTCAACTCCTGCAACTCCGGGGTCGACATCCGATAAGGCGTTCTTTCTATCGGTTTGATCCCCGGTTTCAGGTATATGGTAAACTCCAAGTCCCTCTCCGACGACATCCCCAGTAACTCCTCCGGGAACACATCCGAAAAATCTCTCACCACTGGAAGGTGCTCTATACCTTCCGCTACTCCCTTCTCATTTAGCTCAAGGATTGCATAAAGCTTGCACCCCTTGCGCATACTCTTTCGTAACTGTAAGGAAGAGACGAACCTCAGGGACACTCCCTGGTTCCGTCCTACAATCACACGTCTCTATCCTTCATCATCGACCAAGCTCAACCATTTCGTCATACAGTTGAGTATCGCCTCATGCGATTCCAACCAATCCATACCAATCACGACATCATAAGATCCTAAGATCGTGACGTACAAGTTGACCCTCGTGAAAAACTCTCCCAGGTTAAGGGAACAACCTGTAACTTTTCCTCCAACCTTCTATTTGGCTCCTGAAGCCATCTCTACAAAGCTAAACTCGTCCTTTTCGACTCCCTTTACCTTAATCCTTTTTAGCGCTGCACCAGAAATGAAACTCTCAGTAGCACCTGGGTCTATCAAAATAATAAGGGTCTGGTCAGTGAAAGTACTTGTCGTCTTGAGCATAGTCGACGGGTGCTCTGCCTGGCGGTTATTCACCACTGTATGAATCCGATGGGCCTTGCCCAAATCTCCCACGGTAGTGGGTGCGGTTGATCTGGACACTCTGGTCCTCTCCATAGGACAGTCGCACTAGTAGTGTGGCTCCCCACACGTCCAACACCCCTTCTTCAGCCCAGTAGTCCTAGTACCCAAAGTAGAAGATGACGACCCACCAGCCTGGAACCCAGGTCTGTTCTGTTGAACAGGCCTAAACTGTTGTTGTTGCGGGCGACGTTGTTGTTGATGCCGTGGTCCCTTTTAAGGTGCCCGTTGCTAAGGCGGCGGTCGTCGGGGTGTAGTGAAAGTGGATCCTCTCTAGAAGCCACAATATCCCAGCGTATGTCTCGCTGGTGTCTGATGTTGCGGTGTACCAGATGAACCATGTCTAGCTAGTCTCACTGGAGTCCTGGTCTGACCCCCACTGATAAGATCCTCCTCTGCTATGAGGGCCTTTTGGATAGCGTTGTGCAAGGTTTGAGGCATAAAGATCCTAACCTTTGCACGCAGGTTGTCGTTAAGGCCAAACATGAACCTGTTGACCTTGAGCTTCTCAGTGTCAAGGTGAGGAGCATACCGGAGCATCTCCATAAAACGTGCCTCATACTCGGGCACCGTACGACCTCTCTGTCATAATGTGTTGAACTCATTGAGCTGACACTCAATGAGTTCCTCTGAAAGGTACCTCTCTCGGAACTGTTCCTCGAACAGTTCCCATGACACGTCTTCAATGGCCATGTTCAGCTGCTGTAGGAGCGTCTTCCACCATAGAAGAGCGCTCCCCTTTAGTTGAAAGACCTCCATGCGGACCTTCATGTTCGAGGTATAATCGCGAAGTGCGAAGCACATCGCCATATTCTCCCACCATGCCTTGGCAGCGGCGCCATCTGAGGCACCAAATAACTCGGGAAATTTAACCTTCTCGAGTTCACGGTGAATGCTACCAGTAACGCCAGTGCACGCGACGGAACCTCAGTGGGTGCCGGTGCCCTAGCCTCATCTCTGTCCAAGCGACTGATCAGTACCTCGGACATGTGCTGAAAATATCTCATCATCCCGACCACGTCACCAACTTCTATATGCTCTTGTCCGAGAACCTGCTCGCCTCTCTAGGGGTTAGACCCCTTAGGCATGTTTGCTACTGGAGGCGTCACGCCTCCTCCACTAGAACCCCGTCGTCTGCCTCCGCAGCATCCTCTAACCATGATTACCTGCATGCACATAATCAACTCGATCAACAACAGTATAATCAAATCAATCATGTTACGAAAGCCATAGTGAATCCCAAGTCGTGGGTCGAACCGGCTCTGATACCATATGTAACATCCTCCTCATTACGACAACAGCTCTGATAACAGGTGCAAATTTATTTTTTTTGTTTAAGGTGTGTGCGCGTGTGTAAAAAGGAAACAAACACACTTGACTCTATGTCGCCACCCGACGACTAACAAGACGCAACCACGATGATCACAACAAGAAGACATAAGGGGCACAACAAGTAACTGCAAGCATTAAATGACATACTGTGTTATGTATAGTACGAACACAGATGGAAGAATCCATGGTAGTAAATTTTACTATTTCTGCACAGGAAAGCAGGGCGTTTAATCTTAGTTCTCTACTCCAGAGAGAGAGAATGTCATATAGGCTCCTGGCCGACTGCTCAGGCAGAAACTAGTAATCTCTGTTAGGAGGTCGCAGTGGTGGTAACTCTACCTTTAAAGAGCCTCCAACTACTGATACGACCTTAGAGGTGTGTCGCAAGAGTGGAAACCCTGCCTTTAAAGGGCCCGAGACTCTTGATACGGCACTGGATTCTTTACATAGAAAATAATCACACACACAGACTTATATACAAAGCGACTAGTTTTATTAGATCGAAGAGTCTGATATCATACAACTATGAATTTGGACAATTCCAATTATAGTACTAACCCTGAAATTAACCCGACCCTAAACGTCAGCATAGAAAATAAACAACAACTTTATTAACCCTAAATTTAACATCCCAACCCTAAGACAATCAAATAAAAGCACCCTGCAGAAGGAACCCAGCGGAGAACATGGAGGTGTCTACATCCTGCCCGACACAAGAAAGCCCTATCCTACTAAGCTAAAGATAAAAAAATGATCATGAAGATCGCAGTCAACAGGGTTATCCAGTTAATGAAAATTGCAAAAGTGGATCACTATTAACTCATTTAAATTACTCACTACTAGTACAATATTGCATTGGAAGTGTACTTTTAATCACACTACAAGGCGAAGACAATTAATGCAGCAAGTCTGACCTTTAATTGGTTTCGACCTTAAAAATATAAATAACAGTATTGCTCTCTACAATCAAGTCTAGATTATCAAGGTCAACATCCCAATGGACATAACTTACAAATTACTCCTGGCAACTTTTAAATCATAATCTAATCATATAACCATTCAATTTTAACAATTTAACAATAAAAAATTTATACCATAATCAACATAAATTTTTTCAACAATAATCATCATTACCAAGTTTTACGCGCACACTTAGAAGTACTATCTTATTGAACGCCCAACCAATTACCAATTCCAAGCAACACGATGTCTTCCATCAATAATCAATAACCCAACAACATATGAACACTAACTTAATGAGACTCATTTAAATTCAAGCATATAATACTATGCAACCAGGGAGTAAATTAGTTCCATTTTAGAGCCACATCCCTTGCATTGGGTCTTTTAGTGGTCTAATAACAACAACTTAATCAAGGGTATTTGAAATATAATACATCATAATTTAACTGATAACAATTAATTAAATATCACTCACAACTGCAATTTACAAATTAAACTTGTAGTTCCAGCCCTCGTTAAAATCCTAATTAAACTTAAGGAAACTTACCAAACTAAAATACAACCTTAACTTACTCTATTAAAAAAATATCTAAAGCCATTTTTCTTTTAAAACAACACTTAAAAAGAAAATAAGAACAGAAGGAAAAATAACTCAATCCCAAATCCCTAAAACAAATTTATTCACTGCAAAAACAAAAACTCATGGTCAAAATTCAATAAACAACGACTAACCTTAAGCATCTTCTACCTACTGCGTTAGATGCAAAATACCCTGAATTATAAATTCTAACCTGAAGCATCTTAATTTTGAGAATGATCTATGCATACGGTGGGGTGCATATTCATTCACTCGAAGTTTGGTATAATTCCAAACAACCGTAACTTTTCACTTTTCTACACACATAAAAGGTTGCCAGATCTTGCAGGGCGGAATCACATTAATAAAGAAGTTAGCTATAGTATCAATTCATTGGCAAACACTGGCCCTCTATTTCATCATAGAATTGCAGATAAGGAAGTAACTCCAATGATGGCTCTTATGTGGGCATCCTGGATGGTACGATCATGTTGGCAAGCAAATGAGAAACGAAATTCTTGTAATCTGTTGAGCAAGTACTTCACCTCTGCTATGGTTTCAACTGAACAACCCCAACCGCTACAGTTACTGCAATAAAAATATCTCCAGGAAATACCTATTGGATGTTCTGAATAATGAAATCAGCCATAACTACGACTATAGGTTAATACAGTCGCAGAGGGAGAGTGCAAACCGTATGGACAGAGGCACGAATTTAAACGGTTTTCTGAGGTGAAAAGGTGCGATTTGAATACAGTTGCAAAGTAGCAAATTTACCAAATCGTAACACAGTTTTGCAGGGGCGAAGTTGGGTGATTTTGAAAGCAGTTGCAGAGTTCACACAAGAATTCGTATTCCATAAATTCGCCCAATACACGGTGAGCACGAATCTCCCATTCGCATGGGAAGGTGGATTAGCAATTCATTAATTAAATCAACGGACATACAACTCAGGACGACGATCCAGCCCATCGTTTTAAGAGCAATTCATTGGCTACCTTAAGAGTGGAAAAGGGGGTTCTCTACGCAACAATTCGTATGCTTAAACAGTCAAATCGTATCCTCCATCCAGGCAAAATCGTGGTCTATATTCTATTGGTGGACTAGCTAGTAAGATCGTTGGTCAGTAGGCTTTCATTCTGCCATCAAGTATTCGCCATTTAGCCATGCTAACAATAAGAGCTGGCTAGTTAACAATGCAAGAAATGAAGTAAACACTGTAAGTGGTTCAAGGGAAATGTCATGCAAACCAGGTAAAAATTTTACGGTCCTTCAGTTGTAAAAGGGCGGCAGTAGGTAGTTTAAGGCACGGTATCTCAGGGATTTAAAACAAAACACTGGTACCTTGCTGAAAAAAAAAAAAAAACATAAATAAAGCAGACCCAAACAACTGACTTTTCCCAATCTGTCGGGATGCCAAGCAAACACAGACAGGGATAATTTAGAGCCTTTTCCTAATGGCAGGGATGCGGAAACTTAAGGATTGTCAACACCTACCAATACCTATCAATAAGATTTTATTTCGCAGTTCTCAAGTACTCGTCGGCTTTAAAATAAAACAATTTAATGACCAACAAATATCATAATGCGATCGCTGGTAAAGTAGGATTAAAGGAGTAACCAGTAAAACTACTATCCAAATCTCAACACAACTTCCGTCGTCATAAGGATTCATATACAAAATTTAAACAATTTTTTTTTCTTTTATTCTGGCACAACAAACGCGCTTGCGTACCTTTGATCGAAGGCGAATAACCCGAAGATGCTATCCCGCACTTGCGCTCCATCCGAGTCCTGCTTGCGCTTCGTCTAGATCATGCTTGCCGACCTTTGAGACTACATAGGTACCTCCCATCCAATCGCTAGGGGAACTCTGCTTCCCCCTTAGCCCCCCAAGCTGCAAAGGGGCCACACACTATCCATATGGTATGTCTAGCTTCCCAGCTCGCCTCGCAAGGCCGAGCTACCACTCCTATCCGAGATGGAAAATCCCAACTCTCCATAAGTAATCATCCAAGTCACAAATCCGGCAGCGTAACATTACGCCAACAACCGATCCCCTTCTTCCTCATCTTCCCTTTCTTTTATAGAGTTTTTCCAACCTCCAACTTTCCCTAAATCACATTTTAATTAAGTTTTAATAAAAATATTCTAAATATTCTCCTTCGCACAAGTGTTGTCCATCCCCCTCTTTCCTCAAATAATTATTTTCTTTAATTTATTAAATTACTCATTTCCCTCACCCACCTATAGTTGCTCCTGAATTTCCTCCTAGGTGTTCCTAGATCCCCTTACATGTTTTAAATAATTTCCCTAAAAATTAAGTTGCTAAATTAGCTCAAATTAGAAGGTTCTTAATTGCAGATTCCTTACTATGTTGACCTCGCTTTTTAC
>ML799761.1:170377-226197 GCA_009831015.1 Picea engelmannii
TTTAAATATTGATATGGCTAGTATCTTAGCAAAGGTTAATGTACCCGTCCCTCTTAGTACTGATATTGTATTTTTTTTTTAAATACCTACAAGAAGGTCGCTATTGCGACATTTTGGAGTGTCGCTCCCATAGAAACCACGTCAGAGATGATACCTCTTAATGTCTCTCTTCCCACGTTCTAGACGAGAACTTGCCACCTTCAAGACGTCGGTCTTGCCACGTTGTATATTTCTCTATTGCCACGTTTCAGACGTCTGAAACGTCTCACTTGCCACATTTTAAACGTCTCACTTGCCACGTTTGAAACGTCGTCTCACTTGCCACGTTTTAAACGTCTCACTTGCCACGTTTGAAACGTCTCTCTTGCCACGTTTGAAACGTCGCAATTGCCACGTTTGAAACGTCGGTCTTGCCACGTTTTAAACGTCGCAATTGCCACGTTTGAAACGTCGCAATTGCCACGTTTGAAACGTCGGTCTTGCCACGTTTAAACGTCGCAATTTCCACGTTTGAAACGTCGGTCTTGCCACGTTTGAAACGTCGCAATTGCCACGTTTGAAACGTCGGTCTTGCCACGTTTGAAACGTCTCAATTGCCACGTTTGAAACGTCGGTCTTTCCACGTTTCAAACGTCGCAATTGCCACGTTTGAAACGTCGCAATTGCCACGTTTGAAACGTCGCAATTGCCACGTTTGAAACGTCGCAATACAGACGAAAACTAGGTCGTCGGAAAAACGACGTCATGTGAAACGACGTTTGAGGGGGTCCGAGGTTTGTCGGTCTTCCGACAATAGAAAGTGGCAATTGCGTCGAATGCGCCGTCGGAATTTGACCCAAATGCAGTAGTGTATGGTTTCAACACTGAACCTAGATGGGCCATGAATGTGGAATTTGAAATAAATTTTCCACAAGGATTGGATGTACAAAGTGCCAGAGGGGCACTGAGAGAGCTCCTGAGTGGTAATGGAAAGCCCAATAGGAGTGGCAGAGTAGTTATCACAACAGCCATGGTATTGGGCCACAAATTTCAAATTTGAGAAGTAGGATTTGTTCGGGAGAAGGCATACCCTTCACAACTGTCAGATATGGAAAAAGGATCATGGTGGTTAAGCACCGAATTCCTCCAAACTTTGCCACTCCGACTATTTGAATTTCTTTGTCATAAAAGAGGAAAAATCCCTAGAGCTCCAAAGTTCCAGAGTGGATCTACAACGTAGATCACTGGGAGAAGTGCTTGACCGTTGGATTTGGAAAAATATAGATCAGAGCTGTTAGATCAAGAAAAGATCAGGAGGTGAGGCATAGTGGTGAAGATCATATGCAAGTATTCATATCTACACATGAGTGAATTTGAGCCATAGATCTCATTTCATTTTTGAGGTTCGACACTCTAGGAGAAGCGAGTCCTCAAGTTTCCAGAAGGGAAATCTCCCGAAGTCTCGAACTCCAGAGTTAATATGGACAGTTCGTGTTTGAGGACATGTGTCTGCAAATCAAACTATTAGAGAGTTCAGTGTTCAATGGATTTATGGTGTAGTGTGTACAATTCTCCCGAAGTCCCAGAGTCCCGAAGTCTCGAATCTCTGGGAAAAAATTGTTCGAAAGTTCGACATTCGAGAGTAATAGAGTGTTCTAGTGTTGGATCGCCCAAAGGCTGAAATTCCAAAGTTCCATAGTGCAACTGTGAAATGGAAGGATGACGTCACTAAGGGTGATGTGGATCTCCTATAAATTTTACATGTGCACTTGCTTTCATACCATTTATAGTCCCTTAGTACCAATTGGGACTTAACATGTGTCACCTGTCGGTGGGGCCACATGTCACTACATTAATTTTTTGACAAGCAAGAAAAGGAGATTGTTGTATTCGCCAGTTTGACATTTGGGTATTTTGAAGTGTGGTAAGGTAAAGTCTCCCAAATTCCCAAAGCACTAGAGTCTCAAAATTTTAGAGTAGCACAGTTCGGAAATTCAGAGTTTAGAAGAAATGGGGAGTAGTGTTGAAGAAAGCTTCGAAGTCTTAGGGCCCTGAAGTCCCGAAGCTCCAGAAAGCGACTGCTCAAAAGTTTATCATTTGGGATGAACATTTTTTTGAGCCAATAAATCCTCCAAAGCCCAAAGATATGAAGTTCTGAAGCTCAAAGCTATGAAGTTCTGAAGCCTGAATTGTGGCGTGGCATGATGACGTCACGTGGGGTGACGTGGACCTCCTCTAGGCATGCCCCATGTCATATGGTTTGTAATTTTATAGGCCCTGTTGTACCAATAGAGATCCAACATGTGTCACTCCATGTTTCACCACCTTAATAGATGACATTTGTACTAACTGGACCCTGGACGGTTCAGAAGTTCGGTAATTCGATGTTCGGAGGAAATATTAGAAGAAGTTATGGAATCCTTCGAAGCTCAAAACTACAGAGTGTCAGAGTGACATGACGTAATGATGTCACCACAAGTGACATGGACTTGGTAAGAAATTTGGCATTCGGGAGGTTTTAAGGGTGATGTAGAAGAAATCTCTGAAGACTTGGAGTCTTGAAGCCTTGAAGTCCGGTAGCACAAGAAAGACATGACATGTAGATTCCACCTAGGGTGACGTGGACCCATTCTAAGAATTCCATGTGTCAACTTGATTTGTGATTTTCACATGCCATTTGTACCTGTTAGAACATGACATGTTTCATCCATCATATTGAGCCACATGTCCACTCCTTAATGTTTCCATGTAGCACCCTGGTACGTGGATGTTGATGAGACTCTTAAAGTTCTCCAATTCAGTGTTCGGGCAAATGAGTGAAGAAGGAAGGAAAACCTCCAAAGAAATAATTTTTGAAGCCCTAAATTTCCCTAGGCTCCGGATAAGAACATGAATACTCATGCCTGGTTACATCCTATGGTCAAATGCGGTTGGGAGCTAAAGAAAAAGGGGCTAGTGCCCAAAAAATGTGTTAAAGAAAGAAAAAGCGGTTAGGAAGGAAGCTCGTGGGTTTCGTCTAGTTCAAACCTGCATCAAAAGAGGTATTGAAGACCTGGGAACTTTATGATAGGGTCCAAAAAAGAACTAAGATCCTTTCTTTCTCAGAGGAAAGAGATCAGCTGCACAAGGAATGCAACAGAGAAGAAGAACAAGTTTTAAGGGTTCATAACTTTATGCTCAAAGCTCGTAATTAAGCAAGGAAGTAGTCATTGGAAAGACATTGGAAAACATGATGTAACTATTCACCTAGAAAAGTGAAAAGAATAGAAATTTTTTTAGAAAATTAGAGGAAAGAAATATGATATATTATTGAACCAAAATGGTTCATATTTTTCTTGAAATTGTTGAGACAGCTAGCTTGACAATTTTTTGTTGGCTGCACATTTTTGCAGAGTTAACAACTATCAAGCAGAAAAAAATCATCACAGTGTGTAGAGAGATAGAGGATGCACAAGAGGCTTGCAGTCAGGAATATGAGATTATAGGTATGGATGTCCATTTTGGAGTTGAAGGAACAAACTCGAATGGACATGGAGAAGGAAAGGATGATAACATGAATATGGTAGAGAACATTAGAAATTTGCAGAAATATTTACAAAGTCACAAGGATGATAATGTGAGGCTTATTAAAGCCAAAGAGCAGCAGGAAGACTTCACTATGAACATAATGAAGAGCTTGGAAAAAATTGAAAATAAGTTGGATAGGGAGAGTGGCTCTAGTAAATCAGGAAGCCATAGGACCCCTAAGGGAAAAGGAAGATCAAGGAATGGTAGAAGACATCACCATCACTCCCAAAGGCATTACAACAGGAGAGAACACAATAGCTCAATTCCATCCCCTGTTAGGAATCATCATTAGAGGTATGGGGTGGATGACCTAAGAGGAGAAATGAATAAGATCAAACCTCCTACCTTTAATGGAGAGCACAAGAAACATGAAGACGTCGAGACATGGTAGTTGGGCATGAGAAAATATTTCCAATTTCATAATTATTATTCACATGCGGAAGGAATATTTGTTATATATCATCTTAAAGGAAAGGAATCCATGTGGTGGGATTAGCTTGTGCAAGTGAAACACATTAGAGAGAATAATGTATTGTGAGAAGAAATACTTGACTAAGAGGTATTATGACAAAAAGATGAAAGAGTTCTTTGAACTCAAACTAGGACCATGACCATTGATGATTATGAAAGGAGATTTTTAGAACTGTTGAACTATGTCTCCTTCATCAAGGATGTGATAGTTAAGATCCAAAGATATTTGAGTGGGCTGCCATCTTTCATCAGTGATAAAATTCAATATGATGATCTTAAAACTTTGGAAGAAACCATAAGAGGAACCAAGTTCTTATATGATCAACATAAGGGAAATCCTACTTTCAAAATATCTTTGGAATACATGAAGAAGTTCAAGATGGAATAGAGGAAGAAGGGGAAAAATCTACCATTCTTCAAAAAAAGTTCTCAGGGACAACAAACCCCTAGAGAGCCCATAATGATTAAGACAGGTGGGAAAAGGCCAAGGAAGACACCCATTCAATGTTAGGGTTGTAAAGGAGATCATTTGTATATATATTGTCCTCACATAAAAGATAAAGTGAGAGCTTTCCACAATTTACATCAAGTGGAAACAATGGGGGACATGGGCACAAGTGTTCCAAGGATCTATGCATCCCTGGACAACAAGCAAACAAACTTTCAATCACACATGATTGAAGTAAAAGGTATGATCAATAACCATGCCTTTACTCTTTTAATAGATTCAATATCTAGTCATAGCTATATATATCCTAAGGTAGTGGAAAGATTGAAATTACCAAGAAGCAAGCATAGGAAATTTTGGCTGGTGTAGCTAGCTATAGGAGCCAAGAGGAAAGTTACTGAGCTCATTAAATCATGTCCACTGGACATGAATGGGATAAGTACCAAGGAATATTTGAACATCCTGCCCTTGGGTTCATATGAATGTCTAATTGGTATGGATTGGTTGGACCATCACCATGTTGTCTTAGACTATCATAACAAGGAATTTAATTTCCTAAATGAGGAAGGGAACCCAGGAACAGTCCAAGGAATTCCCAGGGAAGTTATTGTCTGAGAGATCTCAGCAATGCAACTAAAGAAGTGTTAAAGGAAGGGATGCAAAATAATTGTAGCTCATATGGAGGAAGTACCTAAGGATAAGGTGAAAAATATTGAGGATCATGCAGTATTGAAAGATTTTGAGGATGTGTTCAAGTAGATACCAAGACTACCCACAAAGAGAAATATTGATTTCTCTATAAACTTAATGCCTGGAGCATCTCTAGTATCCAAGACTCCCTACAAGATGATTACACTAGAGCTTAAGGAACTACAAATGTATCTTGAATAACTTCTTAATAAGGGGTATATATGCCCAAGTGTCTCACCTTGGGGTGCCCCAGTTTTATTTGTAAAGAAGAAGGATGGGACATTGAAACTGTGTATTGACTTCAGACAATTGAACAAAGTAACTATAAAGAAAAAGTATCCTTTGCCAAGGATTGATGATCTCTGTGACCATTTAAAGGATGCAAGGATATTCTCAAAGATTGATCTCAGGTCAGGATACCATCAAGTAAGGATTAGAGATTAAGACATCAACAATACTTCCTCTAGGACAAGGTATGGTGATTACAAGTTCACAGTGGTGCCATTTGGGTTATCAAATTCCCCATTTTTTTTCATGTGCTTAATGAATGGTGTTTTCTATGAATACTTAGAAAAGTTTGTCATTGTATTTTTGGATGACATCTTTGTATATTCCAAGTCAAAATAAGAACATGAGAATCACTTGAGGATGGTGTTACAAGTGTTAAGAGAGCACCAGTTGTATGCCAAATTGAGCAACTGCTCAATTTATCAGAACCAAATTCACTATTTAGGGCATATCATGTCCAAAGAAGGGATAACAGTGGACCCTAAAAAGACTGAAGATATTAAAGGGTGGACAACACCTAAGAATGTGACAGAAGTTAGATCCTTCATGGGTCTAGTTGTCTACTACAAAAGATTCATTGTAGGGTTTTCAAGGATTTCTCACTCGATGACTTCCTTGCAAAGGAAGGGGGTGAAGTTTCAATGGAAAATGGAATGTGAAAGGAGATTCCAACAATTGAAGCAGTTTTTAACCAGTTATCCAACCGATTCTAAGAATTGTAGATCCTAATGAGGATTTCATGGTTTGCATAGATGCATGCAAAGAAGGACTTGTTGGGGTCCTTATTCTAAATAGATTTGTGGTATGTTTTGAATACAGGAAATTGAAAGAACACAAAAGGCTCTATTCCACTCATTATTTGGAGTTGGCAGCCATAGTACATTCCTTGAATAATTGGAGGCACTACCTCATGGGAAAAAGGTTTGAGCTGATGACATACCATAATGGGATCAACCAACTCTAAATGCCAGACAAAGTATATGGTTAGATTTTCTCTGTGAGTATGACTTTGATATCAAGAACATAAAAGGGAAAGAGAACAAAGTAGTTGATGCTCTCACTAGGAGAGTGCATGAAATGCATGCTACAACCATTATCATGTTTCAAACTGATCTTAAATGCAGAATTTATGAGGATGCAAAAGCATATTGCAATACATGGATATAGTAACAAAATTACAACAAGCTAAAATGCAATAGAAGGTTGAAGATTATAAATTGGGAAATGATGAAATCCTCTTGTACAAGAACATAATTTATGTACCCAATTCTCATGAATTTAGGTGTATGATCTTGAAAGAGATTCATAATGTGCCTTATGTTGGACACCCAGGATATCATAAAACCATTGTAGTTGTCAAGAGACAATACTATTGGTCATGCATGAAGAGGGAAATTGTTGAGTACATTGCTAAATGTCTGGACTATCAAAAGGTCAAGGCTGAGCATAGACACCCATTTGTGTTGTTGCAACCATTTCCCATTCCTGAGTGGAAGTGGGAAGTAGTGTCAATGGATTTCACAACCAAATTTCCCAGAACAAGAAAGCAACATGATTTTATCATGGTGGTGGTGGACAAGCTTACTAAAGCTTCCCATTTCATTCCAATGAAGATTACTCACAAGGAAACCAATGTTGCTGACATTTATATGAGGGAAGTAGCATACTTGCATGGAATACCCAAGACAATTGTGTCTGAAAAAGACCCAAAGTTCACCTCAAAGTTATGGAAGGAATTATTAGGGTTCGGAACAAATCTAAACTTCAGCTCAACTACACAACTTATCATTTTGAGTCTGATGGGAAAACAGAAAGGGTGAACTAAGTGATAAAGGATATGCTAAGAATGTACGTGATGGAAAAAAAATCTAAATGGGAAGACTATCTACACTTGGTACAATTTGCTTACCATAATGGGCACTAAGAATCTTTGAAGATGAGCCAATTTGAGGAAATTTATGGAAGAAATTACAACACACTAATAAGTTGGGACAACCCAGCAGATAGAGAAGTAGTTGGGCTAGAGTTGCTCAATGAAATGGAAGAGAAGATGTCAAAAATAAGGAATAATTTAAAGACTGCTCAAGACAAGAAGAAAAGTTGTGCTAATAAGGGAAGAATTCATAGAGAATTTTGTATTAGTGATCATGTGTTTTTGAAAGTGAAGGCCAATAGAAGTTCCCTGAAGTTGGGAAACTTTTCCAAATTGGCATCTTGTTACTGTGGGACATTTGAAATCCTAGAAATGATTGGGCCTGTAGCTTATATGATTGCATTACCTGCATCTATTGTTATCACTGAAAAATCATCCGCAACATTGCACACAATGGTTAAGGAAAAATATCAATGCCAACAACAATTAGTCCACCTACAGCACCAAAATTCATCCAGAAGGAGAAACCATATATAATTTGGTCAAAAATTGAAGTGCGCATATTCACCAAAAGAGGCACACGCACAATGCGTAGCATGTGTGGGACATCAAAGCCCTCAACACACACTATGTGAAAAATGTGTGAATGTCTACGATAAAATCCACACACTTCTATGAGCGACGCATTTATGGATCTTTTCGTCCCCTCAACCACTTCTATTCTAACCCCCAACATGATTTGACACTCATATCTGAGAGAAATCTAGCTTTGGGGATGGTCAAGGGATAGAGGGTTCCCTAAAAGGCCCCCTTGTTGACACTATGAACCAATTCCATTTGGCCATGAATGAATGCTATAAATAAAAGACATGAGTGTGATAAGAAACCAATATCTTCAAAGTATTGTTATGATGCAAGGATTCTTCCTTGAGAATCCTATTTTCTCTTTGAATCCTTCAAGCACCATTGCAATAGGCCATTCCGCTCACTTCTTGAGGGAATAGGAATTGTTTTTCTTCACCATTTCTCATTTGTTCCATTGTATGAAGAGAAGAGATCTCAATTGGGGAACTCAAGAGCCCTCCCAAGGAGGAAGAGGGGACTCATAAGTCGCTACTTTTCTCTACGGTGTTTTTCCTACTAATCTATTGATCCATTGGTAGAATTATGTTGGTCATTGTTTTATTTTCATGGTTCTAAGTTTCTAAATATTTCTAACATTTATTTCTTAGTTGTTTTAGTTTTATTTCTTTGTTTTCATATGTGTTTGGTTTGTCTAACCCACTCACAAACTTATGTCTTGGCTAGCAGGCTTATCTAGACATGCAAGTGTTGTTGTTTTGCTCACCCAAGTGACAAAACTAACACAAAAGATTGGAAACCATAATGGGTATAAATATCAAATTCCTCCCTATTTGAGCCTCAAGAACACTTCATTTTGATTGTTTTTTCTTCCAGGTACCAAAACTGGCCTAGCCCAACCTGCCAAAGTCAAAATTTAGAGCTGAAGATGGAGTATTTCACTTGAAAATTTCTCCCCCAACGCGTGACATGAAGTGCATGGAATTTCATTCCCACAGACGCACATTCTGTGCACTTTGCATGAAACAGGCTTCATTACTCTACGCATTATGCGACCTCTGTACACCTGTCAAAACTCTAACCTACACATAAGTCCATTTTTTCAAAATTGTAAGGTTTTTTTGCATAGTTTGAGGGCCCCTAGCCTTCAAATTTTTATTTCTCTTCAATTTGTAAAGAAACTACACTCCACTTAGAGTCATTTCCCATAAGAAAGGTTAGTTAATATAGGCAATTAAGGGGTACCCTTATGTGATCTCAAGAATTAGAAAGGTGGTTAGAAGGACATTTCGTCTCCCTTAAAAAATATTTAGGAGAGGAAAAATCCCCCCTAGGGTTCCTCTTAGTTTTTGAGATCATGTTAAAGCTTTGTAAGGGCCCATACATGCCCACATGTTTGCAAACTTAGGATATTTCCTTAAAATTCTTTCTTAGTTTAGATCACAATCTAGAGAAGTTTAAAGATCAAAGTAACAAGACCATACATTCCCACATGTCTACAAATCTAGGATAGTTTCAATTCTTTCTTAGTATAGACAACATTTTAGGGAGTTTAAAGTATTTGTAAGGAACCATATGTCCACATTGCTAGTTCTTTAGGGATTTAAATATTCTGCAAGGTTGCAACAAAGACACATAGAAAGATAGGTAAAGAATATTTGTAAGGACCACAGGAAGTCCACATGTTGCAATCTCACACTTAACTTACTAAAATATTTTAACACTTATCACTTTCTTGTACACAAAGCCACTTCTCACACATGCATAATTTCTATTAGAACAGTGGAGGTTAAAGTAGGTTTTCTGCAAAGGAATTCTGAAAGATTCAACAACTTATTTGGGAAAATTATCCACACCTAATTAAATCAAACGAGGTTGTTCCATGACCCCAATTTCTCAACCAACCACATATAAAACATTTCTAAAAATCCACTAAAGTTTCCTCCACAGGAGATGCCGAAATATTTTTTTTACTCTAGGTAGGATCTCAGGGGTAGGCATCCAAATAACCCCCAGTTATTAGGTTCTCACATTTTCAAACAATAGAAGTTGAGAAATAGGGAACTTTCAAATCCTCCAAGTAAAGTGTTCCTACACCATAAGGTAGGGAGATACCCATGAAGGGTCGAAGGCTGAGTTCTGATTGTTCTGTGCATCCCTCCTTGAGTCACCCAACTCTTGTGAGGGCATCCGTCCCGTGACCCATTTATTAGTCTGAAAATATAAATGTCGCACTTTGACCGAGGTACCTAGTGGCCAAAACTTAGGACATCTACCTAGGTGGAAATTGTGGGCTGCAATCGCACCTTGATCAGATTTTGTGTGGCTATTGGGAAATATTGCCATCTCTTTAGGGGTATGCACCCTCTACAGCTCATTATAATTGATTACTTCAAACTTTAATAGTTCCTCTTCTAGTGGATTTATACCCCACTGTTGAGTGTTACTGGAAGGCCCAGTGCTATTTGAGAGGAAGGACGATACATCTTTTAGAACAAAATCATTTTCTTTTATTGTTCCCCCACGCAGACAAAATCTACATGTCCACATGCTTGTTTATTTTACAGTTTATTTATGTATGATATTCATTTGATTATATTCAATTGTGAGTTATTCTATTTTTTGAAGGTCAAAAGGATACAAATATCTTGTTAATTTATTTCTCATTTGTCACCATTTTCACACATTCACTTTGATAGTCAGAAACCATAGGAGAACCACATAATCCCCATCAATATAAATGCTTCCAGAATCTCCCTCCTATTCTAGGAGGAGTCCCTATTCTTTCCAACTCACCGGCTCAACCATATCACACCCTCGTGAGTGCTACTATTTTGGGATCAAATTTACTTGGTTCCACTTTTCTTAGGTCAAATTCCCAAGGCCATACATCCATTAGTTCTCCTTCATAAGGAGGTGGGGGTCAAACTTATTCTCAAGGGAGAAGTACAACCCCACCAAATGCCTCTCAAGGGACAGGTCCACTACCTTCTCACACAATGGATAGAAATAATCCTCCACCAAATCTCCCTATTCCATACTTGGCATCCCTCAACATTCATGATTTGACCAAACTCATGAATCATCCCATTTTACATGACCCCACTTGGCCCAATATGCCTACCAAACTACCTTCATATATTCCAAAGTTTGAAGGAAAATCGAGGGAAGATCTCACCAACCATGTTATGACCTTTCACTTATGGTGCTCATCAAACAACATCATGGATGATTCCATCCGCTTAAGATTATTTCAAAGAACTCTCATGGTCTCATCAACCAAATGGTATGTGGACGAAAAATCAGGTTCCCATGTGACCTTTGAATCATTGGCCAAGGCCTTTTTGTCCTTTTTCCAACTACCAGTTCATCATGATACTGGATTAGTGTTAAAACACTAATCATAAGTTAGTTTTTTAGTTAAGTTAACCAAACTATTATATAGTTACATGACAATTATGGTCTTTTGTATTATATATGTACATCTTTGTACATGATTATTGACTTAAGCATTGATGAATAAAGTATGCCTTTTCTGCCTTTGTTTATTTAACTCTGTTCATCATGGTTTCTTAATTGCTTCATTTATTTACATTATATTTCTGTTGTTTTCTTCATTTTGAATCTAACAGTGGTATCAGATCTTTGGGTTGGGAGAAGAGACTATTTTTCTTTGCACCCATTTGAATGTTGTTTTTCATAAGAGACTGTTGTTGTTTTCCATGAGAATGTTTTTGAGAGAAAGGTCATTTAGTGGTATTACTTTTCCATCCCTGAGGAGAAACTATTGTTGGGAGGAGAAAACCAGTCCGTTGTGAGAGAGTCGCTACCTTCCACGAGAAAACGAGCAGAATGTTGGAGAGTTCCATATGCTCGAGTGGATGGGTAAGTTCACTGAAGTAAGAGCTCTTGTTCCATTCCTATCATGGGTAAGTTCACTTAAGTAAGATCTCTCATGCCATTCCTATCATTTTGGAGCGTTGATCTGAAGCACAGAAGTGATCTTTCCATATTGTCAACAAGAAGAATCTAGTTTGTCTTTGGAGCTCTCGTGCCATTCCTATCATTTTGGAGTGCTAATTTGAAGCACAAAAGTGATCTTTCCATATTGTCATCAAGAAAAATCTAGTTCATCTTTGTTTTATTTAATGGCACAAAACTTCGTTGGAAAATGTGACCGGTCTGTTTTATTGAGGAGCTTCAAGGTGTTAATCCTACGCATACCCTTACGACCTGCAATCTCCGTTTGAGCAAGAAACATCTGCATAAAAGAAGGAACGTTGGCAAAAAGAGAAACTTCAACTTGGACATATCTTTGAAATTAATGAGGTGATCTTCATTTTTATGATTTTATAAACTTTCCTTTAAAACTCCTCTCAAAATTATAAAAGGTTATATGACGTTATTCCCAAGGCAGTGAAATAGTTAATTGGCATTATAAAAGGGTATATGACATCATTTCCAAAGCATCATATGGTGAAATAGTTGAGAGGCATATAAATCTATGGTTCCACTAATTTAGCCATTTTTGGTTATAGAACATTATATTTCCTAAAGAACATTAAAGTATGGAGAGTTAACTTTATGAAAGATTTTCAACAAGTTTTTTATTTGGGAGTGATGAGTGATTTCATTAAGTTATAAAAAAAATTATTTCAAGGGAAACTTAAAGAGTTATAAGGTGTATTCTTTTTGCAATAGAACTTAAAGGAAGATTTTGATGTGTATTTAAGGAGTTATAAGAATGTTTGCAAATACAAAATTGTTTGTAATTGGAGTTATAAGGGTTTGTTATTTATTTGAAGACTTTTTTGTAAAGGTGTTATAAGGAGTTTTTTTGAAGTTATAAGGAGTCCTCTTTGACCCACCCAAAATTGAAAAAGGTACGGAACACCAATGCAATTTCGCTACTTCAAATGCAAGGATGCCCCCAATCTAATATAAAGCAAGAAATTAGATCTTTTTGTTTCAAAAATTTCACTAAAAGCAATAATGAACTTTCTTAAAACAAAGAAACCCAAACTAACATTTCTCTTTTAAAGAGAACTATTCAGAAGAAATATGATCTTTCCCTAAACAATTCTAAAGAAAACACATGCTTTGTAATTGAAAGACACTCAAAGCAAGAGACTAATCCTTCAAAACCAAACAAAGAAAAGATGGATAAAAGAAACTCAAAGAATGTCAAGCAGACTGTAAGCAGATCAATATAGGGTCCAAAAGTTCAATCCATTTGTTCAAAGAAAAAATGGGCATCAAAAAATGACAAGACCCAATCCAAAAAAATTTACAAACAAGTTCGCAGCCTAGTAGTAGAGTACAGTGCGAGAATTAGGTATTCTTACAGGCTAGACACTGGTAGGGTGAGAGAATTAGGTATTCTTGCAGGCTAGAAACTGGTAGGGTGCGAGAAGTTCACACTCGATCTAACAGCAGAGTGAAAACATCAATGATTCTCACAGGCCACTGAGAGGTATAGTGCGAGAATATATGTAATCAAAGAAAATTTTGAAAAAGGACAGGGAATCTAAGTGAACCTCTAGATCCAGAGAGTCTAGATGGATGTCCCACAGACTCAAAAACCAGAAAACAAGCAATCAAAAGAAGGGAAACTAGATTAACTAGGAAACAATTTGCTCCCCAGTGGAGTCACCAATTTTGTTATCGAACTAATCGGTAGGTGCAGACACTAACAGATCTCCCGAGATCCACGTAGATCTAGAACAAAACACACCAAAACATGACGCTTTCCTTAAGTTTTAGATATTGAATTTACTAACTAAAGAGGGATGAGTGACATATCGTTTAAATGTCGCTTCCTCTCGTCATCGTCATCCTAGCTCCATTCCAACGCTCATTCAATGATGAACCTGCAAAAGAACGCAACCAGCGAAAGTGATAGTAATAGCATAAACTCAATATAAACTTATGTATGTGATCAAGGAATCATACAATAAAACACAACAAGATTTATAGGAAAGAATCATATTATTGTATCATATTAAATGTGAAAGAGAGATTACAATGATGGCCTTGATGTCGTAAGGTCCCTTCCAACTGTCCTTTGTTCCCCACACACTTATTTATCCAAGGATTCTAAAACCATGGATCTGATAGCTACTCACAATCTATATTGACAAAGCAAATCTCAAAGCCACTCTAACCAAGCTAATAATTCCAAGCCAACAAAAGATAACTTTCTCCATGAGAGCTCCTCTCCTTTTATAAGTTGAAGAGGATAAGGTGAGGAGGTTAGGATGATCCCACTAAATCATGAAATCAAGTAAGATCCAAACCATTTTGATGCCACCTCACCATAGAAGTTTCTCCTTCTAGAAGATTTGAGAAAACACTTGTTTTTCCCACATGTAGGCATTCTCACACCCTGCCTATAGGGAAACCTGTGAACATCTCGCACCCTAGCTATGGTGCAACCTACAAGAATCAGGCATTCTCACACCCTAATACATAGGTAGTCTGTGAACTTCCTTTTTTAATAAGGTTTTTACATAGGAGAATGCAACTTCTTTTCTCAAGAAAATTTCTTCTCTCTTCTTTCTTCAGGAACTCAGGCCACTGACCCCTCTGAAGGCAACAAACATGTTTACATCATTAACGGTCATAGGGATGATGGAAATAATGTGTAACACCAGTCAATATCTGATATCACCTATTACTCAGTGGATTTCATGAAGCCCTTTACTTCTTGGAGTCGTGTCTCCCTTCTTGTCGACATAAACACAGTTTCCATAAGGGCAACATTATCTTGACTCACATTACCATTTCAATGAGAAGTCTTGGACATCATAGAGAGAATTATCATTGCTCTATGATTTCATTGACCCCCATAAAATTCTACTTCAGCACAACTCTCATGTTACGGTGGGCCTTACTATGAGACTATTGAAGTTGTTTCATACCAGTCGAAGACCTCTAAATTTCTTAGGCCATCAATGTTTATGAGGCATCGACAATTCTTACAGTCGTCCTTGCCTCACTTCAGAGTCTATTAACCATTCTGAATTTTCATTTTCCATTATCAACCACCCCCAAGGGCGCTACAATTATATACATCAACATACATCATCAGTTACAATCCCACATTTTTGTTTCATGACATGAGCATGGGACATGCCTGCCTCATTTGTACATAGATTTTTTTTTTCTCCCTCGAGAAATTTTTGGGTCCCACAAATTTCCCTTTCCCTTTGGCAGATCACTCTTGCAGTTCCTCTCTTCACTCTTCCTTAAAATGGTACTCTCAACAAAAGAAACATTGATGTATTTCAGCTATACGTATTCTCCTAACCTCATACATCAGGGGGCATCTGTTATCACTAAAAAGTAATCCACAACATTGCACACAATGGTTAAGGAAAAATATCAATGGAAGCAACAATTAGTCCACCTACAACACCAAAATTCATCCAAAAGGAATAAAGCTATATAATTTGGTCAAAAATTGAAGTGTGCATATTCAACAAAGGAGGCACACGCAGAATTCGTAGCATGCACAAGCCAACACCACCCTCAGTGCACACAATGCAAAACATGTGTGATTTTCTATGAGAAAAGTCAAACACTTCTATGAACAACACATTTATGGATCTTTTCGGCCCCTCAACCACTTCTAGTTCTACCCCCAACACGATTTGACACTCATATATGAGCAAAATCTAACTTGGGGGCTGGTCAAGGGCTAAAGGGTGCCCTAAAAGGCCCCTTGTTCACGCTATGAACCAATTACATTTTTCCATGAATGAAAGCTATAAATAAAAGCCATCGGTGTGCTAAGAAACCAATATCTTCAAGGTATTGTTATGCTACAAGAATTCTTCCTTAAGAATCCTCTTTTCTCTTTGAAGCCTTCAAGAACCATTGCAATAGGCCATTCCACTCACCTCTTGAGGGAATAGGCATTGTTTTTCTTCACCATTTGTAATTTCTTCCATTGTATGAAGAGAAGATCTCTCAATTAGGGAACTCAAGAGACCTACGAAGGAGGAAGATGGGACTCATAAGTCCCCGCCTTTTTGTATGATGTTTTGCCTACTAATCTATTGATCCATTGGTAGCATTATGTTGGTTAGTGTTTGATTTTAATGGTTCTAAGTTTCTTAGGATTTCTAACATTTATTTCATATTTTTTTTAGTTTTATTTCTTTGTTTTCATATGTGTTTGGTTTGTCTAACCCACTCACAAAATTTTGTCTTGTCTAGCAGGCTTATGTAGACATGCAAGTGTTGTTGTTTTTCTCACCCAAGTGACAAAACCAACACAACATCTATGACTATTCATAATCTATTCCATGTATCACTGATCAAGAGATATATACCTGATGTTAATCATGTTATTGATTGGAATGTGATTTAGGTGGAGCAAGAAGGCAATTTTTAGGTGTATCTGGTGTGCATACTAGACCGGAAGACAAATCATCTCAAAAATTTAGCCATAGAGCTTGTAAAGGTTCAATGGACCAGGTACAATCTTGGGGATGCAACTTGGGAGCACGAAGAGGCCATGTGGGAAGAATACCCATATATTTTTGAATAATTGTGAAAACCTTTTTGTAATATGTAAATATGATGCACTCAGGATAGTTCATAAATAAGGGGAGGGGATTGCAATACCCCAAGGCCAAGCTCCTATTGAATTTTAAACATGTTTTGTAGGCTGGTGAGCCAAGTGATTATAAGCTAGGAGGATTATGTGATAATTAGGCCAGAGAGCCTAGATGCTAAAGGCTAGTGAGCATGTCTTTGTATATGTAAATACTCATCTCATTAATATAAATATATCACTGCATGTAGACCGACCATGAAGAAAGAGTTATGGGGGATTAAGTTCCACTAGGTACGGAAAAGGAAATGGCTAAGAAGCTAGGAAAAATGGATAAGATAGAGGGATTATCTTTAAGGGAATAATATTATACTATTATTTCCTAAATACTAAGGTTTGGTAAATAACTGAAGTCATCATAAGTTCATGTGGGAAGGGGAGCGAATGATAAGTGGAGCTCATGTAGCTTCACGAAGACATGTGTCTGATTTGGGACATGAAAATATATGTCGGGAATTATTCTATTTTGGGGATATTTTCCTCATGCACTCAGCCATTAAGGCACTCAGTCATTCTCTCCATCATTGAACCTCCTCCATCTTTGACCTTTGTAACTTGCATGCACATGTATTTTCTTGAGCCCATACCCCACATTAACAGTTTTTTGTTTCTACCCTCATCTGCGTGATACTTGAGTTTTTTTTCTTCCATCGCCCTTACCCGTTTGACTTAGGATATGGAAAAAAGAAGTAGGTTTTCAGTCCTTTGGTTTGAAGAAGTAGATTTTCAGGCCTGTGAGTAACTCTCTCTAGGTGAGAGAGGTTGTTGGGGAAGTAATTTTTCCCAGAGGGAGCCTCACAACAATTGTAGTTCTCTAAGACTTCATTCCTGACCTATTGTTGAAGCCCTAGAAGGGGAGTGATCCAGGTGGATATAGGTGGCCACCCACCTTTTGTAACAGGCTCAATGTTTTTTTTTGGCAATTTTGGTAATTTATTATTTTTAGTAGTTTTCGGGTCCTGAACTTCCGTAGTCATTTTGAGGACCTAAATGATGTCTTTTGGGAAAACGGGGAGAAACATGGAATGAAGTTTGATGTTGCTCACACAAAAGTTGTATTCCTCGGATATATCTTTCTAACAATGTATCGAGCACCCCAAACGAAGATCCTATGCAAACGTTACGCCCCTGGGAAGTTGATGTATCAACTACCCCCATCAGGGCCTGCAAACCTTTTGGCTTTTCATCTTTCGGGGTTAGGGTTTTGGATTTTCATTATGTTAAAAATTCCCTTAGAGCCTCATTGTAATAATAATATTCTCATGGATGCGATTAGCCGTCACATCTCTTCTCAGAGATAAGATGCCACCATTCTAGCGAGTCTTTCACTCTGTATTTTACAGTCTTTGTACATTTTCTCTCATTAATAGAAAATTGTGTATTATTGTATCTCTGTGTTTATGGTTGCATCTATGATACATTTTTTTTATATTATTGGATATCCGCGATATCTTTGTGCATTTATTTATTATATATCCTCTCTCATTTCGTGTCAAAAATAATTTGGATCAGTGGTATCAGAGCAGGCTGCTCTTGATCATTTTTTTCGTGCATGTCCCCGACGAGGTCCAAGTATAGAAAATTGGGTCTCAATCTTGTCTCTCTTGAAGAAAATCTCTCTCACACACCTAATAAACCCTCAATGGCGGAAGAAAAATAAAATGGCAGAGCAGACGATTCTATCAATTTGTTGCTTGAGCAAGCTCTCACGTGACAGAGGGACAAAATGATGGAGAATTTTTCCCACGTCCTTCAACGCTTGTCGATAGCAACATGCACATCTTCATCAAGTGGCCACTTTGGATGCACATAACCTTTCAAGGTACAATTTAATTTTGATATTCTTTTATTTAAAGGACAGATAGATGCAGAAGCCCTAGACAAATGGTTAAATCTGCTAGAAGGTTATTTCTCTATTCACAATTTTTCTGACTGAGAAAAGATCACCTTCGCACTCCTTAAAGATCTCCCTCATGTCAAACATTGGTGGGAAACTTACTGGGAGAAAAGTTCCATAGAGGAGTCTAGAATATATGGAGTCGAGCCCAATTGGGATTTCTTTGTGGATGCATTAAAGGAACAATATTACCCTGTTGGCAACTATGAGGACCAGTACACAAGATGGACCACACTGCGACAAGAGAGGGGCCAAGAAGTTTCAGAGTTCACCAATACCTTCCTTACCTTGCGCACCAAGATAGGTATCAAAGACTCTAAATGACGTTTGGTTATGAAATACCATGGGGCTCTACACAGATACATCCAAACTGAAATGGATTTTATGGACATCTCATCACTCGGTTCTGCTTATCGATATGTTGTTGAAATCGAGAAGAAATTTAAGCACCAGAACAAATGGGAGTTCAGGTCTGCAAATTCACGACAACCAAAGTATGATAAAGACAACCCTAACAAACAGTCTCCTGAAAGCCAGTCTAATCCATAGGAAAAGAAGGGTCACAGAAAGACGACGAAGGACACTGGAAAATGGTGTGATTTCCACAAAAGCCCCTAGAACAACACCGATGAATGTCGCTCAAAACAGTCATTGGTGGCCAAGATCAAAGACAAGGAGCCAAACCTTGATTCATAATCTGATTCTAAAAATACTGGTAAAAGATAGATCATCGACGCAGACCTCACTACTATTGTCGTGACCACAACAATTCAACCAGAAGAACCAACAGATCTTGAAGAGGGGGAGAACCTTTTTTATTCACAGATGTGGGTGAAGGGGACCCCGCTGCATTTTATTATTGATAGCGAAAGCCAGAAGAACCTCATATCAGTAGAGGTCATCAGATAGTTGGGATTGTCGACAACACCACACCTGCATCCATACAACATTGGGTGGCTTGGCCAAGGACAAGATCTCTGTGTCAGCCAACAATGTCGATTTTCATATGACATCCAACCCTTCAGGGATGAGGTATTATGCGATGTTGCCCCACTGGATGTATGTGATGTTCTCTTGGGCTAGCCATATATGTGGAAGCACCATGATATTTATGAGTCTCGACCCTGTAGTGTCATTGTTACTTTGGGGGGTCATCTCTACAGAACACCAGAGATAATTTCGACTATTGTCCCACCTAAAAAGTGGTGAAAGGTAGTATCTCATACTAAAAAATTTAGCTTTCTCACAATCTGTTCAAAAGGTGAACAAAAGGATACTGCAACCACTACAACCTCGACCCAAGCATCTTCTATCCAACAGAAGAAGATCGACAAGATTGCAGCAAAACACAAAGATTCCTTCTGCACATAGTCATCTCATGTAGCCAGACTGGTTAAAAAGGTCCAACCCTTCCAACCACAGGTTCGTGACAACCTTCAACAAACCAAGCAGCGTGACGTCTCCAACAAGGCAAGCAACTCACCAAGATTCATATTCAACAATCGCTTTCCCCTCTCCCCGGGAACTCAACGTAATGGAGACCATTGCTTCCTAAGGAGGGAGGATTGATCCAAGTGGATATCAGTGGCCACCCACCTTTTCCAACTGGCTCAAAATAATTTTCTGGCAATTTTGGTAATTTATGATTTTTAGTAGTTTTTCAGGTCCTGAACTTTCGGAGCCATTTTGAGGCCCTAAATGACATTTTTGGGAAAATGGGGAGCAACATGGATCAAACTTTGATGTTTCTCACATAAAATTTATATTCCCCAGATAGATATTTCTAACGGTGTATTTAGCACCCCAAACGGAGATCGTATGCAAAAGTTACGCCCCTGGAAAGTTGACATATCAACTACCCCCACCAGGGCCTGCAAACCTTTTGGATTTTCATCTTCCAGGGTTAGGTTTTTGGATTTTCATTATGTTAAAAGGGCCCTTAGAGCCTCATTGTAATAATAATCTTCTCATGGATGCAATTATCCATCACATCTCTTCTTAGAGATAAGTTGCAACCATTCTAGCGAGTCTTTCACTCTGTATTTTACAATCTTTGTACATTTTTGCTCATTAATAAAAAATTGCATATTAATGTATCTCTGTGTTTATGGTTGAATATATGATACATTTATTTTATATTATTGGTGTTGGAAGATTGGTAGTTGTCATTGATGTCAACCCTAGTCATGGGTTTTGGATTGCAAGATTGATGAAGGTATTTGGACATGAAAGAAAATGCACATGCAGATACAACACCCATGGATTGATAGTATACATCATGTTGTTTCTGGTGGTATGTGGAATGTCATGTGGATCCTCATGGTTGAGGAGAAATGAATTTTTGAAGATGACAAAGTGAATTGAAGAAGGAAGTACATGTAGGCCCTAAAGATAATTAAAGAAAAGAATTTCAAAATAAGAAAGTGTCAGGTCAGCCCTAATGTTAAAAGAAGTGACATAAATGGTATAAATAAACATCATTATACATTCATTTGATACAAGTCGAATTTCAGAGGAAATAAGAAGTAAAGAAGGCCGAATTTCAAGGGAGGATGAAGTCTTTTGGTGATGTGTTCTAAGGTATGTTATTTTCATGTCATCTTACCATTTTTGCTATAACGGTTTTTATAGAACGATTCAGATGTTGAAATTGCTATGGTATTGAGAAGACATATCAAGGTACCTCTGGTAAAAAGTTAATCTCTTTATTCACTATAATTATGGAAATACACTCTGTGGAAGATAGGGTTTGTGCCTAGTCCTGAAGCTAGTCAATAAACAGGTGTTCTGGGTAAAACATTCATAAATTATTCATTGAGAATCCAAATGATGTGGGACAAATTTCATTGGAAAGAGTATGGACTTTAGTTTTTTTTTTGTGAGTTTTAGAATAAGATGTTAAATATTGAGAGCGGGGCATTCTATATAATTTTGGTCTCCTGAATAGACGAGAATTGAATAAAGTCTACCATTCTTTCTATAACTTGTTTTTGGGGAGGATTCAAGGAGTGAAACTTGGAGGAGTTTTAGAGAATAAATTAATTAATATTATATATAGGATTAGAGTGCTCCAATAATTGAAGAATTGCAGAAATTGAAGAAGTCTCAGGAAGCATTATCAGGTTCTATGTGATGATTGGTTGATGGTGATGATTTAATGTAAAGTTTTATTATCTATCATATATTCTTCGGTGGAAGGAAGGGGAAAGTATGGAGAGTTCAACTCTCTCTTGATATTGGAGGATTGTATCTTCCTCTTGGAGTTTTATTCCTCCCTTTACATTTGGAAGCTGTAGCTAGCTTTGGAAGTCAGTACTTCCCTTGAACAATAACTATTGATTATTTCTTATATATTGTGCATGGTGTATTATGGTGTATTGGTGTAACTCTTATACTATTGTTCATTGCTCATTGGATATAGTTGAATGGTTTAAGTATAATTTGAAAAATGTTTTAAATTGTACTTGATACCGATTCACCCCCCTCTCAGTATCAACAATTGGTATCAGAGAGGGTTCCCTTCAATACAGTTTAACCACTGGAAGGAAGATCCTAAGAAGAAATGGAAGAAAAAATTCCAAATGGGATTCCACCATTTGATGGAAGCAATTTTGAATACTGGAGTAATAGAATGGAAACTTACTTGAAATCTCTTGAGGAAGATGTTTGGTTCTCAGTTGCTTCAAGATACAATGCTTTGAAGAGACCAAAGACTGCAACTCAGAAGGAAGCAAAAAGGAACAACAAATTAGCAATAGGTACCATCCTGGATGGATTGACAGATTCAGTGAAATCCAAGGTGGGATCATGTGCACCATGAAAATATATTTGGGACAATCTACAAGACCTTTATTTAAGGGAAGATGCGGAAGAAGAAGAAGAAGAAGAAGAAGTTGAAGCAAATTACAACATCTCAGATTTCAAAGAAGAAAATAGAGGTCAGTTCTTTTTCTTTAATTGTGAAGGAGTAGGTCATGTTGAATTTGAATTTCCTCATCCAAGGATTGAAATAAATGACACTGAAGAAGAAAATTTCAATGAAGAAGAATAAAATCATGAAGAAAAAATTATTCAATAAGAAGATGAGAATCTTAAAAAATTGAAGCATGTTGAGATTGAAAATAGCAAACTCAAAGACACACAACGAAAACTAAGAAGTGAATTGGGTAGTTGTGAAAATAAAGTTTTAATCTTGAAGAAACAATTAGAAGACTTTGATAAACTAAGAGAAGAAACCATTTCCTTGAAAACTCTACTCGAAGAAGAAAGAAGAATAGGAGAAGTAAGGAATGTCCAAATGAAGAAGAAAGAAGAATATTGTGAGAAACTTGAACAAGAAGTTGTCTCATTGAGGAAGAGCTCAAGAAACTCTCAAATGCCAAAAGACTTAACACATCTTGTATGCATGGGTGAAAATTCATACAAAGAATATGAAAATACCAACAAGAAGGTTGAAGAAAGAGCTACATAGATAGTTGATGAGAAGTGGACCAAGATACCAGAAAGAAGGAATGATTACAAAATAGATGAATATCCAAGAAGACCTCTTACCTTTAGGAATCAAAGAAGCTTCAATAAGTATGAAGGAAACTACAGAAGAATAGATCATGAACCCAGATGGAGTACATCACTAAGAATCCCACTTACTCCAAGGTATCAAAATTTCTTTCTTGGTCATTGTTATACTTGCAAAATTTTTGGACATAAGGCAATTAATTGCAGAATCAATGAAAGGAACACATACGCAAGAAACATGAATGGTTTAAATAGAAGATATGGAAATAATCATGGATTTGTCAACATAAGTTATAATTCATTCCCCCCATTGATGGAAAAAAATATTGCATACTACAAATGTAATTATCTTGGTCACAAAGAACGAGATTGCAAATATATGAATGAAGATGTCCCTATGCCAACCACAGTATGGAGAAGGAAAGAGATTCCAAACAATGAAGATTGTCGAATAGCATTGACCACTGAAGAATGTAAAGAAGAATATGAATGGTACATAGATAGTGGATGTTCTTCACACATGACTTGGGATCAAGTCAAATTCATTAGCTTGAAGAGAAAGGGTGGCAATGTTGCATTTGGAGATGACTCATCTACCAAAATACTTGGAGAAGGTGTAGTAGAGCTTGGAAGAAAAAATGTAAAAGAAAAGAGTGTTCTATTGGTTGAAGACTTGAATCATAATCTACTCAGTGTTAGTAACATGTGTGATAAATGATACACTCTTACGTTTGATTCCCGAAAATGTAAAATCAGAGAAAATAACTTGGGAAGATTGGTTGCAACTGCAACAAGAAGACCGCACAACATATACATCCTAGACATGAAGAAGAGAGAGAAGACAAAAGCCACACAAAAGGATTCTAAGGAAGAAAAAGTCCCAAAGACCAAAAATAAGGATGAAGTATTATTGAGTGCCACATGTTCAGGGGGAGCAGCCCCAAAGAAGAGATTTACATTTTTCCATTAAACTCAAGTGGAGAAGCCCTAACCTTTTCCATTGATTTCAAAGGGGGAGAGAAATTGGGATCATGATGATAGGGGGAGCATGGGTGTTTCCATCAATGACAAAGGGGGATTGTTATAACCTTAATTTTCACTAGACATGCTTACATGGCATCAGGCCATCTCAGATTCCTTCTTTGCAAAAACACTTCTAAACAAATCTTCTTAAAAACCCTTTTTATAAAGTTCCATGCACCCTACTCCATTACTGCACACCTGTACACGCTAGCTGACCCAAAACAGCCCGCGTGTACCTACAAAAGCATGAAAAAAGGAAAGTTGTCGACGAAACACATAGCTTTGGGTAAGTTAACTAAACCTTCCAGCTATGCACGACCGAGGGTCCATCCAAATACCTAGCTTCATCTAGCCTATAAAAGAAGGGTTAGGGGTCCCATTTGGAGGAGGAGAATCATAGTAAAGAAACTATACCCATTTGCACATGCCCTTTGTCCCAACCCTTTAGCCATCCTTGTGCAAGAAGAGATACAGAGCAAAGAAGTTGGAGGACAGTTGAAGAGSAGACTAGGACCAGGTTCGTGGAGCAGTAGCCAGCGTCGACATTGTAAGTTGATTTATTAAAGTTGGTAATAAAGAAGTATTTTTCCCGTCCCGCCATATGAGGTGTTCATAGTTTATTGCATACATGTTTGAATCTCTAACCCATTAATATTTAGATCAAATGCATGTAAAGTTTGTTGTGTATCTTGTGTGAATGAAGGTCAGCCATAGAGGAGATATGCAGTCAAGGAGAAATCAAGTGTGAATAAGGATTGATATCAAACGTTCAGAATAAGGTACACTCACTTAACTATGTATTTGCTTAATAATAATGGGGATTAGGTCTGGGACGACGGTAGAAAATAAGATTCTTTAGGTATTTTCTGCATGCATAATTTAACCCTAGATGTTAGTCCATAGAGGGATTTCCCACTCACAACTGAATTGGCCACCATACTGGGGAGATCTCTAGCGTTCCTAGGGATATTTTTGGGTATTTTTAAGAACTGGTTTCATTTTCCTATTTTTAAAGTTTTTGCAAAAGTCTGAGCTAATAGAGATTCTAGTCTTCCATACCAGTTATCTTTGTTTCTTTTCTTGATTGTAAAAAAAAATTTCAAGACCCACAGAGGTACACGTGACCTGTATAAGGTTTGCACGTGTGTACCCATGCCCTGCATTCCCACAGCCTGCGTGTACACGCTAGATGAGGAAGTGATAGTCACATGTAAGATTCCATAAAATTTCTTTTAAAGAGGTAGTCATCCTCTCCCCTATCAAAATTTTTCCTTCTGAGGGGTTTTATGGAACTCTTTCTAGTATTTGTTGTTTGCAGTCGATAGCTTAGGTTTCACCTCGGATTGGTTTGTTCTATGAAGTTTTCCTTAATTTGGTTTCTCTTTTCTGTTAAAGTAGGTGTATGAGTCTTCAAGAGATCTTGGTTCTCAGTATCAGTGGTCTCTACCTGGGCTAGATTGTTTTTCGTTTTACCTAAGAGTTTCAAAGATACATGCGGCCTATATAAGTCCAACACGCATGTACACGCTTTCTGACGTTACACAGCTCACGTGCACAAGCTTGTTGTTGAACTGCCAGCAGTGTGCTTGTGGAGGAATTTTTTGTTGAAGGTAGGGAAGTCATCCTTTCCTTTGATAAGAGTTATACCTCTCAGGTTTTTGGATCTCTTTCATAGCAGTCAGTGACTTAAGGTTTGTTCATAGCAATAGCTTTCTTTTTCAGTTAGAAGCTTTCCTCAAAATTTTCTTTTATAAGGTTTTTAGACAAGTGTGAGAGTCCGATTTTAAGTTTTTGTGTGTGATTTTTAAATTGACTCTTTGCGATCTACACTTAGGCAAGAATTTTTTCTTGGTTTTGACTTGTTGATATTTTTCCTTTTTGCTTTGTCAGCATTCAAACAAAAAAAAAAAAAAAACTTTTATTTCTTTGATTGATTGAAAAGTGTTGTTTTGCATTAGTAACCAGGGAAAAGTCTTTGTTTTCATGAGTTCTTGACAGTTTAATTAGATCATAAGTAGCTCATAGTCGAGTAAAATCCTTCTTTGAGTGTGTTGTTCAAAGATCTTAGAAAAAAAATTTAAGTTTGAAAAGTTGTTTAAGAGTGAAGTAAGGTAAAGGTTTTTGTTTCCACCTTTCTGTTTAATTTACTTTTGTCTTTCAAACATCACTAGTTTCACTTTCATAACCTTTGACTTAAGACAAGCCATCAAAATTAATGAGAAATCTAAAATTCATTAGAATTTTTATGTTTGTAGGGTCAACCAACTAGTTTAGGGTTAGGGCCTTGAATTAGGTTGGAGAGGAAACTCTTCAAGGTCATTAAAATCCAAAAATGGAGTCTGAGTTAAGGAGTGTCAAAGTCCAGTATCGTGAAATTTATCCGGTACCCCCCTCTAAAACAGGGGATAAACACGAGGTTGTGTGTGGGAAGGTAGCGGAGATAACCCCTCCAAAGCTGGACCAATCATAGTGGAGAACACATATAGAGGGCTTGTCTTAGGATTCCGTCAATTGCATTTTCCATGGAGCTTCATGGGTCTCGAATCCATTCGAGGTCCTCATTTGTCTTTCAGACCACTTTCTTTCAATACCCTTGATATGTTTCAGGATCGATACCCTGCTCATTGTGGTCTACCCGACTTTCAACTGTACCCACCTGGTGATTGTTCGTGCACTGGAAACCTAGTTGCCTATCTTTTTAGGGACATACACAGGTGACTACAGGGGTATACCGTGGTACCTAAGACAAACATCGGGCCATGCTTTGCATAGTATACCTAGAGGGTGCTTCCGTGTTTGAGTTTCACTCGCACCAGTAAGTTTCTCTAGTGTTGGTTGTCGTAACTGTTCTTCCAATTAGTTTAGTGTTTGTTTGTCTTATATTGTAGGGACTTTTTAGTGTGTGTCGTTTTTTGAATGAGTAGACAGCCCTAGAGTGTCTTTTATCTTCTCACACAGTGGAAGATCATGAGCTCCTCCAGTCACGAAGGCTTATTGGCCTATCACTGGTTACACTGGAGCCAGCCCTGCCACCACTAAGGAGAAAGTTAGACGAACAAGGGTCTTTTGAAGCGACTGGGTCACAAGAAATTGTGCCCAAACAACATCCGGAGGAATCGACCATTTTAGACCTCAGAGCGAAAGCTTTTGGTCTAGTTGAAACCTCAACGACTAAATTTTTGGCACCCATCATCGTACCGATTCATCCTTATGAGTGCCAGATAGTGTCACATGCAGCAATGGAAACAAATGTTGTTACTCCCTCTGGGAATTCTTCAATTCCCACTACAGTTGTCACCACAGGAGAGTTTCCACCTCCTAACCCACCATCACTGGTCCGAGCCACCATTGTCTTGGCTGCCTCTACCTCGCACAGTGGTCCGATCCCATCTATGGTGGCAACCACAACCCCTTTCCCACCAAGTGCGATAGGCCCTCCATTCTCATACGGGATGCCTAGCTCAGGTACAAGTCCTGTACTTTCCTACTCCACTTCACAGACTTTAGGTCTGGGGGCAGGGAGCTCTAACGATCCTCTACAAGGCCACATGGGGGGCACTTCTTCTCCTTTTAACACTTTCCCTTACGGGGGAAGTCATATACCTCCTTCGTGCCCTTCGCTCAGTGGCATGCACCAGCCATCCGTCGAGCCACCTAAACACCATAGTTTATTTGGAGCAGGGAGTCAAGGACCACCTTTGCATAATATGTCAGTAGGTTCGACACTGTTTTCTTTGTTCGGTGCATTTGGTAACAACGCCTTCTCGTCAGCTACTTTCCTGACTAGGGGCAACCCTGGTTTCGGACAACCTTTTCCTATGTAGGGTACTATTCCTGCATAGGGGGAATCCCATGAACTTCTTCTTCATCAGGGCCTTGGAATTCTTGGCAGGAATCCATTCCTTTGTCAGGAATGTTGATCTGGGGAAATTCTTTCCACAGTCAATGGAACCCCGGACAAGGTACTATGCCTATCCCCACGAGATCGGCATGGGGCAACCCTTCCCAAAGTCCTCCGAATGTAATGCACACCCATCCATCTACGTCCTATTTTGGGAATTAGCTGATGATGTCTCCCCACACACAGAATCCATACGTTGTCCATGGCCATGGTTTTTACTAGAACCCAGGCTAGTAGCCGAACTTTTCCTAGAAACCTGGTGCCAGTCAAACTCCAGGCCCCTTTTTTCCAGGTTATCACCAACAACCCAAACTACCTTTCCTGACAACCTTTCATTTTCCAGACTTGACAAGGTTGTCAAAAGACCCTATCTCTCATGATCCGTGTTGGCCTCCTATGCCGACGAAGTTGCCTTTGGACATACCAAAGTTCGAAGCCAAGCCTAATGAAGATCCAGGCGATCATGTGACTACCTTCCACCTTTGGTGTTCATCTAACTTGTTGAAAGATGACTCCATATATTTCTGATTGTTTCAATGTACTCTCATTGGGAGTGTCGTGAAATGGTACATTGATATCGACCACTCAAGATACTCTTCCTTCGGCAAATTGGCAATGGCCTTCCAAAACCATTTCCAATTACCTGTGAGATACGATGCTGGCACAGAATTGCTAGCCAATTTCGCACAGACAAAAGCAGACCATATCTCTGATCACATCCGAGAATGGAGACGCTAGAAGAGTTTAATTAAGGTACAAGTCCCACCAACAATCCTACTCGAGTGGTTCCTTAAATCTTTGGTCCCACAATTATCCAAAGATGTTGCAACTTCAGGAGTGTTCTTCGAAGAAGACGCCATCATGAGAGATAAACAGCTTGAGCTCATCTATTCTCAGTATGGTTTATTATATGAGATCTTGCCAGATGAGCCATGCTCAATACTTGATAAAACTAGACAGAGAGCTGGACCACATGCCGATGGTATTGTTGGTTCATCACAAACAAAGCTTGCTGAGCAACTGATGAAGCAATTGCAGCAATTGTCTTTACAACACATAGTGGCTAGCCAAACTAATTTTTTGGCTGCTCCCCCTACTAAAATGTCGGATGTACACATAGTGCAATCAACAAATCCAAAGGCCACCCAGGAGACTGAAGGAAAGAAAAAACAACGAAAGAAGGGTAAGGGAGATAAGAAACCCACTTATAATGTTGGCGGGGGAAACATTGAGAAACGAAAGGAAAGGTATCCGTGCAACCTATGTGCGGAAGACCACCTGACCCACCTATGTCCCCGACTTATAGAGGCCCAAAATTTTGTGACACAGAAACAACTTGTTGTGTTAAAAAATCCATTTCAACATGGACAAAACCTAACCCAAGCCTCTACAAGTGCAGAAGGGGGCAGTCAAGGACCCTCTCTGTCTTCGAACAATCCTGCATCCACAAATGTATATATGATGAAGGGTGATGCTTTCATATCCACTAGAGCGCATGACTACATTAAACCAATCACTTATGAGAAGGGAAAAGAAGCTGAACTCCCATCTCTTCCTCTATAGATTGAGAAGAATTTGGGCAAAACAATGACACACATCCCAAAAGGCACGTTCAAAAATGATTCTCACAACCCAAATGCAAGGGCCTCCCAGAACTATTCTATGGTGGAAGATTTGTCTCAAACCCCTTATACGATGTCCGCTTTGGAGGTCCTCCAAAGCTACCCTTC
This sequence comes from Picea engelmannii, assembly GCA_009831015.1. Classification (NCBI taxonomy): domain Eukaryota; kingdom Viridiplantae; phylum Streptophyta; class Pinopsida; order Pinales; family Pinaceae; genus Picea; species Picea engelmannii. Next base: position 199,962 of record ML799761.1, read on the forward strand.
CTAGAGGAAAGCTTTGTTAACCACTCTAGGATCTACTGAGACTTGTAATTTGGGTACCATCATGCTAGATACAACCAACTTAAAACCTCATCTACCTTACCATGTATAATTTCAGATACTAGTGGCTCACCCCATGAAAAAATTTACTCTAAATATTTTCTGCATAGTGGTTGATGAGGGCACCTTGACATGAGTTATGTTGTTGGCATGTTGGAAGGCCATTGGCCAGCTTGTTTTGTCTCCGTCGCCTACTCTTCTCACTTCTTTTGACGGTCATTCATTCTGACCACATGGTATCCTTCCCTCTTTTCCCATGCAATTAGGAGGGAAGATTGTGTGCATTGAGGTAAAGGTAGTCGACGTGTCCCTCGACTACAATATTTTGTTAGGAAGGAGATGGACTTATGCCATGCAAGCAGTGGCTGCTACAGTTTTTTGGGTCTTGTTGTTTCCACACGAGGATTGGATTGTGACCATTGATCAATTGTCTTTATCCAGATCTGACCCTTCATTGGGGGTGTTCGCGGTCCTGATGATTGATAATCCTCAACCAGGCATAGTAAACGTAGGGGTTGGTTTGTGCCCATCTTTGATGGGTATCTTCGATTACCCCCCCTCAAGGTGATGTCAAGTTCATATTCGACCACCATAAGGTTGAGATTTTCCAAGTTTCATTGTTTCACACGACTTACTTCACCGATCCATGGATACTTCCTTCCCCATCGGCCACGATGGAGGGGACAGGGAATTTGGGCATGTCCATGCCCTTGTCCACAGCTGAAGTAGCATACTCTTTAGTCCAGCAAGCTTTAGCCAACCCAGATCCAACTCCTGCACAAGATTTCGATCCGCTTCTAGAGCCTATTTGGGCTCAAGGTTCTCTCACTAAAACTGATTCGTTAGACTTAGTCTTGCCCTCTGACGAAGCAGTAATTGAAGCAATGACTAGTCCAGACAAACCCTAGGATGATCTTCATCACAGATCTTTCTTTCTCCCATATTTAAGAAGAATCAAGGCTAGATAATTCACCTTGAATATGACTGGATATAGGTTTTGTCCTATTAATCCCTTAGCTATGCATGAGGTCTATGTTGAGGGTAATATGGCAACCATCATTGAAATCATATCGATCAATATCTCCAGAACCCCTAGCATCATGGAGAATGTTTTCATCAGAGCTGATTGTTCCCCCCGAGAGATTCAAACCTACACAGATCTATTTAAATAATTCCATGATGTTTTGCCTGGTCTTACGAGGAGATGCCAAACATTGATCCAAAAATAGTCAAACATGAAATCACAACTTATCCAAATGCCAAGCCTGTCCGACAGAAGCTTCATCCAGTTAACCCTAGGAAAGCAGCAGCCATTAAGGTTGAAGTTGAGAAACTACTAAAAGTCAGTTTTATCTATCCTATCCATTGGAACCAATGGGTGTCAAACCCCATGCTGGTCAATAAAAAAAAAGGCATGATTCGTGTATGTACAGACTTATGTGATTTGAACAAGGCATGTCCCAAAGATAATTTTCCCACACCATTCATCGAAAAGATAATTGATGAAGGTGTGGGTTGCGGGGCCTTCTCTTTCATGGATGGTTTTTCGGGATATAACCAAATACAAATCAAACCTGAAGACCAACACAAAACAACATTCATCTGTCCCTGGGGTACATTTGCGTATCGTAAGATTCCTTTTGGTCTCAAAAATGCTGGAGCGACCTTTCAACGGGCCATGTATTTTTATTTCCATGACCTCAAGCACATAGTCGAGGCCTATTTATATGATTTAGCATCTTGATCTCGCAAGAGAACTGATCATCCCACAGACCTCCGAGTTATCTTTGAGCATTGTCGCTACTTCCAAATTCGCTTGAATCCAAGCAAGTGTAGCTTTTGCGTAACATTTGGACGTTTGTTAGGTTTCATAGTGTCGACAACAGGGATCATGGTCGATCCTCTCAAGGTTGAGGCAATAATTTAGTTGCACCCCCCCCATGCACAATCCTTCAACTTCAGAGTCTACAGGGAAAGGAAAAATTTTTAAGACGCTTCATCGCCAACTATGCCGAGATCACCAAAGGATTTATGCGCTTACTAAAGAAAGGTGTTGTTTTTTATTGGGATGATGTCGTTCAATGATCTTTTGCAGCATTGAAACATGCCCTTGCCACTACCCCTCTGCTCTGGCCACCTAACTATAACAAGGATTTCTTAATATATTTGGCTGCAGCAGACTCAACCATTAGCATGGTCTTAGTTTAGGAAGATGACTTGTTCTTAGAATATGTGATCTATTACCTGAGCCAAGGTCTCATAGGACCGGAACTCAATTATTCTCATATCGAAAAACTTGTGTTGGTGGCATTCCATGCTGTTCAATGGTTTCGTCATTATGTTCTGTTTCGCAAGACCACTGTCATTGCTATCATGAATCCATTCTAGTATATCTTGACATGATGGGTAATAGGTAGAAAGATCAGTAGATGGATAGTCATCCTCCAAGAATTTGACATAGATTTTGTTTAAGCGAAATCCAAAATGTCACTGGTCTTCGCAGAACTTATATTGGAACTTCTGGTTGAGTCAGGTGATGTTGTGCCCGAAGAATCGACTATCGGAGGAGATATGTTTTTTATCACATCTTCAGATCCCTAGTACGGAGATATAATTATCTATATCCATACTTTGAAGTGCCCCGCTTCTTCTTCTCGTGATGAGCGTCGTCGTTTACGCCATCAGGCTAAGAATTATCTCATACTCGATGATACATTGTATCAGAGAGGTGTAGACTGCATCTTGCACCGATGTCTCACTCATGAAGAAGTAGTTATCGTGCTTAACAATTGTCATACCGGAGCTTGTGGCGGTCATTTGTATGGGTTAGAAACAACCCAAAAGATTCTACGAGAAGGTTACTTCTGGCCGACACTAATCAAAGATTGTATCAAAACAGTCAAGAAGTGCCACCCATGCCAGATCTTCTCTTAGAAGATGAGGGCACATCCCACTCCTATGTTTCATATCATCACAGTTGGTCCCTTCACTAAGTGGGGAATTGATTACACTACTTGCAACCCCCCTTCAGCAAGGGGGCACCGTTACATCATCGTAGTCGTAGACTACTTCACGAAGTGGGTCGAAGCTATGCCAACATTTAAAGATGATGGGGAGACTACATCTGTCTTTTTATTCAACCAGATAATAGAAAGGTTCGGCATCCCAAGGAAGATTGTCACTGACCATGGAAGTCACTTTCAGAACTAGATAATGATTGAGTTAACATCAAAGCTTGGGTTACGGAAAGAACATTCATCACCCTACTACCCCCAAGAAAATGGCCAGGTAGAAGCTGTAAATAAATCTCTCAAGACCATCCTACAATGAATGATCAACTCAGCCAAGATAAATTGGCATTTGATGTTATACTCGACATTATGGGCTTACCGAACATCTGTTAAGACTACAACCGGTTTCTCACCTTTTCAACTCGTTTACGGGCTGGAAGTAGTCTTGCCTATTGAATGTCAGATCTCGTCCCTAAAGTTGGAAGTACAATTATTGCCAGACACTTCTCCACTTGAAGAGCAGTTATTATACCTGGAGTAGCTCAATGAGTAGCGTCATGATGTGGCCCTGGCCAACGAGGCTCACAAACATAAAGTCAAGTGTCAGTATGATAGGTTCATTCATCCTCAGATTTTCACTGAAGGCGACCTTGTCCTGGTCTACGACCAAGATAAGGACACCCTAGGGGTAGGAAAATTTAAACCCATGTGGTTTGGACCTTTCATCATAAAGGAGGTTCTAAAAAAAGGCGCTTATCGTCTAGTTTATTTTGAAGGGAATTCTTTGGCAGAGCCTAGAAATGGACTCTACCTCAAGAAGTATTACTCATAGGCAGGTCACCATGGGTAAATTTTTGTAACATATGTTTAGTCTTTGTACCATTACTTTCTAGTTGTTTTTAGTGTTATGGACGTGTCGTTTTGATGTATCTTTCGTCACTATGGTAGATGTCAAGTGAACCCAAGGTGTTCATTGGGTGCGCAGATGGTGCTAGATGAAACACTCGGAGGCTTGCCTTTGTAGCTTGGGTAATTTTTACACCTCAAGGTTAGTTATTATCTTCCAGAGGTATATACTTAGGTGACACCACAAATAATGTCACCGAGTACAATGCAGTTATTGAGTTGCTTCGTGACGCTCTGTCATTTGGTATCTCTCATCTCTAGGAATATCTCAACGCTCAGCTGGTTGTGTCTCAGTTAAATAAAGTCTATTGTGTTCATGATCCTACTTTACACCGACGATTCCTTAGGGTACGTCTCTTAAAATGAAGCTTTGATTATATTACATATTTTCATGTTCCTAGGAGATTAAATCAGATTACAGATACTCTAGCTAATCAAATTTTAGATTGGCATCTTACACACATATGAAAAGACATACACATAAACATGTAAATACATTTTTTGCAAAAATGATCCATAAGCCACAAAAGACATAAAAATCCATATATAACATCATAGTCACCAGAGTACATAGATGGATGCAAATTCCTCAAAATATGACCAATAACGAGTCATGGGGCTTATGCCCTCAAAGAATATATACAAGTAGTTCTCTCGGCACATGAAACGTCTAACTAAAGTCAGGGCCTGTGGGTCCTGTTGTACTAATCTACAGTGTTTTCCAAACGTCGAAACAATCCCACCCATGTCCATGGTGCCCCCACTACATGAGGCTTCATAGATGGTAGTAGGTCCTCAATCTCTGCCATAGGTACCATGTGAGTGAGTGCTATAAATTTTCTGTCCACTCATCTCAACACCCTCTGAGCCTCCCCAACTGGATATCTCCTAATGCTGTTGGTCCCCCTGTGGTGGTAGGTGCCGCCCCTAGCCAAGGATGACACCTGTTCCTCGCATAGTCAGCAGGTCGCACCAGTCCCACATCTGCACACAACAAATGCATATCCATCAAATAATCTGGTATAAAAAAATGATATATAAAAAAAACAACATAAAAACTACATATGTTTACCAAAAAAAAAATGAATGATGGAAACTTACCCATCTCTCCTCGCTCCTCACCAGGAGGTACTGGTATCCCAAGATCTCTTGAAAAATCAATACCAGCATAAGGATAATCCTCGATGACTGGGATCTGTCACGACAACCACATGAAGAAATCATCGTCAAAGGACTCATTGGTCCTTCCACCACCCTGTCGCGGAAGTAACATTGCCGATCTACACATAACAGGAAGAGAGGCCTGATGTTCTCGTACCACTACTCGAGGACTAAAGCTCAGAACTCTCTCAAAGAAGAAAGAGCATAGAATGGTATTGAACCCAAAGTTCCTCTGCATCCCCAGTCAGCAATCTGTCAACTGCATATTCATACACTCTAACAATGTGGTGCTCCAATCAAATATTTGTGCATTTAAGCACTAGACTGCACAGTTTATCTATGCATGAGATGCCTGATGTAGAGCCGTAGAACCAGTGATTCTCCCAATAAGAAACACTATCACTTGTATCAATAATTCAGTGATCTTTCTTATAGGCACTTGTGAGCTCGAGTGGTCTGTACCAGCCTCACAGTAAATACCTATCAATTCTGCTATGTTATGCATCCCTGCAGGAAAAGTCTGAAAGTTGATTGGTTCCCCTCTCTTGGAGAGGCCAGTCAAAAAATATATGTCCTCAGTTGTGGGCACCAGTGACTTCCCCTCTAACATAATACCTCTGCATCTGGATGCCAATAGTCAACCAAGGGATTCAGTAGCCTAGGTTGTGCCTGCATAAAAGGACATAAGAAGAACTTGAGCAACCAACATTGCATCAAGGTAGCCACAGCATTGTGGTATTCCCTGACCAACTCACTTACCTCCTCATGCTCTCTTTCTCTCCAGTGGACATACATCCTACAAAACATCAAGGTTCAGGAGGGTTAATCCTTGTTTTTAAGATTTTTTCATTCAATAAGGGGGTCCACGTGGGCTGTAATGCTGACAGTCGTGTGTACACGTGTGCAGAGTTTACTCTACCTGAATGTACACATGGCCTGTCCTGAGACAACCTGCGTGGACCTAGGGCCAACCTTTTAAAGGTCGATGCCCCCCTAAAAAATGGAACCCAATGCAAAAGTAAAGACTTAAAATGCAAGATAAGAGAGTTTGTACTTACTTGGTCCAGACAGATGGTCGTTTCATCCACTGTATCTCTCAGAATCACCACTTTTATCAAAGGGTGTGTTTTGGCTCCAGAGTCAATTTCCAAATCAACAATGGTGATAATGAGTTGTCAGCTTCTATTTATAGACTTTTTGGCCTCTTTTTGTCACTTTTTTGGCCCCCCTTATCATTTTCTTTAAAACGAAAACCATTTAGAGTGATTCAGGAGTTGCATTGGAGGGGTATGTTAGGGTATCAGGACATTTTTGGAGTTTTGGGTAACTTTCGATGGTCCATGGAAAAATCTCAGATGATCAACTTGAGCATATAGGTTAGGTTTATAGCCTGATTTTTGTATCTCGTTGTCTTTATTCCTTTTCCATAGGATTGATCCCATCAGTTTGAGACAGAGAACCATCATTGCTACTTTAGAAGTGTCGCAAGTTGGTGGTAGAGCTTACCGGAACATCGATGCCCTAGGTAGATCTTGGTTGCATTATGGTGTCCATGCTGTCTCTAATAACTGTAGGCTCAAGAGTCCTTGTTGTTTTTCCTAATTACAAGTTTGAGCCTCATTTGCATGATTACTTTTCACTCTTGACCTCACCCTCAGGACTCCCAAAAGATATAACGGTTCTTATTTTAATCCTTTTTAAGACCCTCTAAACATGAAAATATTGTTGAGCGATCTTATGGCCTTTCACGCTCATTAAACTGAAATTTGAAGTCACGTCTGTCTGGCGGTAGTTTACCCCTTTTTCGGTTTAGACGGTCAACTGTACGAACAAAGGTATACTCTATGGAACTTCAGTTCTCTAGAAGAGTACTCTCAAGTATCATTTTAACCCTTTTTCAAGCCCGGGGGACTAAATTTACGAAAAAGGAACCCCGACAGAGTCCATCGTTAAGCTCTTTTCAGACTCCCTAAAATTAAAAAGATCGTCGAGTGACCTTATTCTCTCACACTCGTTAAACTGGTCCAAAAGAACATTCCTGATGGAGTCCATAGTTAATCTTTTTTCATATTCCTTAAAAATGAAAAAATGGCCTAGTGATCTTGTCTTTATCACACTCATTAAAATGGTTTTGAATAGACGTCTTGTCAGTGCTACTTTACCCCTTTTTCGAACCAACTAGACTACCTTCGAAAAAAGGTACCCCAATGGAGTCTCCTTTTACGTTTTTTCAGACTCTCTAAATATGAAAAACCATCGATATTACCTTCTCTAGGATCGTTAAACTTACATTGAAGGACGTTACCAATGTGTGTTTTATTAATCCCATTTTCATACCCACGTCTTTGGCCTAATGTCGGCTCCATGTTACTCTCAACTGAACCATCTGAAGCATGCCTCATACGCAAGCCCTATAGCACTTTGCCTCTGCATCTTGACACCTTTGGCCCCTGGAGGATTTTTTCTCGAGTGTCCTTTTCTTGCATATGTCCCTTTGCCCTGAGCATCCCTGTGTTCCATGCGCTTGGAAATAGTATGTTTCTGACACTCGATCCTCCTTTGTAATGTAACTTTCTTTTATTCATTTTTCCAAAATCATTGAAAAAGACAAAAAAAAAAAAAAATCAAATATACCCCAAAAAGAGGAAGGGAAAAGTATTTTCTTTATTGGTAGCAAAATAAGTCACCCTTGGATAAAGTACATCTGTTCGTTTCTTCATCAAACTATGGGATTTAATACGACCTTAGGAAGTTGTTCTCGCTACATAGAGTTGTGTCCTCCTCTGTTTGGTTATTCTTCCAAACATATGGAGAGTTTGCATTGACTCCTGCCTCGTAAACTTATGATTAATTCCATGCTTCCTGAGTCTCATCATTTGTCGTGTTGTTGTCCAAGGGAAGTTTTTACCAAGCCTGATTCGACCCCTCTACATTTTGTCTCTTGCCCTCATACCCGACCATCCTGAACGTCCAATCAAGTATTTGTTCAAAATCAATGAAGGCTTCAGTCTGATCACCAAGATTCTAGAGTCCATGACCGATGAGTCGTCGAAGACCTCTGGGTAGTGAATTCGTACACTCATATTATACTCCTACCCAAGTTTTGAAGATTTTGAAGTTGTTTCTCGAGCTCTGAAGACCTCATCTCCAGCCATCAGGCCTTATCAACTTCTAAGAAGATGGATACTCTACATGTATATATTTTCAATTTTGAGATTTAGCTCTACTGTGTATTGTTTGTGTCTACACATTATATAAGTTATATGACATGGATCTAAAGTGTATTTGTTTGGTAGCCATGATTCTATTTTATCCCAAGAATGGGTATGCCCGCCTCGGTGAGACAATTTTTATTTTGCAGATGACACCTCCCGATTCTTGGTCCCTGGGCTCACTTGTTCGGCACATCGGTGAAGATTGTTAATGTATTTCAGCCATCAGATGCTCTTATGAGATCACACATTAGGGGGCATCTGTTGTAGCCCTAATTTGTACCAGACATGCTTACTTGGCATCAGGCCATCTCATATTCCTTCTTTGCCAAAACACTGTTGAACAACTCTTCTTAAAAACCTATTTTATAAAGGCCCATGCACCCTACTCCATTACTGCATGTGTGTACATGCCAGTTGACCCAAAACAATCCGCATGTACCTACAAAAGCATGAAAAAAGGAAAGTTTTCGACGAAAAACACAACTTTGGGTAAGATAACTAAACCTTCCAACCATGCACGACTGAGGGTTCATCCAAATACCTAGCTTCTTCTAGCCTATAAAAGAAGGGTTAGGGGTCCCATTTGGAGGAGGAGAATCATAGTAAAGAAACTATACCCATTTGCACATTCCCTTTGTCCCAACCCTTTAGCCATCCTTGTGAAAGAAGAGATATGGAGAAAATAAGTTGGAGGACATTTGAAGAGGAGCCCAGGACCAGGTTCGCGAAGCAGTATCCAATGTCGACATTGTAAGTTGATTTATTAAAGTTGGTAATAAAGAAGTACTTTTCCCATCCCACCATATGAGGTGTTCATAGTTTATTGCATACATGTTTGAATGTCTCTAACCCATTAATATTTAGATCAAATGCATGTAGATTTTGTTGTGTATCTTGTGTGAATGCAGGTCATCCATATAGGAGAGATGCATTCAAGGAGAAATCAAGTGTGAAGAAGGATCAATATCAAACATCTGGAATAAGGTATGCTCACTTAACTATGTATTTGCTTAATAATAATGGGGATTAGGTCTAGGATGACAGTAGAAAATAGGATTCCTTAGGTCTTTTCTGCATGCATAATTTAACCCTAGATGCTAGTCCATAGAGGGATTTCCTGGTCACAACAGGGAGATTGTTGGAATATTGGTAGTTGTCATTGATGTCAACCCTAGTCATGGGTTTTGGACCGTAAGATTGATGAAGGTATTTGGACATGAAGGAAAATGCACATGTAGATACAACACCCATGGATGGATAGTATAAATCATGTTTTTTTCAGTGGTATGTGGAACATCACATGGATCCTCATGGTTGAGGAGAAATGAATTTTTGAAGATGACAAAGTGAATTGAAGAAGGAAGTACATGTAGGCCCTGAAGATAATTAAAGAAAAGAATTACAAAATAAGAAAGTGTCAGGTTGGCCCTAATGTTAAAAGGAAGTGACATAAATGGTATAAATAAAAATAATTATACAGTCATTTGATACAAGTCGAATTTCAGAGGAAATAAGAAGTAAAGAAGGTCGGATTTCAAGGGAGGATGAAGTCTTTTGGTGATGTGTTCTAAGGTATGTTATTTTCAGGTCATCTTACCATTTTTTCTATAAATTGTTTTCTATAATGATTCAGATGGTGAAATCGATATGTTATTGCGAAGACATATCAAGGTACCTCTAGTAAAAATTTCATCTCTTGATTCGCTATAATTATGGAGATACACTCTGTGGAAGATAGAGTTTGTGACTAGTCCTGAAGCTAGTCAATAAACAGGTGTTCCGGGTAAGACTATCATAACTTCTTCATCGAGAATCCAAATGAAATGGGACGAATTTAATTTTAAAGAATACAGACTGTAGTTTCTTTTGTGAGAGTTTCATAATCAGATGTTAAATATTGAGTGCGGGGCATTCTATACAAGTTCGGTCTCATGAATAGACCATAATTGAATAAAGTCTACCATTATTTCTATAACTTCTTTTTGGGGAGGATTAAAGGAGTGAAACTTGTAGGAGTTTCAGAGAATACATTGAGTAATATTATATATAGGATTAGAGTACTCCAATAATTGAAGAATTGCAGAAATTGAAGAAGTCTCAGAAAGCATTATCAGGTTCTATGTGATGATTGGTTGACGATGATGATTTAATGTAAAGTTTTATTATCTCTCATATATTCTTGGGTGGAAGGAAGGGAAAAGAATGAAGAGTTCAACTGTCTCTTGATATTGGAGGATTGTATCTTCCTCTTGGAGGTTTTTTCCTCCCTTTACATTTGGAAGTTGTAGCTACCTTTGGATGTCATTACTTCCCTTGAACAATAACTATTTATTATTTCTCATATATTGTGCATGGTGTATTGTGGTGTATTGGTGTAACTCTTATACTATTTTTCATTGCTCATTGGATATAGTTGAATGGTTTAAGTATAATTTGAAAAAGGTTTTAAATTGTACTTGATACTGATTCACCCCCCTCTCAGTACCAACAATTGGATATCCTTGATATCTCTATGCATTTCTTTATTATATCTTCACTCTCATTTCGTGATGAAAATAATCTGGATCAGGGAGTGGGAAAACTGAAGGACTGTCAAGAAGAGAAGGGGCACACTCCCTAGGGAGGGATAGGCATGTGTGGAATGAGGGAATATAATATGTGGACGTGAGTAGACTCTTGGGATCAAAATCCTTCTTGGAGACCTTGTAACCTTATCCTAGCCTAGGATTCCCTTACTCTGGGTGGAGTTTAGTCCTAGCTTGTGGGTGACCCACTACTAATAGCTTGGAGCAACATGGTCTAAGGCTGGGATGTTTTTTGGCCCTTGGTTATGGAAGAAAGGAAAAGTACAAACTGTGATGAAGGAACATAAACCAAGGAAGGGTCGAAGTGGGAAAAGAAGGAGAAAAGAAATGAAAAGCTAGCCATTCGAATAGAAGATTGAGGAAGATAAAGCAATAATGAATATAGATCATGGACAACTCAGTAAGCAGAAGAAGACACCAATGAGTGCTTTGGAGCACTTCATGGAAAAGGAGGAAGGACAATTTGGTGAATCCATGAAAACACGGGTCAAGTGGAATTAGGGTTTAGGCACCTAGGGTTTTGGATCTAGGGTTTTGACACCTAGAATTTTGCCATGTAATGTATAAATAAAGATCTAGAAGACCTGGGATGGGGTTCATTCATACTATGATTGTTGTTGTTCATTGTCGATTACTATTGTTGAGAGAAATATTGAGTCTGTATTCTGGATCTTTAGCTGGGTGCGAAGATCAACCCTGTAGTTGGGTGCTCAGCGGGGACAGAGAGAGAGAGAGATGCAAGCTAAGTGCGTAGATAGAAACATATGTTTTCATCTAATATATCAAAAAGAATAGTTCTGTGGATGTAACCCTCGAGAGAGGGTGAACCATGTATATCTTATTTTCTTATGATTGATGTTGCATTAATCGCTATCTGTTATCCTGTTATTGCATTGTTGTGTTAGATCAGAGATATAACTTGCGAAGTAAGCTTAAGAGTGGTAAAGAATAAATATATTTCCATGTGTTGTTGTCCTGGATTCACTTTGCATTTCCTCTGGTTGTAGACACCTGTGTCCTGCAACCCCCTATTGCTACTTCGGGTGAGGCTGCATTTGATTCACAGGTGTTGTCGAAAGGGCCAGTAGTTAGGGTGTGTTGGTGCATTGTAAGAGCTGAACCCTAGGTCTTCCCCTGTGCCAACAAGTCGTTCCATTGTCGAGACCGAGATCTACTTGAGGGAATGTCAAGGTGGTTTCCATCGAAGACAGAGATTTAGAAGTGGATAGAAGAACAAGAAAAGGAATTCGTCGAAGCCCAGAAAAATAACTGTAGCATTAGTATAGAAGACTAGTTGGGAAGGTACATATTTACCGACATACACAAAAGTTTCTTTGGAGGAGTTCATAAGGAGCTATACAAGTGGTTAGCCAGATTAGCAAATACCTAGTTTGAGATCATATCTAGACCACCTATAGTTTGGACAACGACATTGATCAAGAAGGTCAAGAGAGTTGATAACATTGTGTATAGAGCGGTGGATCTCTGGTTTGATAGCACTATTGGAGGTTACATTACTAAGTTTTATATTGATCGAGTCAAATCGTATAATCAAGGAGAGAGGTACTTATTTAAGGGACCTAGAGGAAAGTTTCTACACTTTTTGAGATTGAGGATTAATATGTTATTGCATGAGAAGTGTTAGCACATATTTTTTATGGAAGGGTGTTTTTCCCTTAGGAAGTAACCCCTTGGTGAAAAAAATGAAGGAAAGGTTCGTAGCATGACTCACCTTTGTCTCTTATCCTAAGTTTTAATGGCTGAGAGGCCTTGGCATGGTTTTCTAAGGATCACACCAATAGCAGCAGATGAGATCTGTGCGCTCAGATCTACAATTTTCATTTCATATCGGACCCCCTCCAACCTTCTGCCTTTATTGAGGGGGTCTGAGTTGATGGTTTTCTAGAGTGGTCCCCCCACTATCGTGTCACCTCCACATCAAATAAACCCCCCCCCATGCGTTACTTCTTACCGCCTCCCCACTCCTCTAAGTTGACTTCCAGACCACCTTCCTATACCGCCCGCGCTCCCACTACACTTGTCTTCTACTCGTGTGACCACACACCTATCCCTTCCCCACTGTCACTTCTCCCCCTTTCACCTCCAAAAATATGTCCTCCACTCACACTCTAGGTCACCTCCACTATGTTGTCATGTACACCTTGTCCAATCACACCCCTTTGCATCCACATCCTTTCCCTTTTCGACATCATCCCTGTGCCTTTACACCTCAACTCTCGTGTACTGGCACCCCCACATTCCCAGTCATCACTCTGCCAAATGCATCATTCCACATGGTCATTGATCACTCATTGTTCCATGTCGGTTTCCACCAATCATCTCTCCATCTTCCCATCATCAGCGTCCACTTCTGCCTGTCGGTGTTCCCTGCAAACCTCCAAGCGATGATCCAAGTGGAAGAGTTTTAGAGTGCGGTCAACACATTTTCCAAGTGCCGAGTTGACTTAGGTCCTCTCTTGATCCCAATAAATAAAGTTAATGAATTATGATGAGGTGGTTGAAACATCATCTCCCCGCATAAATGGAAAGCTATAAAGGACTGACACATCTGATCTCGCGTGCGACAGGGAACTGCATGTGCAGTCTGACAGAGAAGGTTTAGACATAAGAGCTTGCGTCTGACAGGGGACTGCATGCACAGTCTGCCAAGAAGAATCAAACTTAAATCCTTGAATGTAGTGGATTGATCACTCCTCTGGTGGTGGTAGTCACTCCTAAGTATAAATGTGTATTTTTGATATTTGGTTATGGTCGATGGTTGAGATAGGATCTCGTATTGTAAAATTTTAATGAAGCATATTGGTTCTCTAGTTATGTAACTTGATTTGAGACTTCTTGTTTAATGTAAGTCATATTTCTTCCTGCATCTTATTTTCCTCTGGTACTGAAGTGTCCATGATGGAAGGATTAACATGGATTGTTATAGATGCATTGTGATGGATGATTGATTACAATGTTGTTATGGTGTTCTTCAGTTTCTTGAAATTTTGAATCCAGGAGGATCTTGTATTTGAAGTTTTTCCTCCTTAGGCTGCTTGAAGACCTGATTTCCATAGCAAGACACTACATTCTCCTCACAAATTCTTCCACCTATTCACCTTTACTACAAATTACAGACTAAACTTGATCAAGGCCTCAACTTCTTGTGCATAACGATCCAGTTTTCTAAGTTAAAACGATATTATGTTGAGTCTTCTCCCATTTGACCTCTTTAAAATCCTTTATTGTGAAATATAAAATTATGGGTATTGGGCTTACCTTCAATGCAATATGAAGGTGACTTCTAGTGCTAACATTTCTGGTGTCATTGCCCGGGAATGAATTGAATGTATTTCCCTGGGATTGAACGACAAAACTTACTGATTCTGAAGGTGCATCAGATATCAGTGCCATTGAATATTGCAACTTACACTCGACGACTCCACTATTTCAAATCCACTATTTTAGTTGTGGTTCTGAAAGGAATACGCATAAGGTCTACTCCACATCTGCCTCTAGCAACACCTAAAGCTGACCCAAAGAAAATTATTAGAAAAAGAAAGATCCCTCGGGACGACACTTCAGCTATCGTACCAAGTATTTATGGTGATTTTCATAATCCTTCTTTAGAAACTCCAATATCTGATTCTCATTCTTCTGTCATACCATCTGTTGGAGTTTCTGAAAGTTTAAATTTTGGGAGTGTTCTTGTTGATTTCTCCCCTCCTTGTCTTGGATTGGAGGGAGAAAGATTTGACACCCATGTTTCCCTTGAAGTTATATCGTGGTTTAGACCCAAGACCTAAGAACATTTTCCCACTCTGGGCTTTACTACTCCTCCCCCTATTAGAGATGTTTCATTTACAGAAGGGGAAACCTTTGTTCCCTCGATCCTTGTAGCCTGTTCTCCCAATCCTTGGTGTTTTCCCCTTTCTCCCAAAAACACAGTTCCATTCTCCCTCATTCAAGCTCCATCTCCTCCTGGTTCTCCTCCAGTTCACATCCCTATGGCAGGTGTTAATCCCCCTATGAACAGAATGGATGCCATAGTGGATGCTAGATACGACCCTCTAGTTTTACCTGAGCACATGAATTCTCTTCTAGCTAGTAGCTACATTAATCAATTTCCTAAGTTCATAGGTGAGGGAGACATAACTGCAGAAGATCACCTTGCAGCCTTTTACAGTTATGCAGATAATTATGTCATTATGAATGAATATGTATGGATGAGGATTTTTGTTCATAGCCTTGATGGAGAGGCTAGGAAATAGTTTAGGGTCTTGGCTCCTAAATCTATTGATGGGATTGAAGCCCTATATGATGCATTCTTAAGACATTGGGGAGATAAAAAATATTTCCTTTACTATATTATAGAATTTGGCTCACTGAATAAAGAAGCATGGGAATCTGTTTCGGACTTTTCAAAGAGGTTTAATAAAATGTATAATAAGATTCCTGTTGAGATTAAACCTACAAAAACCTCTATCAAAATTACTTATTCTAGTGCTTTCAACCCTGATTTTTGCCTCTTGTTAAGATAAATAAGAGCTACTTCCTTGGCTCATATGCAAGATGCAACCCTAGAGGTGGAGTCCAATATATTGGTAGTTGACAAGATTAGGAGTAAGGCTGATAGAGATAGAAAAAAAGGTAGGATTGAAGCTTCAACCTATCAGTCCTCTCTTGCCCCCCCTCAAATGGATGAAGTAACCAAGTTACTAAAATCACTTTCTGCTAGAATGGAAAGGTTGAAATTGGAAGGAAAGTAGAACTACAGGAATCCCCCTAATGCTAAAAATAGGGGTAACTTAAGAAGACCAAATAACACCCCTCAGATTATCCAAAGAGATCAAAGAAATAGGGATAGGGATGATCAGAGAATCCAATCCCCTCTCCAAAATAACATTGTCACTAATGAAGACGGAGAGGAAGAAGAGGTTGACCCTGAAATCCATTGTCTTGGAGACTCCTCCTCATTTCCCCATTTAACCCAATCTACATATGAGGAGTCTCTCATGAACAACCATCTAAATGAGATGAATAAGGGGGATAAGA
This sequence comes from Picea engelmannii, assembly GCA_009831015.1. Taxonomy (NCBI): domain Eukaryota; kingdom Viridiplantae; phylum Streptophyta; class Pinopsida; order Pinales; family Pinaceae; genus Picea; species Picea engelmannii. The sequence goes on from ML799761.1 coordinate 215,952, forward strand.
CCAATAGAAGTCCCAATAAATATAACCTTAGGTATAAAAACAAGGAAGGGAAGTCTAAAATTCCTAATCAGCCTACTCGAGTAGAGAAGCCTACTAAAGATGTAGCAGACAACAACAAAGGTAAGAAAGCACAGAACCCCCCACCAGTGGTCAAAATCCCTATCCCAGAACTGAAGGATATTTTAAATCTTCCTTCCTCTTTTAGCTTTGAGCATGAGATTCAAAATATTAGGATCCCTATACCTTTCTTGGAGTTGATAAAAAAATGCAGAATTTAAACAATATCTTTCCAAAATGTTGCAACCCGAACCCTCCTCAAATTCCACTGATTTAGTAAATCTTCAAGATGAGAAGCCAACAGTCATATTAGGCCCTTTGATATAACATAGATATGATTCATCCCCTCCCTTCTATACTTTTCTGAACATACATGACAAGGTGTTGCATAATTGTTTGATGGAATTAGGGGCATCTCATAATCTCATGCCCAACACTGTCATGGATGAACTTGGATTAGAAATCACAAATACTTACCATGACTTATATTCTTTTGGATATAAGAAAGTGAAGTGTCTTGGGTGTTAAAATATGAAGGATGTGTGCTCATTTTATCATTGAAAATACTCTTGTCACCCAACCATAGGCCGAAGCCACCCTCCGAGCACCTTAACCTTGACTGACAATTACTCCGGAAGCAAACCCTAGGCTAGATAGCCAAACAAAGGGTAGTGCACCTTTCCCCAAGGATAGCGCATCACAAAAAGCTGATCAGATAGTCCAAACCCTATCTAAGAGATAGTCCAAGCCAAAACAAAAAATAGGTTGCTACAACAGCTGCACCTGCAGCTCTCCTCCACACATGCGCACCAAACTGGGAACTACAGTGTGCACCAGTTTCTGCTCTGTGATTCTGAGATGTGTCAAATGAGAACTAGCGCCCTGTATTTATAGTGGTTCTACTATATTTACTGGGACTGAATTCTTCTTCTAGGTACATGTCTGTTTAGTATATTATTATTATTTCTGGCTAACTTATTCTCTTGGAGGCTAATAACCTAATATAAATTATCTTCTTGAGCCGAAAAGATTTCTAGGGTTATTAGCCAACTCATTAGGGTTTTCTCTTGCTTTCTGTAGTCTTCTATTCTCGTCAAGTTTACATGTGGAGGTAAATACCTCCCGCAACTACCATAATATTAACACTCCCTCCTAGATAGGGAGGTATTATAGGTAATGGTCTTGAGCACAAAAACATACCATTTACCCGGTAGCATCAACATAGTCATTTAGATTATCTCATGACTAGATCATGAGCATCACCATCACTATCAGCTGCATCATCTCTCGAAACCATACTTCATATGAGTAATCATACATGATGCTGGATAAGTCACTCACACCATAGAGTGATACAAGAGTCATTCTTATAATCTAGAAGAGTAAATGCTCTGAACTATTTTCCATCTAGAAAATCTTTGTTTATCATTTGTCGGGATGATGATTATCTCCAATAAACTGTTGATAGTATTTAAGGCAGTTAGAACAAAAATAGAACACAACTGTGTCTATCCATAGTAGTACATAACTACAATCTAGTGGTACACTACCACACCAAGTAACACACAAGTACTTGATCAATAACGTGTACTCACGAACAGTGGAACATATCCACCACAGTAGTTTTCATCTACTGTCATACAATGTTCATAACAAACATCTGATAGAAACCTGCACAGAAACAATGTTATGATATAAACTGAATCATCTAGGTCAATCTTTCACTCACATCTATGAGCTCTGAAAGAATATTTTCCCTCAGAGTAGAACAATGAGATATCTAGACTATTCTTATCAAGCAAGGAAGAATAACTGTCATGTCTTCTGAACTTGGACCATTCCCCACCTTGGGCCATTCTTCCTACACTAATCAAAGTGTAGCCTAGAGAGAATGTATAACCCTAAGGAATGTTGAGCTTGGACCACTCCCCACCCTAGGCCATTCCTCTTACAAAGTGCACCCTAGAGAGAATGTATAAACCCTAAGGAATGCATGTCCCTGATTGCTGAGCCTGGACCATTCCCCACCCTGGGATATTCCTCCTACACTAATCAAAGTGCACCCTAGAGAGAATGTATAAACCCTAAGGAATGACTGTCTGGACCATTTACTCTGTTAACCACAAGAGGAAAATATTTTCCTATATCAACCTCCTAAACAAACCATTCCTCATGTTAACCACAATGAGAAATCGTTGTCTGGCAAGGCATGCCAGTCTTCTTAAGTAACCCTCGAGAAGAGAGACTTCCCTAGACCACTCCCCATGTTAACCACAGTGAGAAGTCATTGTCTATGATACATCAGAAATTAGACTACTTCCCATGTTAACCACAATGGGAAGTCACTGTCCGTCAGAAAACTCAATCCACTTTCCGAACAGGAAAGCATCTTTCCAAGATGGACTATTTTTCAATATTGAAAATGAATTTCTTCAATAATATTTTCAGTGATCCCTCCCAAACTAGGAGTCATCTCTTCCTTTTTCAATAAGAAAGTTGTTTCCATGAGCTCCATATTGAGTACGCAAACTCTTTCATCTTGGATAGAAGCTTTACCAAAATGTCTGCTTATCTGCTCATCTGTGGAGATATGTATTGGAGAACCATTTTCTCCTTTTTGGACTTCATTGTGGATAATGTAATGCTTGATTTCAAATGTACTTTAGTCTAGAACATTGTGAAGGCTTCATGTAGATCTGAACAATAGAGTATATCATTGTTGGAAAACTAGAACATATCCATGTGGAACTTCTTCTGTCATCATGAGATATGATCTACTGAGTAATAATCTTGATGTTATAGGAAATCTTCAACACGCTTTTGTTGTGCACCGGAGGTTCTCCACCAAGTTATCTTCTTCTATCTGCATGCAAGGGTCTCTTTCTGGTATGCCTCAAGTTCTTGAGATTGCTCTTCATACGCTTCTTTATTCAATTTCTCTGGAGAGCATTATTTGCATTCATCTGATGTAGAAACTCCAACTCATGGATGTTGCGGATGATATAATGACTCATGTGGTGATATGTCTGGTGTACTAGAATAAGTAATCATCATAGTCTTCTACCTCCATCTGGGAGAACCTATGGTTCTATATCTCACAATGCTTTCATTCATAAGTCTTCCATACATTGTTCTTCATCATGACTTTCAGTTCCTCTGCTTGATTGCTTTTATTGAGTTTATATCAGGTTGACAATCTTGTGATTCTTGATACAATGACTGGTTGTTCTGGCTTCTCTTTTTTTCTTGGAATCTTCATGTTCTTCCTCATGTTTATCTCTTGGGTCCATGGAGTAGATTACATTCCCTAAAGATTCCATTTCTTTCTTTCATCATAGGATCACGAATCTGGATGGACAACCAGGGATACTTTGAGGCTTTTCTTTGAAGAGGTCTTCTTCTGCGGTTGAACTGAGCACGTACTATATTTCATGGTTGATACCATGGATACATACTTCATTATCTTCAATGGATCATAGGATTAACCCCATCCTAATCCTTGCTTCATGTATGAGTGCATATAATCGACTCCCTCCATCTAATAGAGTTCTTGCTTCCATTTGCATCCTTATTGTCTTCTGCAATATATAATTGGCTCTCTTGTCTAATAGAGTCCGCGCTTCCATATTGTTGTCTTCTACAAAATGTTATAAGTCATTTTCCAATTTCCTCTCGATTGCGGACTTCTTTCTGTCTTTGCTTCTTCTAAGTATCTTCATGATTGATTCGTCTTATCTTGCAATAGATTTCACATGATTTGTATTTCATCCTTTTGTGTGTAGTATCTAAAGATATCCATTCTTATTTTGTTGTTCTTCCATAGGTATAGTTCTTCTTGGAATACATTATCTTCCAAGAGATAGACATACAAGATATGTACAGAGATGAAGCAAATAAGATATGTACAAAAAATAAGAAGATTTTTGTTACCTTTAGAAGAAGAAGTTTCTTCCATCCTACTTAGCCTTCTTTGTGGGTTCCTTTTCTTCAGAAATCGATGCTTCATGTTTCTCCTTCCTTTTCTTTAGCTCGGGACAATGATTCTTGTAGTGACCATACTTTCGACAGTTGAAGCATTGTACTTATGAAATGTCTTTCTCTTGATTTGGCTTCCTCCCTGAACCAAACTTCCTTTTGTTCCTGAAGTTCTTGAATCTTGTTGTGAAGGCTTGATCATCGTACTTCTTTTGGGGTTTCTCCTTTGCACTGATCCTTTATTCTTCTTGAGTGTAGCAAGTCCAAAGTTCTTCAAATGTCGGATACTCCTTCCTTGTGTTCATGCTTGCGGAAAATGCATCCCATGTTTTGGGAAGACCATTGAGTACTATGTTTACCAATTCTTTCTCTGAAGTGATATCTTCAATAGATTGTAGTTGATCTCTTAACTAGCAGATCCTTAGAAAGTATGATGTTATGATGTCATCCTCATTCATCTTCATGTCACAGAGCTCATTCTTCAGACTCATAACTTGTCCAATGTTTCTGACTGAGAAGAGATTTGTTAGGGCATCGTACATCTTCTTCGATGAGTCAATATGGGAGATGTATGGTATCAAGTGGTATTTTATAGATTCCACTATGATACTCATAGCATTGATATCACTGTCTTTGAACTTCTCCATAGATGCAACGTTCTACAGTTCCTTCTCTTTTCCTTCTTCAAACTCTGGCTTCACGATCTTTCCTTTCATGATATCCAACACTTTATTCTTGGCAATAATGAGGTCAATCCTTGTCTTCCATGCTATGAAGTTAGAGGCTCCATCTAACTTGTTCTCTAACTTCATAGAATAAGTCATGGTTTCTTTGGGTTGGTCAAACCCTAGATTTGACCACAAACTCAAACTTCACATCTTGGCTTGCTGAAAGTATCAGGAGATGCGTTAGGCCAGAGCGCACTGATCTATCCAGAGATTAGGTCAATTCATTCACTTAGGGTGCCTCAACAAGAGGATTAGGGTTTTTGCAACTGCTCCTGCTAGTAACCCTAGCAGTAGTGTCTTGGAATTTTCTTCTACTAGTAACCCTAGAAACAGTTCCTTAGCGAGCTCAATATCCTAGTGGTTATGTTTCCTTCCAATGTTTATACTAAATGAAAGAGGTGTGGGCCCATAACTTGTTAGAATATGAAGGATGTGTTCTTAATTTACCATTGGCAATACCTTTTTCACCCAACCATAGGCCGAAGCCACCCTTCGAGCACCTTAACCTTGACTGAGAATTACTCCGGAAGCAAACCCTAGGCTAGATAGCCAAACAAAGGGTAACACACCTTTCCCCAAGGATAACACATCACAAAGAGCCGACAAGACTTCTAGGGTTATTAGCCAACTCATTAGGTTTTTCTCTTTCTTTCTGGAGTCTTCTATTCTCGTCAGGTTTACAAATGGAGGTAAATACCTCCCGCAACTACCATAATATTAACATTGGGGTCATCGAAGATCTAGTTGTGACCTTGTTTCAATTGCCCATGAAAAGTGTGGTCATGGATATCGTGGTGGTTGATGTTCCCCCCAATTTTTTCATGCTCTTGTCAAGATATTAGATAAAAATACTTGGGGGAACCTTGCAAATGGACCTCACATATGCTACCATTCCTGTGTTTGGGGGGGAGAATAGAAGACTTTACAGGGAAGCTCAATTCTCCTACATTATTAGTGACGAAGAAAACCCCACCAACCATCCAATTTTTTCACTTGATATTGATTTGGGATCCAATTTACTATAGCTCACTAATACTCCTGAAACTCTTCTTGAAATCATAAAACAATCCATTACTCTTTGTGAAGATCCTCCTCCATGTAAATTCTAACCTTGTACAATATCTACTGCAAACTGATATTCAGAAAAGAACAGAAAAGATACAATGGAAAATACAAACATTACATAGAGATTTTTCACCTGGAAACCCAAACCAGGAAAACTAGCATATATTATATTGATACACTTATGTTACATTGTTTACAATACAATATACATATAGGAGCCAGCGGCATCCAAAACCCTAACCCAATGACCTGGATTAGTCCAAAACCCTAATTCCTTAACCGGAAATAGAAAACCATCGGCAAAAATTATGTGCCGAAAACCACCTAATATCATGTGGTCCCGGAAATATGTCGGCCCGGTGATAATATGTCGGCTCGAAACCGGCGAAAATATGTCGGCCCAAAAAAAAAAATTTGGGGGCGCTGCCCCTACACCCCCCTCTTACCCCCCTGTGCGCCCGGCGCAGGCGCTCAGACACTACTACTCGTGCAAAGAATATAACACATACCCAACACTCCAATCACCTCTGTTTGGAGGATGTTCTCTGTTGGAGCCACTTCTAGGGAAGGTGTTGGTGTTGGAGTAGTCTTTATTTCACCTACTCAAGAGACTATATCTCTATCCTACAAGTTAGAATTTGAGTCTACAAATAATGTGGAAGAGTATGAAGATCTTGTTTTGGGTTTGATGACTACAAAAGACATGGGGATTGAAGAGATATCAGTGTTTGGGGATGCTGAATTAATTGTCCATCAGATCAAAAATATTTATCAAGCTAAGCACCCTAGGCTAAGAAATTATAGAAATGAAGTGTGGGACCTAATTGACAGTTTTTTCTTAGCTTTCAACATTTAATTTATTCCAAGAGAAGAAAACACCATAGTTTATTCTTTGGTTGTTTCAACAAGTAATTTCAGAGTCCCTTTGCCACCTAAGCTTAAGTATGATGTAGAAGTGAAATACAAACCCTCCATACCTGACAATGTCAAGCATTGTAAAGTATTTGAGGATGATCTTGGGATCAAAAGATTCCTTGAGACTGTCGGTGAGTTTTTTGCATTACATATTGATCAAGAGCATCATTCTGAAAGTAGTCCTCGGGTTGATGTTTTCCTGAACAAAATTTTTGGTCATCATATTGTTCAGTTTCCTAGCAATCATATTCCAAAGAGACTCGTTCCTTTGGAAAGACTATTTGACAGAAATGATGTGGTAGTGATGGTTAAAGGATCAGATGATGATGCTGATTTAATTGAGTGCAATATTGGTACAAAGAAATATCCACAATTTGTCAAGTTCGCAAGCATCTTGTCAAAGGAAAAAAGGGATAAATATGTTAAGTTGTTAAAAGAGTTTTCTGATGTGTTTTCCTGGACATATGAAGATATCAAAACATACAACACAAGTATCATTGAACATAATATCCCACTGAAGGAGGAGGCCAAACGATTTAGGAAGAAATTGAGACAAATAAATTCTATGCTACTACCTATTATGGAGAAAGAGGTGAAAAATATTTTGGATGCTAAGATTATCATTCCTTTGAGGTATTCTGAGTGGCTAGCCAAATTGGTGCCAGTGAGAAAGAATAATGGAGAAATAAGACTTTGTGTCTATTTTAGAAACCTGAACAGAAGATCTAAGAAGGATAATTACCCCTTGTCAAAGATGGAGCACATATTACAGAAGGTAATAAGTGCATCTAGGATGTCCATGATTGATGTATTTTCTGGATACAATAAGATCTCTTTATTTCCTAAAGACAGAGAGTAGACAACATTCACTACTCCCTAGGGTACATTCATGTAAGCTACGATTCCCTTTGGATTGATGAACACAGGGGAGACCTTCCAGTGAGATATGGACATCGCCTTCATTGGAGAAAAGGATATTATTGTAGTCATCTATCTGGATGACATTACAGTTTTCTCTGGGTCTAATAAAGAACATTGTTATCATCTGAGAAGGGTCTTATTGAAATTAAGAAGGGTTGGTCTCTCCCTAAATCCCAAGAATTATTTATTTGCCATGCAGGAGGGAAAATTGTTGGGGCACATTGTGTCAGCTGAAGGGGTGAAGATTGATCCGAGCAGAGTGGAGTCCATCCAGTCCTTGTCATTTCCCAGATCCAGGAAAGAGTGTTATCATTGAAATTTTTTCCGCACATGGTTACAAGAACTCAGCATCGTCAAACAGTGATGAAGTCATCCATGGACCTGAATTAATACTAAAACATTCAAAAAAGGGTCAAAAACTATAAAAAGTATTGAAAAATTGAAGAGCGCTATGCAGACATTGGGTGTGCATGCACATGCATGAAACAACAACGTAGAAATCGTGCACATGCGCATGATGCATGAATGTTAGTGCAAAAATACACGCACCTACTAAACGATGCAATTATGAGAGTGGTCGGCCTCCCACCCACTTATGATTCAGCTCCCAAGCCAGTTTGACACTCAAATCTAGACTGGATCCAACTGGTGGGCTAGTCAAAGACCTAGGAATGCCCTAATTGGCCTCTTTTCACACTACAAAGCAGTTAAACAATAACCCAAAGGAATGTTCTAAAAAGGCCATGGATGCACCTCATTTTTCAAGGAATTAAAAGTAATGTTATGTTGCCTCTATTGTCTTGAGGACTCCATCCTTGTCAAGAAAATATTGGCACCATTGCATTGGACAATCCATCTCACCCATTGAGTGGATTTGTAAAGAGTTCTTTCATCATTTTCCATTTTTTCTTTGTTGTAAGAACAGCTAGCTAGTGGGGGTCCAAGAGCCCTCCCTTGGAGGAAGAAGGGACTCATAGTCCCCTTTCTTTTTGGTGTATTGTTTCACTAATAGATCAACCTCAACATTGGTGACATGGGTCTTATGGTTCTTTTTGTTTCTATGTCCCTATGCTCATGAATTTAGGTTTTATTGCATTTCTTAGTTTATTTCTTAATTGTAGTTTTTATTTTCTTTCCCTAACTCTTTTCCTTGCAACTGTCCTGCTCAGCAGACCCAACTGAGCTTGCAATCACCTTTATTTTGCTCAATAAGGTGACGAAAGAGGCGCAATAGATTGGTGACTCCACTGGGGAAAGGTATCAATTTCCTACCCCATTTGGGTTTTTCTTTCTGTTCTTTTAGCTTGTTTAACTTGCAGGTACACTAATCGGCCTAAGACGACCTACCAACCAACCAATTCCAAGCTGAATTGAGAGAAATCCATTCGGATTTTTCATTCTCGGACATGTGTCATATATGCATGGGTTTTTAGGCCCACAGACGTGCATCGTGCGTAGATGCACCTGATTCACAATTTTATTCTGCGCACGTGCACCTATTAACTTATCTCTGTTCGTGCGCATGCGCTCTGTGCACCTTTGTCTCCACTGAGACCCACGCATCTATGAACAAATTCACATTGTAAAGTTTTTTATATGTGGGGAAGGCCATTTGCCTTCTTAAAAATGATTTCAAGCATGTTTTAAAGCTGCACCACACTTAGTCCCTTGATCATATAAAGGGGTTAGTCAAAAACACATAGGCACTTAAGAGGATAAAATCAATTTCCCTTCTTTTCTTTTTGCCACATGGATGGCTTGTTTTGACTCACAAGATAAGTTGGAAATCATTTTTAATCACATTTAACTTTCATTGGGACTAGAATTTGAATATCAATCGCTTAGTATGCTCTTCTCTTGCGCCTCCAAGCGATCTTGAGAATCAGAAAAAGATTGTGAAACAATTTCATCTCCCTTAAGAACATTAAAACCTTTAGGAGAGGACAACAACCCTTCTTGGGACTCCTCTTAGTTTACTTTTTCAAACACATCTTAATATTGTAATGGGCCCATACATGCCCACATGCTACAAAGATAAGATAGTCTTTGAATTTTTGCTTTCTTAGATCAAAACACTAGGGAAGTTTAAAGGTTTTGTAATGGGCCCATACATGCCCACATGATCAATATAGGATAGTTTCAAAGCTTTTCTTAGAGTACATCACAATAGGGAGTTAAAGGGATAGTAACGGACCCACATGTCCACATGCTAGCTTCCTAGGGACTTTTGAATTACGCAAGGTTGTACCAAAGGCACTTAGTTAATTAGGTAATCAAACACTTGTAAGGACCAAGAAAAGTCCACATGCAACAAGGTGACATCTAATTCACTAAAAATTGGCACACTTTCACTCAAACACAAAAGTCACTTATCACTCATATAGCTTCTTCTTGAAACGTGGAGGTCAAAGTAAGTTTCCTCCAAAAGGATTCCGAAAATAACCCACCCTTTTCTCGACGAAACTATCCACTCCCATTTTAATCAACGAGGTTGGTTTGCACCCCCAACCTCCCAAAACAAATACATCTAAAATATTTCTAAAAAATCACTAAGTTTTCCTCCACAGGAGGTGCCAAAAGAAATT
>ML799761.1:226247-241256 GCA_009831015.1 Picea engelmannii
CCAAGGTTCAGTTGTTTTGTGCATCCCCCCTTGAGGCACCCACCTCTTGGATGGGATCCATCCCGTGACCCATTTCTTAGGCCGAAAATCTAAATGTTGCACTTTGACCGAGGTACCTAGTGACCAACTTTAGGACATCTACCCAGGTGGAAATTGTGGGATGCAATTGCATCTTGATTGGATTTTCTATGGCCATTGGGAAATATCGCCAGCTCTTTCAGGATATGCCCCCTTTACCCCTCATTATAACCAATTATTTCATCCTTCACTAGTTTATCTTCCAGTGACTTCAGACCCCACTGTTGAGTACTATTGGAAGGTCCAGTGCTATTTGAGAGGAAGGACATTACGTCTTCTAGGACATGAGCATTTGCTTTCTTTTAATTCCCCACACAAACAAAACCCACTTACCCATATATATCCTTCTTTTTCAAAAACATTTTATGTATGATGCACATCTGATTACAGTTTGATTTGGATATATATATTGTGTAAACATTCAACGCAAAGGCTCTTGTTTCTATATTACTCTCACCACTCTTTGCACACATTCACACAGCTAGTCTGACACCATAGGGGAACCACAGAACCCCCGTCGTTCACGATGTTTGCTAAACCTCCCTCCTATCCTAGTGGGAGTGTCTGGTCTTTCCCACTCATCGACACCTCCTTCACACACTCCTGTGAGTGCTACTGTTTTAGGATCAACTTTTCTTGGTTCTACATTACTTGGGTCCACTTCCCAAGGTCATCCGTTCACTCGATCTCCTTTACATGGAAGCGGGGGACCCACTTCCTCTCAAGGAGGAAGCACCAACCCACCTAGCCCCCCTCAAGGGTTAGGTTCACAACACACTCACACCATGGCCGGAGATAATCCTCCCCCCCCATTGCATATGCCATATTTGGCCTCTCTCAAGATACCAGATCTCAGAAAACTCACCAATGATCCTATATTGCATGATCCCACATGGCCTGCAATGCCCACCAAACTACCTTGGGACATACCAAAGTTTGAAGGAAAGGCAGGCGATGAACCTGCCAACCATGTCATGAATTTTCTCCTATGGTGCTCCTCCAATAGCATTATGGATGATTCCATCAGACTGTGATTATTTCAATGCACACTCACTGGCCCATCGGCCAAATGGTATGTCGAAGAAAAATCAGGGTCCCACGCAACTTTTGAGTCCTTGGCCAAAGCATTCTTGACGTTCTTCCAATTACCCATCCTCCACGACAATGGTCTAGAACTACTTTCTAATTTCAAACAAACCTCAGCCACACATATCGCTGACCACATTCACGAGTGGCGTAGGCGACATAGTTTGTGCAAAGAAGAAACCACCAAGCAACCGTGTCTTGACTGGTTTCTTAGATCACCCGTCTCTCTCCTCGGTAAGGATGTAGCTTCCACCTTCCCTCAATCTGAAGAGGAAGCCATCAGTAAGGCCCAACAGTATGAACTCATCTATGCACAGTCAGGATACTTATAAATTGTACTTTTTGATCTTCCAAAACCTGTGCCATTTGGCCAAGACAAACTTGGGATGTCTCACTCATTAGATGGATTGATTGGTACCACTACTCACCACGGTCCACAACCCCAAAAACCACCAATGTATGGAACACCACAATACCCACCGGAATACAGGGGCACTTCTTAGTACCCCCCACCCCCTTATCAACAACCATACCCTGTTGCTATACCTCCACCCATCAGTGGACCACCACCGGCACCCCCCATACATCCACCTATCCCAACAAACTCTAGTACCCCCTCTACCTCAGCTTATAGTACTAGCAAAAACACTACGCCTTCCTATGTACCTTACAGATCGATACCACCACAGAATCTGTCTTCCCATTTCCTAGTCCTCCACAACCCATGGCTCCCTCACATCCTCATGTGGAGGTAAATTTTGTTCAACTCTCTTCCGTTCAACAATACCAAAATTTTGAACAGTTGAATACGGCTAATCCAACCCATCCGTCGAACAACACCAAGAATAAAGGATGGAACAGGAATAAAAACAACCCAGGTTAAGGCGAGAATCAACCCCCACAACACCAATCCACTGGGGGCAACCCAAACCAAGGGAACCAAAACCCCCAAGGGGGCAATAATAATAAACGCCAAGGGAGAAATAACAATAATGTTAAAACCATCTTCCCTTGTTCCCTTTGTGGTGAGTTCGGCCATTACACTCATCATTGCCCCCAGATCGCTGATTTCAAATGGTTGAAAGACTCTGGTAGTCTTCCCCATTCTCCCACACCGCCTGCCCCTATGCAGGCACCACAAAAATACGTGCAACAACCCCCTCCCGCTGTGATGCAAAATCCTATTCCACATCAAGGTGTGATAAACACCCAACAGTACACACAACATCCCCCACCTCCGACAGGACAATACCTCAACACCAACAATCCAACAGATCACACAATTCTCCTCACAAGTGAGGAAGAAATCCTTCTGCAAACACGTAACCATCAGTATCATGCACCCGCTGAGTCTCCTCCCATCCCTCCAGAGACAAACCCTACACCGACGGGCCCCACGTTGGTGATTCCTCACCCTTCTACCAAACCACCGCTTCGCATCCCTCACATCCCATTGTGCAGGAATGTCCACAACCCACAGGCTAGGGCAGCTCATAACTATAGTTTGGTAGACAACTTAGCGCAATCCCCAGCTGCCATGTCATTATTGGAGGTCCTCCAGACTTGTCCTACTCAGCGGAAATCATTACTTTCCACCTTGCGGGAAGTCGACCCCACAGATACCCGACTCATTACCTTTGATCTTGACAGTGGAGCATCTCGTCTTCCCGCCTTGATCACTTTTCAAATACTAGTAAAAATACGAAACATCACAGTTCATCGGTGTATCATCGATGAGGGTGCATCTACATGCATTATGTCTAAAACGGTATGGAAGAAACTTGGTTCCATGGAACTCATACCCTCTACCATCACATTATGCGCTTATGACGGATGACCATTGTCTCCTGAAGGGCTCTTCCAAAATGTCCCCGTCGAACTCGAGGGCAAGACTATTCTCATCAATATCGAAGTTATCGACGACTCTATCGATTATAATATCTTGTTCAGTTGTAGCTACATGTATGCTATGAATGTAGTGGCATCTTCCGTCTTTTGGACAATGTTGTTCCCTCACAATGGGAAGATCGTTACTATTGACCAAGTCTCACATTATGAGCCTAACCCATCTGCCAACATCGATAACATTCTTCCTCTCATCCACACAAGCCACGACGCATATCCACTCGTCGAGATGGGTCCTGGGGTTTTAAAGATCCATCCATGTTAGGAACGTACCATAGAGAACCACCATTCCTTCATCCTGCTAATCAAGTATGCATCATATCATCTAATGGAACTCACAGAGAGGATACCCTTCCTCCTACAGAGGCTCCTATCATATCTGACGTCCCACTCATCGCAGAACCTCCCCCCCCCCAAGAACCTCCTGCACACTCGTCGACCCCACCAGTCCATGATTCCACCTCTCCCCAAGGACATATCCCAGTTTGGGAGACAGTTCCCCAAGCCATCACTCAAATTCCCTTCTTTTATCCTCCACCAGGTATCAAATATTTTCATGTAGCCGCAATTCTCACACTACCTAATATGGTGTTAGCAATCCCAGTTTGGTATTTACACCCACCAGATATGGTCCCTCGACCATCCCTTCCACCCTAAAAGGAAGGAATCCCCATGACGATTCCCATTCTTACTCCAACCACACCCCCACTCACTAACCCCCCTGCCACAGCTGGGGGCAAGAGAAAGAAGAAGGAGCCCACAACTCCACTTCCTCCATGCATCCCACCACCTTGCGCACTATGTGAGAAAGAGGGACACCAAGCCAACAATTGCCCATCTCTACCAAAGTTATGGAATTTGATTCCACTCAATCACACTCCCCCAACACTCGACACTATAGCCAACCCTGTCACTACCACCCCCCCTTCCAGTAGTAAAGGGTTGAGGACCAAATACGCTTTTGCTATATGTTCAGAGTATGGCCATTATACCCACCATTGCCCGGCCCTACCATGCTTTCGGCAGACATTAGACGCAATATGCCAAAACTTCCAAAACAACCCCATTCCTACTACGTCCTCCTTAACAAATATCACAGACATCCGTTATGTCACCACTTCAGTCAATGAACGTATGAGACACCCTTTCTCTCTCTGTGATTCATTAGCTCATTTTACATACTAGTTTCCTATGATCCTTGAATATAGGCAACGCCAATTGACCCTGCTTCAACTGCCCGTAGAGACGATAATTGACATTACCTCGTCACTAGTAGATTTTCATGTCATTTCTCCCAAACCCGAGGCCCTTCCAACGCCTCCATGGTTCTTAGATGACTTATCTAACGATTCACCCCCAACCCCCCCAACTCTCCCGCTCATTCCCCTACGGACATTCTACACCCAACCACCATGGGTACCCCTCAGTACTTCAATATATGGTTTATGTCGTGTGAACCCTCACCATCTCCTACCATTGTTCCCCCTACTTCTTCACCAAGGGGAAACCACACACAAACCGTCACCGATATCACTCCTCATGACCCCTTGTATTCCTGGCACTTCCAATGCGATGAGGAAATACTCGAAGATTTAAACCACCCAGACCTCCTCTGGGATGCACTACACCATCGCACACTCTTCTCTCCACAGGAAGCCTCCATGCCTCCTAACCAACACCCCGTTTACACGGTCGAAACCAAGGATTTTATCCCATCAGGGCCTATCGACTGGTTCAAAAACCCCATTCTTGCCCCGGATGCTTTTGAATAAGGCAACATGGCCAACATTTTTCCAACCATTAAAATAGACATTTCCATCAAAAATGGCATCGTTGAAGAAATCACCATTGGAGCTGCTTGCACTCCTCAGGAAATCACCGCATATAAATCCCTCTTCCAGGAATATAGGGATATTTTTTCCTGGTCATACACGGAAATGCCTGGCCTTGATCCCTCTATTGTCGAACATCGCATTGACACCTGGCCCGACATTACACAAGTTCGCCAAAAACAACGACCACTACACCCATCTAAAGCCACAACTATCAAAGCTGAGATTGACAAATTACGCGTTGCCGGGTTCATTTACCCCATCACCTATACCTCATGGATTTCCAACCCTGTACCCGTTAACAAAAAATAGGGCACTATCCGCATTTGCATCGACTTTCGCGATCTCAATCACACATGTCCCAAAGACAACTTTCCAACGCCTTTCATCGATCAAATTATCGACGATTGTGCAGGCCATGAGGCTCTATCCTTTATGGACGGATTCTCTAGTTATAATCAAATTCAAATTCACCCCGCCGATCAGTATAAAACCGCATTCACTACCCCTTGGGGTACTTTTGCATATCGTGTCATGCCTTTTGGCTTAAAGAATGCCGGTGCAACTTTCTAGTGAGCTATGACATACATATTTCATGATCTGGCTCATATCATCCTTGCCTAATTAGATGACCTCACAGCTCAATCCAAGAAATGCACCCAACATCTTGATGATTTATGAATCATCTTTCAACGGTGTCGTCAGTACAACATCCACTTGAATCCTCTCAAGTGCATGTTATGTGTCACCGCAGGGTGCCTCCTCGGATTTATTGTTTCCTAAAGTGGTATTACCATGGACCCCCTCAAAGTCCAATATATCACCAAAATTCCACCTCCCCAAAATTTACGCCAACTTCAGAGCCTACAGGGCAAAGCTAACTTTCTTAGACGCTTTGTCACAGACTACACCGTACGTGCACACGGTTTCCTTTGCTTACTACGTCACGACATCCCATTTCACTGGGACTGATATGGATTTATGTAGGAACACAATGAAATACAAAAATACACATAAACACAGAGATTTAGCGGAAATAAGACTTCATTTCATTAATAACAAATGACTGAAATATGCTTACAGACAGAATGGAAATAAACTAGCTAGGGTGCTGGTAGCTTATCTCTGATAAGAGATGTGGCTGCTACTCATATCCATGAGAAGATGATTACAATGAGGCTCTAAAGGCCCTTTTACAATAAACGGGAATTCCAAAATTCCTAGACATCCAAAAACCTAACCCTGGGAGATGAAGCGCCAAAAGTCATGTGGGCCCCGTTTGGGTACGTTGGTGCATCAACTTCCCGGGGTCACAACTTTTGCATACGATCTCTGTTTTAGGCGTATGATAGCTCGTTGGAAAGATCTATACAAGGCCTACAATGCTCGAGACAAAATAACATTATTATTAGTTATTTTGTGACAACAAAATACCCAAGAAAACATCGTTTAGGGCCTCAAAATGGACCCGGAAGTTCAGGACCCGAAAAAACTGCTAAAAATAGTAAACTGTGTGAAAACTGAAAAACTGAAAGAAGAAATGGTGGGGGTCCAAGTGGAATAGGTGGGTGGCCACCAATATCCACCTGGATCATTCCTCCCCCTTTAGGAAGCAATGGTCCCCATTGCGTTGAGTTCCTCCATGAGACGAGGAAACTTCTGCTGAACTTGGTCCCTGGTGAGCCATTTGCATTGGTGAAGGAGTTGGCCTGCTTTGACAACTCGATATAGCGATATCCTTTGTTTTCGGGTGTGCTTGATCTGTGTATCCATGATCTGATCAGTTCTGTCTTGTTCCATGCAGTCTATATTTAACTATGTTGGGGTGAGTTGTTCTGCCATGTCGGATGTGTCTAGTAGAGGTGGAAAGTAGGGTCGAAGGCGGTCCACATTGAACACTGGGTGAAGACCAAGTAATGGTGGAATGATGAGCTCAAAGGCACTTTCCCCTACAGCCTTAGTGAGGGTGTACGGACCATATCAAAGTGGACGAAGCTTGCGGTGGGGTCCAGCGAGGCGCTCCTTTTGCAAATGCAACCACACTTTGGCGCCCACTTGGAATTTGTGTGGCACCCGATGTTGATCATGTCGTTGCTTGTACTTAGCATTGGCTCTGTCCAAGATGTCATGAACCTATTGGCGGATGTGTTGAATGTGCTCAATGAAGTTGTTTTCCTTATCCGCCTTAGACTGGACATGATTTGAATCTTCCTGAGTAGCCACAAATGGCATGGCTATGTGTTGGCAGCCAAATCACATTTTTCCATGATCCTATAAGTTGCCTACACCTATGTCTTGCAAACATCAAGTTTTTCATCGCAATTTTCAAATAAACGACATTTTCATTTCTTGCGACATTTACACACTTATTTTCATTTTGTTTTCACGACTGTAAGCCTGAAAACTTGATCTTTCGATGTCATATTTCGATCACTATATGAACTGTCACGATCTTTTTATCGAGGTGCCTACTGCGCTTACCTTTTCTTTATCATTATGTGGCTTGAAAGAACTTTCGAAATATATTGATTGGTCATTCTTATATTGATTGTGTGATTGAGTTTTATTGAGTTTGCAATACATCAATATTTGGATTTGCACTTTATATGACTTGCCTGATCATTAATTCTATGAAAATGCGTAGGGGTTATGATTAAGTTTTTATATATATATGATATAATCCTTATGTCAATCTTTTCATAACTTTTGGCTTGTCGACTATAAGAATATCATTTGGCACCTTGGTTAAACTTTTAATTATTTGAATCGATACATTGGCGCATAGTTGATTTTGGTCTTGATTTATAAGTCGGGTGTTTAAACACTATAGCATAACGTTTGCGCGCATTGGTATACACATTTGATTTCATTAGTTTGGCACATGACTCGATGGTTGAACTACTATTATGGATTGAACAACTATGTAAATCGGCGGTTGTACTTGGATCATGAATATTTTGCATGGCAGACTCCACCACCTTCACATGCTTGCATTTATGCCTACCCCTTTGGCTCGTTCATTTCTGTTAGCTCGGCTAGCCCTGCTCCTATGGTTGTTGGTGAATCAAAACCCTCCCCTTACCATGCATTCGGCTCCATGGCACCAGTCGTGCGAGTCGAACCCAATGGAAATCAAGCCTTGTTAATGTTTGACAATGCCCGCAGAGATTTGGAAGACAATGGATGGCTTACCTTCGTGAAATGATTTATGTTAGCTCAGCTAGCCCTGCTCCTGTGTGTGTTGATGAATCCAAACCCTCCCCTTACCATGCGTTCGGCTCCATGGCACCAGTCATGCGAGTCGAACCCAATGGCAATCAAGCCCTGTTAATGTTTGACAATGCCAGCAGAGATTTGGAAGACAATGGATGGCTTACCTTCGTGAAATGATTTGAGGGTTTTAACCTTTGTGTAGCACGACAGTTTGCCACAAACTTTGATGGTTGTCGGGCCAAGGTGGGCGATATACAGTTAGAGATCGATGAACAGTTTATCATCTCAGCTACGGGGTTACCTACCTCGGGACAACGTTGGTTTAAGAATTGCAAGGTCGAGGAAGTGTCATGGACATTGTTGTTTCTATCGTGCAAAGTCACCTCTTGTGACAGAGGTATGCCTATATCTATGCTCAAACCACGATGGCACAATTTATTAATGCTAGTCAAGAAGTTCGTGACCTCTGAAGGTCGATATGTACTTGTGTTCCTCTACCACCTGCGTCTGTTGATGGTTTTTATAGGGTATCCTCTAAACATGCCTTTCTACTTTCATCGGAGCTTGTATAAAATGTCGAAGAAGTTTAAGAAGCACAAGGCTGACAGTAGCCTGTTCAACCATGGGATTATTAAGCTCATCGTTGTTTATCATTTGAATTTTCATGGTGATAGTTGGAGTGATTTCATCGCCCTTAATGGCTTTGAAGACACCGACCCTGCACAAGTTGATAAACCCGTGTTAATTGAAACCAAGCCCGAACCGCCTGTACCGTTACATCTCCTACTGCCTAAACCCTCGACCGACCCTCCTATCGACTTACCCGACACTGTAACTAAGAGTGCAGAGTCCATTAAAAAGACTATGAGAAAAAATCCCAAGGCAAACCTTACTGCTAATGCCAAAGGGAAGTGGAATGCCTGGCTCATCTCGAGAATGGCCAGAAACAAACCAAAACCCTCTGCCAAGTCTAACCCTATCATCCTAAGTGAGGATTTCGATTCTGATATTGAACATTTTCTGGCCAGCGAGTACCCCTACTCGCAGGGTTTATGTCCTGAACCCCCTTATGATTTTGTACAAAACATTCCCCCCTACCTAAAGGAATACCCTAACTACTCGGGTATTAAATTGCCTTGTGAAACCCTCGATCATTTGGCCAAACCCTCTAAACCCACACAGTCACCCTATGACCAATGCAATTCATGGTTAGAACGATATTATATTGATGTTCCTATACTCCAGTCGAAGATTCAATCACTGGAAGATCAAATTACAGTCCTAACCAGTCAAAAAGCCAAGCTCCAAGCAACAGATAAGAAGCAGAAGACAACGGGCTCGATCCTTTTCAAAAACGTTGAATCAGCCACAGCCTGGTTAACTCTAAATTAGCTTGATCAAGCCGACTCGTCGCTATACAGGTATGAAAATTTGATATCATTTGTTTTTGTAAATAATGTAGGTTAATATAATGATTCCAATTTTGTTTCGAATAGCTCTGTTGACATCTTGAATGGCTCTGTTATAATTGTGTGCATTCTATATATAGTTTTGTTTTGAATAAAAAGAAATTTTGATTCGATATACGATCTGATCATTCCCAGTATAGAAATCAATAGATTTTGATTGTATTTGAGTGGTCTTCATTTGAATTTGATTGATTGGTTTGCCTTATTAAGTTGACAAAGTTAATAGTTTGTCTTTGACCGGATTGGTTTGTATCCGATTTGAAAAGGAATTTTTTCACACCCAGTTTAGAACACAATCATGTTCGTATTTGATTTTGTTATGATCCATATGCTATGGTTGGTAAATGATTTGATTGAGTTTGGTTGTTACGATATGCTTTTCAAAGTTGAGATATTGCTCTGTTCGATTTTAATTTGGGAAATGAACTACTCTGTTTTTATAAAAACAATATGTTCATTTAAGTCAGTGCAGGTGTGCCCGAATCATGGAATGGATTCAATTCGTGACAACTATGCTAAACCCCAGCCAATTGATTCGTTTGATTGGAACGATTTCGTTTTGATCAAAGTCGTTTGCCCAATTTGCAATAACAAATTATGAATTCTATTGTCAATCATTCGAGCCTGTTATGATTTTATTTGAATTAATTTTCGCGTTGAGTTTAAATTGATCTTTTCCTGGCATGAACCGTTTGCTGTGTCAACTCAATCATAATGATTGGAATGATCTTGTCGAATTCATATTTCCTGTTGACAAGGCATCGTAATAGTTTCTTGCCATTTGTTTGGATTATAATTGTTTCAATTGATATCAAAACAATTTCACAACTGCTGGATTCGATTGGTTATGAAACAAATTAATTGACTGTGTTATTTTTACCAAATTCAGTTACGATTCGTTTGAATGTAATCGATCTTGCTTACCCCAGTTTGCAAAAACGAATGATCGGATATCTCGTACGCACTCTGATACACCTTGTTACGTTTTTGTTTGTTATGACGTCACAACCATAATGAATTGTAAACGATCTCCTGTTGGTAAAATGGCATAACAAATGCATAAGATTTGTTTTTTTTGGATTGATTACATTGCGTATCAAACAGTTTCTCAACTGTTTGATTATGATTCTTTTAGACCCGATTCTGTGGTGATTAAACGAACAAAGTTGAATGATTTTTTATTCTCTTTTGATTTAAAATGGTATATCAAGCTCCAATTGAATAAATCATTTTCAAATGGCTATTGGATGATAATCGAATTAAATCTCCTTAAAATATTTTCAATTAATTTCAATTCTGATTCTGTATCTTTATTTAGACTAGCTACAGAATCAGAGGATTCTGTAGCTAGTCTACAAAATTAAATTTTCTATCATTTATTAATAAAAGATTCTTCTAATTTGTTCATTTTTTGTCCTTTTCAGGTGAATTCGAATTGCATGGTATTTGATGGACAATTTAGAGGATATTTGGATGTTTTAGTTTTATTTTAGTTTCCTAGTTTAGACAACTTTGGGATATCTCCCAGATTTCATGTAAATAGTTTTATAACTTCCACAGGGAGGTTTTACCCTGTGGAAAACCTTTAAATACTTATTATTTTTTTAATAAGGATCATCCTCATTCGTGGGAGAACAAGGATATGGATTTCTAATACAAACAGAGACAGAAGTTGATGTTCTACTACAGCTTTTTCTTTTCACAATATCAATCTTTTGTTTCATGTTTATGTTTATCAATTTGCACTTGATTAATGACTACTTTAGCTATCTTAGTCTTTTGCAAAGTGATATGATTTAATCAATATGATCCATGTCTGAATTCTTTCAACATTTAAAAACACAACAATTACTTGATTCAGTTTATGAATGACAGATTTCTCTTCTTCATCAATTGAACTCTTATGTATAGATCTTTGCATACAGGTTTACCTAATTGTTAAGATTTATAAATTATATAATTGTTGTGATTTTTATGTCTTGTTTGTCCTGTAAACAAAATTAAAGAGCATTGTAGCTATCATTTACGAGAAGCTTCTGGATTAATCGGTGCGAGTTTCCTTCCTCCGATCAGCTTCAACAGTCATCATACATAGGACAAATCTGGAGCGTTTCCAGGTTAGCTTGTTGTTTATTTGTTTAGTATATTTATTAATAGTTTAGTTAGAATCGTAGTTAGAATTAGTATATTATTAATCTAGTTTAGTTAGTTTTGTTTTATTTCTTTTTCATAAAAATCATAAAATCAACAAAAATATCTCTTGCTGTCTTAGGGTAGAATATAACGAGTTTTTCAGGTTTTATTCAAATCTGTGAATTGTAGATATTGTATACTTTGTGAATAAATTATATTTCAGTTAGTAGTTAGTATAGTAGTAATTAGTAGTTTGTATATATAGTTAGTTAGATTAGTTTAGTTTGTTATAATAATAAGTTTTAATTAGATTAGTGTATTAGTTTGTTTATTTAGTGTTATTTAGTTTAGTTTGTTTAGTTTTAGTTAGATTAGTTAGTTTAGATTAGTTTTCTTTTGTTCTCTTAGGACCTTAGATCGGCTAATGGAGCTGCTAAACCTGTCAGGGTGGTTCATTCCAAACGGTTTGGGTTATTAGACAACCCCAGACCTATTGCACTCTCTCAGTTGACGGACGATCAATTTTGCCCGTCAACACTATGTCAATGGGACATAGTGGCTGGAATCCCAAGCCCACTTGAAAGGGGCTGTGGCTAGTTGAGATATGGAGAGCCTGGTTGTAGCCGTGTTGTACATAGAGGAGGCTTTCATCCCATGTGTGTGGATTCTTTGAATTGTACATGCACAGAATGTGTACGAGCATCCGGTTGACGACCTCTGTCTGGCCATCAGTTTGCGGATGGAAAGCTGTGGACTTGGTGAGCTTGGTGTCCAACATCAACCAAAGGCTGGACCAAAATGTACTGAGGAACCTATTGTCCCAATCTAAGATGATAGACTGTGGGATCCCAAAGTGTACCCACACTCGTTCAAAGAAGAGTTTAGCAGTGGCTTCTACTGTGATATTCTTCTTGTAGGCCATCATAATGGACATCTTCAAGAATCGGTCGACGACCGCAAAAACACAGTCATTGTCATGCTTAGTAGAAGGAAGGCCCGACATGTAATCCATAGAGATGGATTCCCAAGGTCGACTGGGGGTAGGAAGCAGAGTATGGAGGCCTTGCTTCTTGATGGTCAGTTTGGAAATGGCGCAAGCAGTGCAGGACTTGATGTACTTCCTGACATCTTGTCGAAGGTTCAGCCAATAGAAATACTTTTGCAGTACTGCCACGGTTTTCTTGACCCCGAAATGCCCAGTGACTCGACTGTAGTGCGCCTCCCAAATCATCTTGGCACGCTCGCTTGAAGGAACACAAAGGTGTCCCAAGTGAAAAAGCAGGGCATCCTGGAGGTGAAAATTGGGAACTTGCTTACCCTCCGAGACTGTATTGTATGTGTGGCCGAATTTTGGATCACTTGTGTAGAGAAGCGGCCAATCGAAAGTCTCGTGACCACAAGAGTTGAGCACAGTGGTTAGCGCCATGATGGGTGGTCGACTAAGGCAGTCTGCAACATTATTGGTGCTGCCTTTTTTGTACTTAATGTTCAAATGAAACTGTTGCAGGTATGTGGACCACTTTTGATGGTGATCGTTCTGCAACTTCCCTTCTGTCTATATGAACTGCAGGGGTTGGTGGTCTATGTGGATGATCGTTTCCTTTCCCAAAATGTAATGCTTCCATTGCTGAAAAGCCTGCACAATGGAATACATTTCTTTGTCATAAGTGGGATACTTCCGGACTGTGTCGGAAAGTGTCTCACTGTGATATGCCACTGGATCCCATGTTGAGTAAGGACTGCCCCAATAGCATAGTTAGAGGCATCTGTCTCGATCTCAAATGGTTGTTGCAAGTCTGGTAATGTGAGCATTGGTTCAGAGCAGAGGCGATGTTTCAACTCCCTGAACGCCTTCTGTTGAGATTCAGACAAAAAGAATTTTGCTTTAGCTCTTCCCCTGGTGACTTGACTCAAGGGCCAAGTGATATGAGAGAATCCCAACACAAACCTGCGGTAGAAATTGGCAAGACCTAAAATGATGCGGAGCTCTGTAGGGTGGCTGGGGTTGGTCAATCCCGAATGACTTGGATCTTTTCTGGATCCACATGCACCCCCTCGCTCATCAATAATGTATCACAGATACTAAACCTGGGTTATGCCAAAAGTGAATTTCTCCAAATTGGCACACAACTTGTGTTGCCACAGTGTTTGGAGGACCTGTTGGATATGGTGGAGGTGCTCTTCCCAAGTCTGGCCGAAGATCAGAATGTCGTCCAAGTACACCACTACAAATGAGTTGGTGAATGGCCGCAAGATGTCATCCCTTAGCCTCATGAAGGTTGCAAGGGAATTTGTCAACCCGAAAGGCATGACCAACCATTCGAAAAGGCCCTCCTTGGATTTGAATGCAGTCTTCCACACATCAGAGGGTTCGATTGGTACCTGGTGATACCCAGACTTCAAGTCGATCTTGCTGAAATATTTTTCCCCCTTGAGTTGGTCCAGAAGGTCATCAATCCGTGGGATCGGGTACCTATTCTGAACAATGATCTTGTTGAGTGCCCGATAGTCAATGCAGAGTCTCCAAGTCCCATCCTTCTTCTGCACCAATACGATTGGGCTCCCACAGGGTGATGAACTTGGCTGGATGTGACCTTTCTGCAACAGCTCCTGAATCTGCCTCTTGATTTCGTCATTCTCCAGGACAGAGCGCCAGTAGATGGGTCCATTGGGTAGCAGTGCACCTGGGGTCAGATCGATGGGGTGCTTGACCTGACAGTGTAGAGGCACCCCTGCGGGGGAGGTGAAGATGTCCTCGTACTCCTCCATGACCTTATCCATCTGTTGTTTTTGTGCAGTGGGGCCTTGTTTGGAGGTCATGGCCATAGTCTTCCACTTTCCCTGAGGGCGGATCATCAGGAAAACAAATTTCCTAGTTTTGGAAATGAGCTTACTGCATTGTTTTACAGTAACCAAAGAGATGGTGGTAGGCGGTGCTATCTCCGGTATCATGTACAACTTATTGCCCAAAGTGATAATAATAGCATGAGGCCTGGACTCATACACATCATGTCACTTCCACAAGTACGGTTGGCCTAATAATACATCATAAACATCAAGAGGAGCAATGTCACATAATACCTCATCCATGAAGGGATTGATGTTGTATGGTTGTGGGTGTGTTGTGGTTGGCAAGCCCAATCGCTTCATGACCTCTACCGAGATGAGGTTCTTCTGGCTCCCGCTGTCGACAATGAACTGTAACGGGGAACCCTTTACCCACATCTTGGAATGGAAGAGACGCTCTGCCTCCTCTGGATCTTCTGGTTCCTCCTTCTGGATCTTCGTGGTGG
>ML799761.1:241653-268253 GCA_009831015.1 Picea engelmannii
AAAAGGAGTGGCACCTCCAGAGTGGCTTCTGGATGTCGATGCACCGCTAGTCGGAATCCGTTGAAGAATCTGGGCAAAGTTGTCCATCATCGCGTTCCTTTGTTTCTCGAGGGCCTCCTTGAGCAACATTTTGATAGGATCTCCTACTCCCTCATCTTTATTTTCTTCCCCCATGGGCAGTCGTCGGGGTTTGCGAGGTTGATCTTGCAAAGGTTCAACCAAATCGAGCCCCAACTCCTTATAGCCCGATCTCGTTGGGGACATGCAAAGAAGGATCAAGAATGAGCAGACCGCTCTGATACCACTGATCCAGATTTATGTAGGAACACAATGAAATACATAAATACACATAAACATAGATATGTAGCAGAAATAAGACTTCATTTCATTAATAACAAATGACTGAAATATGCTTACAGACAGAATGGAAATAAACTAGCTAGGGCACTGGTAGCTTATCTCTGAGAAGAGATGTGGCCACTACTCGCATTTGTGAGAAGATGATTACAATAAGGCTTTGAAGGCCATTTTACAATAAACATGAATGCCAAAAGTCATAGACATCCAAAAATCTAACCCTGGGAGATGAAGCGCCAAAAGTCATGTGGGCCCCATTTAGGTAAGTTGGTGCATCAACTTCCCGGGGTCGTAACTTTTGCATACAATCTTCATTTTAGGCATATGATAGCTCGTTGGAAAGATATATCCAAGGCCTACAACTCTCAAGACAAAATAGCATCATTAGATGCTATTTTTCGACAACAAGATACCCCAAAAAACATCGTTTAGGGCCTCAAAATGGCCCCGGAAGTTTAGGACCCGAAAAAACTGCTAAAAATAATAAACTGTGCGAAAACTGAAAAACTGAAAGAAGCAATGGTGGGGGTCCAAGTGGAATAGGTGGGTGGCCACCAATATCCACCTGGATCAGGGATGCCCATGCCCAACAGTCATTTGATGATCTTAAAACCTCCCTCTCGAACGCCCCTTTAATTAGTGCACCTGACTACAATCACGACTATATCCTCTACGTATCAGCATCAGCTATATCAGTAGCCGACGTTCTCATCCAGTTAGGTGATGAAAATCATGAGCATTTCATTTATTATGTTAGTAAAAACCTCTCAGGGCCACCCTTGTAGTATAAACACAAAGAGAAACTTTCTCTTGTAGTCGTCCTGGCAGTCCAGAAACTGCGCCACTACATTCTGCTTCGCACAACAAAGATTGTCACAGATTCCAACCCTATGTAGTACCTTCTCAACCATCGGCAAGTTAACGACAAATTTGCTCAATGGATCATTATCCTTCAGGAGTATGACCTTGATTTCTCAACACCTAAGAGTAATAAGGCCCTCATTCTCGTCGAACTTTTCACGGCCCTTTCCTCTGACACCACCAGTGCCACCTTCAACACTGACTTTCCCGACGAACATCTCTTTTACATCACTTCAGATGATCCTTGGTACGATGACCTCCTCACCTATCTCCACACTCAAAAGTTTAGTAACCACCTTTCATGAGATGATCGTCGTCGTATTTTCCATCAAGTCCCTCGCTACCTCCTCATCAGAGACATCCTATACCGATGGGGCGTCGACACCATTCTTCATCGATGCCTAACTATTGACGAGGCCGATAGAGTCTTAAACGACTATCATAGCGGGGCATGTGGGGGGCATATTTTGGTCATATCCACTGCTCAAAAGATTGTCCAAGCTGGTTACTTTTGGCCTGCCTTGTTTCATGATTGCATTCATGTCATGAAATGATGTGAGCAATGTCATCTCTACGCTAATAAAGCCCGAGATCCCCCCGCTCTTCTTCACCCTATCATTACTGCCGGCCCCTTTTGTAAATGGGGCATCGAATTCATGAATTGTAATCCCCCCTCCAGCAATGGTCACAAATACATTATTGTCGCCATTGATTAATTCACCAAATGGGTAGAAGCTATGCCCACCTTCAACAACACCGCAGACACTGCAGTGCATTTTTTCTTTAACCACGTCATATCCCGCTTTGGAGTACCCCTCCAACTTGTTTGTGATCATGGGAAACACTTCGAGAATGAGATCTTTGTTGAACTCTCATCTTGGTTAGGATTCTCTCACGAGTTTGCCTCCCCATATTACCCTCAATCTAACGGACAAGTCGAAGCAGTTAACAAAGTCCTCAAGACCAAGTTACAATGCATGGTTAATAAACATAAAACCAATTGGCATCATATGTTATTTTTTGTGCTATGGGCTTACCGAACGGCTGTGAAAACAGCTATTGGTTTCACATAGTTTCATTTAGTCCATGGGGTTGAGGCCACTCTTCCCATCAAGTGAGAAATTCCCACCTTACGCACCGCCATTGAGCTATTACCCGACACTGCTCCAATGGAGCAGCGCTTGCTGAACTTGGAATCTTTGGATGAAGATCGTTGATCTTCCTTACAGAACAATGAGGCAGCTAAAAAATGATCCAAGGCTACCTTTGATCACCATGTCAACCTTCTCTCATTTCGCGAAGGCGACCTTGCCCTGGCTTACGATATCGCTCATGATACCTTTGGCCATGGAAAATTCGAGTCACTCTGGCATGGCCCATACATTATCCAACATTGCCTCACCAAAGGCGCATACATATTGGCCTCCCTTGAAGGTCTCTCTCTCAAAGAATCCATCAATGGGTTGTATCTCAATAAATTTTATGCTTAAATGTAGTCATTCTACTTTAGGCTATTTTCTTTTATAGTGTTTTTAATCTTTTTTCCCTCATGTCTAAACTATCCTTTGTGCTATTGACAAATGCTTCCTCCACCAGCCTACCACATCGGTTACGCTGACGGTGCCAGCCGTTGGACACAAAATCTCGCTTTGGCTTCTTGGGCTCTCTACACCCCCTCACATGAAATGCTCCATTCGAGAGGCATATGTTTGGGTTCAGCAACCAACAACCAAGCTGAATACACCGCCATCATTGGCCTCCTGGCTGATGCCCAACATCATCGTGTTCGTCACCTTAGTGTCTTCCTCGACTCTCAACTAGTCGTACTCCAGCTCAACAATGTGTACCGCATCCGTGATCCTTACCTCTTTCGCAAATAGCTGCAAGTTAAACTTTTATCTCGACATTTTGATTCCATTACATTTACACATATTCCAAGACAATTGAATCAAATTACGGATAACCTAGCTAATCTTGTGTTAGACTGGCAGATATCACATCAAGCTACACATACATAAACATATAACACAAATTATCATCACATATATAGGTTAGATATCATCAATACATCAAAACACATGTAAACACCACAAAGACCTCAAAAATGTATACTCATGTATATATCAATAGGTCCATAGTGTCATCGAACCATTTACATACAAAAACACACCTATCCGCAGGCCAATGAAGCACCTCGGTACAAAATGTGCTCACCAGCCTATATACAAAAATTATATATACATAAAATGCATCAGAGCACCTCTCACGGTGCCTCTACAGCACCATTACATGCTCCTCCCTTAGGCGGTGGCAACCCACCACTACCTGCCCCAGGAGGTGGTGGTCCCCCCCCTACCGGCCCCTCCTGCCCCGGCGGCAGTCATCTGGTCGTCAGCGCAGCAACCACTACTGCTCGTCTTACTATGGCCCACCATGGCGGTGACACCCCCACACACTGCTCCAGGAAAGCCTCATCCTGGATGCAAAACCATATGACCTCAGGTACATCCTATAACACCACCTCCAAACGATGACGTATGTCCTCAAAATCCACTCTGGCAGCCGCCGGAGGAGTGTGTGATGGCCCAGCACCAGGGTCATCAAACCAGCATCTCCTTGCTTCCCTCTCCGGCTCAGCAAGTCACGCCGTGACATCCTCACATCAACATCTCTCTTCCTGCGGTAGTCTCTCTGACTCCTAATGAGCCGACGCTCTCTGCAAACTCCACCTTGCATCTGCGAGGTGCCACATCTGCACATGCAAACAAACAAAAGATAGTATCAACATCTATATCATATACATAAGGCATGCTATCTCAAAAAACACAAAAAATTACATATCAACATCATCAATCAACATACCTCGATGGTCAAACACCTCCCCTGGAGGTAGCACCATGTCCGGATCATCCCAGAAGTCAACCCCGGCATAGGGGTACCGTAGTATCACCTACGACATCTGCCACCATACCTATGTCGCCTCTGCAGTGAATAAGTGGCCACCCTCGCCACCACCATGGCGAAGCAACACGATCGACCACCGCCTCAGTCACGGCTCTCGCACCTCAGGCGCACCCAATAGAATCCTAGGGCACAACATTGGCACCCTCTCCAGAAACTAGGCCACCGGGATGGACGCCAAGGAAAACTCCCCCATATTCGTGGACCAATAGTGGTCCAACTTCCCCACCATCCTCGCGTGCAGTGTAAGCCCCCAGGAGAAATGCTCGTCGGCCATCACTCTCCCCATCACCATCAGCTGGCCACCACTGATCCGCTGCGTCGCCACTGAACCATACACTCTCACAATCATCACTGTTATGCAGCGATGTGCTAGGAAATCCATCGCCCTAATGCTCACCACTGTGTCAGACATATAGTTATGCCCCGAACAATATCTCTGACCCACCGTCACATGTGACGTATCCCTAGGAAGCATCGGCTCCACTGGTAAGGGCATTCCCCGAAATGGGAGCCCAGTCAAAAAATACACGTCCTCCACCACAGTGAAGGGAATCTTCTCTCCCCGCACTATAAAGCAGTGCAGATCTGGACTCCACATATGGATAAGAAACTGTAGGAGATACTCCTGCACTCGTATCAAGGGGCACTCAAAGAACTTCAGCAACCCGTAGGCTTCCAAAGTCGCACGTACACCTGGCTCCTCAATAGCCACAGCGTCTCGTAGCTAGGACAAATCCCGCTCTCGCCAACCAACCAACATCATGCACATAGCTCACCTGCACAACAAAAAAACAACCTAAGTCACCCCCATGGACAATCAACAACATCAAAAAGAAACATTTTATACCCATTAACCTTGCCTCCACGGCATGGTTTTTTCACCCACAGGCACGCACACATGCGCGCCTGTACCCCCCACAGGCGCGCACATATGCGCACCTATTCTCTACATAGGCGCGCATGAGTGCACACTTGTCCACTGCACAGGCATGCTCTCAAGTGCACCTATTCACTCTACAGGAACGCACATGTGTGCACCTGTTCAATCGATAGGCACGCACACGTGCGCGCTTGTTCAGCCGACAGGCGTGCCCATCGTGCACGTCCTTAATTCCCTTAATCGCACCCCCATGCGCGTCTATCCGGTGGACAGACATGCATGTGTGCATGAGTATTATCGGATCACCCGTGCATGTGGGGCCCATACCCCCTAAACACCTCTGTATGGCCTTCCGTACAGCCCCTGCCCAAAAAATGAAATCCTAATTCTATGCAGGATGATCAGACCACTAACCTGATTCTCATGGGTCCTCAATCGGATGCCTCATCCTCCCCGAATCTCACAATATCCTCTGAATGCTTCTCATCCAATCACTATAGCAGCAAGTACAAATGAGGTGGCAATGTGGGCCCTACAGCTATATATAGGCCTTTTTTCCAAACTTCCACTCACCATTCCAGGAGCCCACGGTGTCCATTTCTTGATCCATCTTCAGCCATGGGATCAGCATCCCGTCATCTACATCACAACAATCCCTGGGCCTCTTTTCATCCTGAGCCCCCGGGGTGCCATTTTTTCATACCCTGATCAAGTACGCATGCACATATTCATGCTTATCAAATACATGCTCATATCTTCGATTCTCTTCAGATATTGTTCACGTCGGGTATTTTGTTTTCATGTGTGCAGGTACTTGATCATCATACGTCAGGTACAGCCTCTTCAGGTATATACTCAGCACTGGCATGTAGTCTTTCCCTCTGTATCGCACTTACATTTCCATTCACACCCTCTGACATTTGCCTCTAGGATCCCCATTCCCGGCTCTACAATACCCACACCTCCATTTGCATCTTCGGTACTGTCACTCGGTAGCATTCTTACCCACATGAGTTGTCCCATTCATAACACCTTTTGGCACTTCTGACACTCATGTTGTTTTCTCAAAACCCTTTAGGGATGGGAGTCCCGATAGTCTTTCATCATGTCATGAATCAACCACATACTCCTTCTCTTCATTTTTCTAGCTTCCCCACATGGACTCCCAGATTATCTCTTCACGATTCTATTTTTTTACTGCACCTCCTTAGTACCATGAACCCTACATTTCATCCACAATCAGTTTGCCCATCTGCAAATCTACCTTCATTTCACCTACCTCATACAAAAATTCACCAATGGGGCCCCCACCCTTCATCAGTTCTCCGAGCAAATTATGCCCTACACAGGCCACCCATATCACACTGGGGCACCCGTTTCTGTATTTTTACATTTCTCCCCAATTATTCGTTATTTATTGTACAAACGCCTTTATTTCCAGTCATTACATTACCTTTTTTTTGTCGTCACCTTTGGCGACCTGCTTCCCTCCTTTTGGCCAACCGCAACCCATTTCACCCTTGGTTGGAGCACTACTTATCATCTATGCTTGCCAGCATCTCCCATATCTTCAGAGTACCCCACAGGTCACTTACCTCTGCCCTCTAAATTTGTTCACCTTGTCCCGCCTCTGGCACAACTTATCCCCAGTCTTGTCGTCCCCCTGACACTCGACCTCGTTGAACGGTTGCAGCCACTTTTTATCTCACACATACTCCAACCAAGGGTCGTCTTGAGTCTTCCCATATATTGACTTCGTCCATGTACCTCCTCCACTTCCTCACCTCGCCTAGTAGATTTCACGAAGCAATTTGCTTCTGGGAGTTGCATCCCCCTTTTTTTGTCGACATCAGCACAGTTTCCCGAAGGGCGACAGTATATTGATTTTCATTATCCACTCAATGAGAGATCTCGGACGGCACAGCGTGAAACACCATTACTCCTTGCTGTCGTTGACCCCCATAACATTTGACGCCAACACTTTCTCATGTTACAGTGGGTCTTACTTTGTGACTATTGCAGTTAGTTCTTTCATTTGCTGAAGACCTCTGAACTTGGCAGGGCTATCAATGCCCACATAATCGCTGCTACTTATTGTCGTGATCATTGCCTACTATTCAGAGTATGTTCATTTGCAGAATTGTCTTCTGCCTTTATCACGACCGCCCCCGAGGGCGCTGCAGTTGTCTACACCAACACTTCAGTCATCTTTTTTCAGAGTTACATGACACGAGCATGGGGCATGCCTGCCTCGTTTGTACACAGTTTTCTATTTTACACACCTCATGGAAGATCGGGTCCTACCGGTTCCTTTTTCCCTCCAATGGATCGCTCTAGATGATCCCACTATTGCTCTCTCTTACAACAACATTCTCAGTAGAAGAAACATTGATGGATTTTGGATATACGTATGCTCCTAACCTCATCCATCAGGGGGCATCTGTTATCACTGAAATTTCGTCTGCACATGGTTACAAGAACTCAACATCATCAAACAATGATGAAGTCATCCATGGACCTGAATTAATACTAAAAAATTCAAAAAAAGGGTCAAAAGTTATACAAAGTAGTGAAAAGTTGAAGAGCGCTATGCAGACATTGGGCGCGCGTGCACATGCATGAAACAGGAACGCAGAAATTGCACACATGTGCATGATGCGCGACTGTTAGCGCAAAAATCCATGCACCTGCTAAACAACACATTTATGAGAGTGGTCAGCCTCCCACCCACTTATGGTTCATCTCCCAAGCCGATTTAACCCTCAAATCTGGACTAGATCCGACTGGTGGGCTGGTCAAAGACCTAGGAATGCCCTAATTGGCCTCTTTTCACACTACAATGAAGCTAAACAATAACCCAAAGGAATTCTATAAAAAGGCCATGGATGCACCTCATTTTTCAAGGAATTCAAAGTAATGTTATGTTGCTTCTATTGTCTTGAGGACTCCATCCTTATCAAGAGCATATTGGCACCATTGCATTGGACAATCCATCTCACCCATTGAGTGGATTTGTAAAGATTTCTTTCATCATTTTCCATTTTTTCTTTGTTGTAAGAAGAGCTAGCTAGTGGGGGTCCAAGAGCCCTCCCTTGGAGGAAGAAGGGACTCATAGTCCCCTTTCTTTTTGGTGTATTGTTTCACTAATATATCAGCCTCAACATTGGTGACATGGGTCCTATGGTTCTTTTTGTTTCTATGTCCCTATGCTCATGAATTTAGTTTTTATTACATTTCTTAGTTTATTTCTTAATTGTAGTTTTTATTTTCTTTCCCTAACTCTTTTCCTTGCAGCTGTCCTACTCAGCAAACCCAACTGAGCTTGCAAGCACCTCTATTTTTCTCACTAAGGTGACGAAGGAGGCGCAACAAAGAGGTTCAGTATTTCTTGGGTAAAATCAACTTTTTGAGGAGGTTTGTTTCTAACTTTGTTGAATTGATTAAATATATTACAACCATGCTGAGGAAGGGGAATGAAATGAAATGGACTATCGAATCTCATAGTTCTTTCGATCAAATAAAGAAAGCCTTGACTGAGGCACCTGTGCTCATCAGTCCTGACTACTCCAAATATTTCTTGATCTTTTCCTTTGCTTCATTTGACACAGTAGAAGTTGTTTTTCTACAGAAGAATGATGAAGGGTTAGAACAGCCCATTTCCCTTTTTAGCAGGGCGTTGAGAGATGCTGAGATAAAATATGAAATCATGGAAAAGTAGGCCTATGCTTTGGTGAAATCCATCAAGTCTTTTAGGATATATTTTCTACAGTCAAATATCATTGCATATGTCCCTTCAACTTCTTTGAAGGAGATTCTCATTCCTCCTGACATAGATGGGATACAGAGCAAGTGGATTGCCAAAATCCTTGAATTTGATCTAGATATAAAACCCACCAAATTGGTAAAAGACCAAGGTTTATCTAGGCTACTAGATGAATCTAATTGCAAAGATTTGGTGGTTAATTTCATCAACACTCTCTCATAAAATCAGCAATCTAAGTTGTCTGATAAAGGTTCTCAAGTCACCCCGCCATTGGCAGAATGTGCTTGGTACAAGGACATTATATATTTTCTGCAAAAATTGCAACTTCATGATGGTATGAAGAAGAATAGGGTAGGAGATTTGAAGATAAAATCTATTAAATATTTCCTTATTGATCAGGTCTTGTACTAGAAAGACCCTCTGATACTACTCTTGATATGTTTAGACCCACAGGAGGCCCAAAAGATTATGTTGGATTTTCATGACATACTATGTGGGGGACATCACTTCTGGAGAACCACAACATATAAGATTCTTAGGGCTAGCTATTTCTGGCCTAGTCTATTCATTGATGTTTGTGCAAAGATCAAGGCTTGTGTTAAGTGTCATAAATTTTCTGGAAAGCAGTAGCTCAAGTCTTTTCCATTGAAGTATGTGGTAGCTTCAAGACCTTTTCAGCAGTGGAGCCTAGATTGTATTGGGGAAATTCATCTTGCTTCAAGTGGTCAACACAAGTGGATCTTGACTTCCACATATTACTTTACCAAGTGGATAAAGGCCATCCCCACAAGGATTTCTTCCCATAAGGTAATCATTGGTTTTCTTGAGGATATTATGGCAAGATTTGGTTGTTCGAACAAGATTGTCACTGATAATGTTGCATATTTCAAATCTGAACCATTAATCCAGTTTTGTGAACAGTTCAGAATTGCATTAATTCACTCTAATCATTACTACCCCCAAGGGAATGGACTGGAAAATTCCTCTAACAAGAGCCTTATAAAGATCATTAAAATATTGTTAGAGGACAACAAGAAAGCATGGGATTCAAAGCTCAAATTTTCTTTATGGGATGATAGAGTGACAATAAAGAGATCTCTTGGTGTCTCTCCTTTTCAGTTTGTGTATGGAGTTGAGGCCATCTTTCCTTCTCATCTCGCCTTGCCTGTGGAAATATTTTTCCAAGACTACCAAGGAGAACCTAACGATATGATCAGAAAAATACAATAACTAGTAGAAGTACAACAGACTAGAGAGAAGTTGTTGGACAAAACACACCAACATCAACAAAAGATCAAGCATGCCTTTGACAGGAAGGTAAGGAAAGAGGATTTCTAGCTGGAAGATATAGTACTCAAATGGGATGCACCAATGAAGGACAAAGGAGAGCATGGTAAATTAAAATCCTTGTGGATTGGGCCATTCGAAATCTTTGAGAAATTTCCAAATAACACTTACAGGTTGCATAATTTTGAGAGTGCTGAAGTTTTTGGTGGCCTTGTAAATGGGCATTTTCTGAAAAAGTTCGTTGTTTGAGCCATGAGTGGCTTTTCATGCCATTGTAAATATAATTCTCCTTTGTTGGAGTAGCTGACCCCATATTCCTAAGATCAGGCATTGAAACTACTAAAGTTCTTGGAGCCTCATAGGGAGGTATCTATCCCCCATGGAGCCTAATGTTAGCACATATTTTTTATGGAAGGGTGTTTTTCCCTTAGGAAGTAAACCCTTGGTGAAAAAAATGAAGGAAAGGGTCATAGTGCGACCCACTTTTGGTTCTTATCCTAAGTTTTTGTGGTTGGTCGACCTTGGCATGTTGTGCTAATAATCGCACAGATATCAGTGGCTGATATCTGCATGCTCATATCTATGGTCTGCATTCCATATCAGACCCCCTCCAACCTTCTGCCTTTTGTTACAAGGTAAAAACTCTCTATGGTCAAGGGTAAACCACAACAGACAGGTATGACTCCAGAAATCAACTCAATTCAAACATGTGCTATATAAACTAATGTGCAGTACAAGGAAGAAGCCTACCTCGATCTAATCATTAGATGTCATTCCACCGTTGAGCACTTTGACCCAAATCTTTACACCTGCAAGAAGTTCTCAAAAAACAAGCGATGCAAGTATATAGAGACAATATATAAAATGAGTTAGCACATCAGATAGTGCAATCCATTAATAAACATTACAAACATGCCCATGGATAATAATCATATATTTGCAAGATATCAATAGGACGGGAAAGGAGTATTTCTATTAATAATTGATCAATAGAAGTATCAACATTACAAACTTCCATGTCGGCATGGTTCAAAACCAAGAAACCAAGTTCCCTCCAACTGGGTCTCCACCACTTCAATCCTCCACCAAACGCAAGCTCATAGAAAAGAGGTAATGAGGTCCTCTCAACATTAAGGAAAGAGCTTGGGGGATGAACACTATGTTCAGACTTGAGGGACAAAGGGATGTAGACTCAATATGAAGTAATTTCTTCAGAGTAACTTTGCTCTCAAAGTTGAATGCTTTCTCCTTCTTTTCCATAGCTCGAAATTGTGCTCTTATAGCCTCCAGAATGCAACTGAAGGGTCGAGTCAGAACGCTTCCATTATATGGAAGGCAAAGATCAGAGATCTTCTGTCGTGACATGAAAACCCGACCTCATTTTGTATTTTCTAGAACAAATCCCAATATACGCGAGCTATAGTGGAGAAGCAAGCGTATACGCATCTTGCAAAGAAGTTAGGGAGAATATATGTGGAAAAATATATATTTTTGGCTCTGGATTTATCAAAAGTAGGTTGATAAGTCTGCATAGGGAAATGGAAAAATACCCTCTCTACAAGATAGCAATGGTGAGGCAAATATTGTTATAACACCTTTAACGGGGGGTTCCGAGTTGGTGGTTTTCTAGAGTAGGCCCCCCACTATCGTTTTGCCTCCACAACAACTCGAAACCCCCAACATGTTACCACTTAACGCCCCCCCCCACCCTCTGATTTAACCTCCAAACATCCTTTCGATACCGCTCACGCTCCCGCTGACACCTATTTTCCACTTACCCGACCGCACGCATGTCCCTTCCCCACTGTCATTTCTCCCCCTTTCACCTCCCAACATCTATCCTCCACTCACACTCCAAGTCACCTCCACTATGTTTTCATGTACCCCCTGACCAATCACAACCCTCTGCCTCCATGTCCTTTCCCTTTTCCACGTCACCCCTATGCCTTTACACCTCATCTCTAACGTATTGGTGCCACCACATTCCCAGTCATCATTCTTCCAACTACATAATTCCACATGGTTGTCGATCACTTGATGTTCATGTCAGTTTGTGCAAATCATCTCGTCAGCTTCCCATAATCAACGTCCATGTCTTCCTACCGGTGTCCTACAAACATCCAAGTGATGATCCAAGTGGCAAAGTTTTAGAGTGCGACCAACACGTTTTACAAGTGCCGAGTTGACTCAGGCCCCATCCTGATCTGAATAAAGACAGTTAATGAAGTAGTAGGAGGTGGTTAAAACATCGTCTCCCCCCTTAAATGGAAATCCATAAAGGACTGACAGATATCATCTCTCGTCCAACATGGAAATGCATGTGCATTTTGACAGAGAATGTTCAGACGCAAGAGCTCGTGTCTGACAGGGGACTACATGCACAATCTACCAATAAGACTCAAACGTAAAGCCTTGAATGTAGTTCCTCAATTACTCCTCTGGTGGTGTTAATCACTCCTAAGTATAAATGTGTATTTTTGATATTTGGTTAAGGTCGATGGTTGAGCTAGGCTCCGGTATTGTAAAATTTTGATGAAGAATATTTGTTCTCTCGTTATGTAACTTGATTTGAGACTTCTTGTTTAATGTAAGTCATCTTTGTTCCTCCATATTATTTGCCTATGGTACTGAAGTGTCCATGATTGAAGGATTCACATGGATTGTTATAGTTTCATTGTGACGGATGTTTGATTACAGTGATATTATGGTGTTTTTCAGTTTCTTGAAATTTTGAATCCAAGAGGATCTTGTGTTTGAAGTTTTTCCTCCTTAGGATGTTAGAAGACCTGATGTCCATAGAAGGCCACTACATTATCCTCACCAATTCTTTCTATTATTCACATTTACTACAACTTACTAACTAAAGTTGATCAATACCTCAACAAGTTGTGCATATCGGTCCAATTTTCTGAGTTAAAACGATATTATCTTGAGTCTGCACCCATTTGACCTCTTTAAAATCCTTTATTGTGACATATAACCTGATGGGTACTGGGCTTACCTTCAATGCAATCTGAAGGTGACTTCTAGTGCTAACAAGAAGAATATTCTGAACATACAGTGAAGCTAATGTTCAAGAATTTAGACAATGACAGTGACACAGAGGCTGGACTCACGCGCAGTGGGAGACCGTTCAAAGAGGTTCCTCTTGCAAGCCTATTTAAGAAAAACTATGGAGATGAGGGATTCTACAATAGAGAAGAAGCATATCTAACAGACAAAGAGAATTTGGAGTCCACAAGAATAGAGGAAGTAGGATCTGAAGAACTTCACCAAGGAGAGACATAAACTTTAGGAATTGCGCCTACTGTCGAAGTAAGTACTATTACTCCTCTTGTTTTAGCAGCATTAAGTAACCAGAGTAACCAAAGTAGTTAGAGCCAACAGAGTACTGTTATAAGAAATTTAGCACATACTCAGTCAAGAAACCAATAAATATCTATGGTAGATGAAATGAGGTTACCTATCTTTAGGGGAGATGGATCTGAAGATCTTGATCAACACTGGTTCTTATGCGAATCTGTATGGAGTATCAAGCAAGTCACTGAATAAGTTGTTAAGAGAACTTAGTTTAGTACTACCTTGAGGGATCACACTCTGAACTAGTATATGAAGTTTGTTTCAAGACTGAGACAACCTAAACCGTTGAATGACATTAAGACTGCGCTGAGTGCCGAATTCAAGAAACCTAAGTTAGAGTCACAATGTATTACAAAGTTGAAGAAAATCAAGAGGAAGACCACTGAACCTATTTGGGAGTTTTATCAGAGGTTTAAGACTCTGACAAGGAGGTTGAGTTTTCAGATCCTAGATGAACATAATAAAGAATGGTTCATCGTTGCTCTCATACCACACATCAGAGTTCCTCTAATGCAACAAAAGGTCGCTTTGTAGGCTGAATCATTGGAGATCGCCATGAAACTAGAAGTAGCCCCTGTAGGAGAATCCAGACCATGTATGAGTCAAATATTGAATCAATTAACTAGTTTATCCTTACAGGTCAAAGATATGAAGAAAGATAAAGGAAAAGAGAAAAGAGAAGATGTCTGATGAATTAGATGTAAATCAGAGGGCCATGACAAGGAGCATTGCCCCCTATTTCATGAAT
This sequence comes from Picea engelmannii, assembly GCA_009831015.1. Classification (NCBI taxonomy): domain Eukaryota; kingdom Viridiplantae; phylum Streptophyta; class Pinopsida; order Pinales; family Pinaceae; genus Picea; species Picea engelmannii. The sequence goes on from ML799761.1 coordinate 255,874, forward strand.
ACTTGGCCTCTGGAGCATCTAGTCCTTTGAAGCAGGCTATTGTACCCTAGTGCAGGGTATATAGAACTAGACATCACCCTGGTGAATGTTATTATATGAAAAAATAAGTCCAGACACCTACCAATATTTATGGTACATTCTGCAAGTCTATGGGACATGATGAGAAGGATTGTAGGGCATATGATATATTGCATGAAATATCAAGGGATACATATAGGATTCAAGGAGAAACACAACAAGAAGAAAATAATGCGCAGTTCAACTCCCCAGGAAGAGGAAACTTCAACCCTCATGGTAGATTCAGAGGATGAGGATGAGGAGGAGGTATGGGTTGAGGTAGAGGTTATATTATTTTTTATAAATGCACACAGCTAGGACATTTGGAAAGGGATTGTCAAAAATCTTGTACCACTTGTAACTATTGTAATTTTTTTGATCATGTTATCGAAGATTGTCTAGTGTTGTTAGTCAAACTCTAGGAGAGATGAGGAGGAAACCAACAAGTACAATTAATATCAGCAGAAACTCATAGTGAGGACCCTAGAGTCATTGTTATTACTAGAGGGGGTGTTTTTACGAGAGAAGAAAGAGTGATCCCTGGGAATACTGCAGAGGGATCAAGAATCAGAAGAGATGTAGAGAATCCATAGTTGTTTGAGCTAAGGAGAGAGAGGCATACTTTTGAGGAAGCAAGGAAATAATTTGTAGAAGGAAAAGATTCTTCATCTAAGGTAAAACCAAAAGTAAGGGAATGTGAAATGCCACCAGTAGTTGATCAGTCTTCCCTAGCTAGACAAGGAAAAGAGGTAAGAAATCTCATGGACATCTTATATACCTGTATCAATCTAATTAAAAGTGAGAAATTTGTGCAGGAGCTACAACACCTAGTAAGATAGTATGAAATTGGGGAAATAGATCCTACGATGAGTAGATATGTGAATTAAGTATCAAGGAAAAGGAGAACAAACAAGGAATTTCACCTTAGTGCTCAGATTGGAGATTATGATGTGGACTATGTGGTCCTCAACTTGGGATCAGAATTAAATGTGATGACGAAGTAGATTTGGTCATTGATGGGAAAACCTAGATTGATTTACTCTCCTATCAGGCTTAGGATGGCTAATCAGTAGGCGGTGATCCCCTTTGGAATACTAGAGAATGTCTGTGTAGACGTCGATGGGGTAAGTACATTTGCAGACTTCGAAGTAATTGAGATTGTTGATGATAGTTTTCCTTATCCTGCGCTATTAGGAATTGATTGCGATTTCAACAATTCCAATGTTGTTGACCTAAAGAAGAGAAGAATGACATTCGAGGGTAATGGCCTGAAGGTCATCGCACCTCTAGACCCAGATGAAGGTCATCGATACATAGAACCTATGAGGGAAGAAGACCACACATATGAGCTAGAGAACATCTACATTATGATATCAAGACAACGGGATTAGATTAATCCTACAATAGATGGAAATCTCAGTTGGCGAAGTGAAAGTGCATACTCATCAGATTCAGAAGAGGCATTGGAAAACTGGCAGAACAAAATGTATGAAGTCTCCACATGACGTTGTGCCAGACTGACCAGAGAAGTTCACTGGATTGGCGCAAAAGTAGGTAATATTCTAAAATTTAATGGATTGGATCATTTAGAGACATTTCTATCTGAATTTGAGAAAATTGTACCAGTACAACATAAGATGTTGACACTGGATGAAGCTTTGAAAGCCACACCGGCTAGATGGTGGGGAGCACACAAGAAGAACATTGCGTAGTGGACACAATGTCGCACCTTATTGACAATGCGCTTTTCAGATCAAGCAGAAGGATGTGAAGTTTGATACACAATCCATATTTTTCCTAAGGACCACATGCAAAGTTGTGAGGAGGCCTGGCGAAACATTCCTAAAGAACAGTGGGTGCATAAGTTCATTAACACCTTGGATACTACGCCTATCAACTGGTATCTTCAAGCCGAACTGCGCCTCATCACTATAGATTGGTATGGTATGACTCATAAATTTATAATTAAGTTCTTATTTGAGAATCAATACCCTCCAATAGATCAATCTTTACAAATTGTAATACAAAAGGTCTTTGAGGAGGCACCTAACCTCCCTTTTGAGCAAGAAGAAGATGAATGGATTGTGCCTCTTCATCAGTTACAATATTGATACAATATTAATGCTAATGAGGATGATGACCCTAGAAATGTAAACATTGCAGAAACTAAAGGTCACAGAGGAATAGAAGGACTAGGGATTGAACTACCTTTTATTGGACAACCCATTAAAATTAAGAAGGTTAATATTGGAACAGAGAAAACACCTAAATTAGCAACTGTTGGAGACTATTGGGATGAATCTACTATTAGCAAGATCACACAGATATTACATGAATATCAGAACTTGTTTCCAACCAAGTTCACAGATATGAAGGGAATTAAAGGGCCCATGGGAGAAATGAAGATCCCCTTGAGAGAAGATGCAATACCTATCAAGTAGATACCTTACAGACTGAATCCCAAATATTAGCAAAAAGTTAGGATTGAATTGGATAGAATGTTGGAAGTAGAAATCATAGAACCTGTTGAAGAATCTGAATGGATTATCCCTATGGTGGTCCAAGATAATAAGTCAAGAGAAATCAGAATTTGTGCAGATCTAAGGAAGTTGAATGATGCATATCTACATGACCCATTCCCTACACCTTTTACTGATGAAGTTCTCGATAATGTAGGAGGACGAGAGGTCTACTCATTCACATATGGATTTTTAGGTTATCACCATATCATAATTGCTAAGGAAGATCAACATAAGACCACATTTGCAACATAATGGGGGTCGTTCCAGTATACTATGATGTCTTTTGGCTTGAAGAATGCACCAGTCATATTTTCCAAGGTGGTGGTCGAAGCATTTAAGGACTTTTTACATAATTTCTTGGAAGCATATTTTGATGATTGGACTATCTTTAGCCTACTGAAATACCACATTGAATGTTTGAGATTAATGTTAGATAAGTGCAGGCAATGTCATATTTCCCTGAGTTTGAAAAAATGTATTTTCTTTTCACCTTTTCGAGTGTTTCTAGGGAACATTATGTGTAAGAAGGGGTTGTTGGTGGATCCTTCCAAGATTGCCATCATCGTTGATATACCCCCCCCTACTTTAGTTAGACAACTGTGCACTGCATTAGGACACACTAAATACTACATAAAGTTCATTAAGGGTTATGCACAAATAGCAACACCTATGGAGAAGCTTCTAAAGAAAGACAGTAAGTTCCAATGGACAGAAGAATGCCAGTAGAGCTTCGACACAATAAAGCAGAAAATGGTCACTGCGCCAATCTTGGTTTTTCTATATTGGAATAAGGAGTTCAATGGTCATTTCGATGCTTCGTCCATTCCATTAGGATCATTTTTATCACAGTCGGGTGCAGGAGACATTGAACACCCAATATCCTTTTCTAGCATGAATCTTTCTACAGCTGAAAGGAACTATACTACGAATGAAAGAGAAGGCTTGGCTATGGTATATGCATTGTAGAAGTTTAGACACTACTTGTTGGGAGGACATTGTAAGATGTTGATTGATCACTTAGTCAACAAGCTAGTGTTGGGGGGAATAATATGAAGATGGCTACTACTATCCCAGGAGTATGACTTTGAGATTGTGGTCAAGCCAGGAAAAATGAATAAAGGACCTGATCACTTATCTAGGTTGGAACATGGTGAGGAACCTACCAGTCTGGAGGATACACTACCAGATGCACAGTTGTTGGCCATTACAAAAGCCAATGATCACTTTGTCGAGATAGTTCAGTTCTTGTCCACAGGAATGGCACCTCGCGAGTACACAACCATTCAGAAGAAACAGTTGGTAGTCCATGTTTCTGACTTTCAACTTATAGTTGGACAGTTATATAAGATGGGACTAGATGAAATCTTGAGGAGATGTGTTATGGAGGCAGAAATACCATTGATTCTTGTAGAATCACATGAAGGCATCACAGGAGGACATTATGCAGGAAAGAAACAACGTAAAAGGTTCTCATAGCTAGCCTCTGGTGTTCTCCTTTACATAAGGATGCTAATGAATACTACAAAGCCTACGATGTATGTCAAAGAGTGGAAAATCCTTCTTGAAGGGATTTGATTCCTTTGGCAGCACAATTAACACTACAAGTATTCGAGAAATGGGCCATTGACTTTGTGGGACCTATTAACCCACCAGGAAGGCGCATAAGAGAGAGATACATTATCAATGTGACAGAGTATTTAACTAGATGGGAAGAAGAAAGAGTAGTTAAGGATTGTAGTGAAACTACAACTTTGTAGTTCATTTTTGAGGATATCATAACCAGGTTTGGATGCCTGAAGACCCTCATGAGTTATCAAGGCACGCACTTCATCAACAAAACTATTGAAGCCTTGACTTAGGAATTCAAAGTTCACCATCAGAAGAGCACACCATACAACCCACAAGAGAATGGTATAGTTAAATCTTTCAATAATATCTTGGAGACAACGCTAACTAAGATTTGTAGTGTCAACAAAGATGATTGGGATTTAAGAATTCCAGTGGTATTATGGGCTTATAGAACTACTTGCAAGAAGTTGGCAATGCAGACTCCCTTCAAGTTGGTATATGTCTTGGAAGTAGTGGTACCTATGTAATACTTGGTTCCTAGTTTAATAATTGCAACCTTCACAGGTATGGATGACACTAGTGTTGTTCGAGACAGGCTTGCATAGTTTCTAGAGTTAGAAGAAGACAGGTTTATTGCAGGATTTCATTAGCAGGTATAGAAAGAAAGAGAAAGGCATTAAAGCAAGAAGATTTGGTATTGTTATATGACAAGAAGTTCATGAAGCATCCAGGGAAGTTCAAGAAACATTGTCTTGGGCCATTTGAGGTTTCCTATGTCATATAAGGAGGAGATGCACAGTTGAAGACCCTTAATGGAGAATGGAAAGAAGGTTCGATAAATGGGAGCCTGTTGAAATTGTGTTATGACAACCATCTGCCTCATCGCTCTCAATAAAATAAAAAGAAGAAAGGTATAGGTACCAGGTGTAGTTGAAACTGGGTACCAGACACATAAAATATATCTTGCACATGATAGGGAGAGACAGAGTAGAAAGAACAGGTTGCTCCATGCATTCTGCAGTTGAAGTAATACAAAAGGCTCAGTCTTACAGTGACTCGGGATGAGTCACATGTGAGTGTTGGGGGCCTGTTGACCCTTGGTTATGGAAGAAAGGAGAATTGAAAACTACGTGGAAGGCACATAAACCAAGGAAGGGTAGAAGTGGGAAAATAAGAAGAAAATAAGGAGAAAATAAAGGAAAAGCTAGCCATTGGAAGGGAATATTGAGGAAGATAAAGCAGTAAAGAAGATGGATCATGGAAAACTTAGCAAGTGGAAGAAGACACCAAAGAGTGCTTTGGAGCACCTCATGGAAAATAAGGAAGGACAGGATGGTGAAGCCCTGAAAATGTGGGTCAAGTGGACTTAGGGTTTAGGCACCTAGGGTTTTGGATCTAGGGTTTTGACACCTAGAATTTTTCCATGTAATGTATAAATAAAGGTCTAGAAGACCTGGGACGAGGTTCGTTGATACTATGATTGTTGTTGTTCATTGTTGATTATTGTATGTTTTCATCTAATATATAAAGAAACATAGTTCTGTGGGCGTATCCCTAGAGAGAGCGTGAACCATGTATATCTTATTGTATTATGATTGATGTTGTGTTAATTGATATATGTTATCCTGTTATTGCATTGTTGTGTTAGATCAAAGATATAACTTGTGAAGTAAGCTTAAGAGTGGTAAATAATAACTAGATTGTTTTTTGTTGTTGTCCTGGATTTACTTGGCATTTCCTCTGGTTGTAGACACCTATGTCCTGCAACCCCCTATCGCTACTTCGGGTGAGACTGCATTTGCTTCGCAGGTGTTTTCGAAAGGGCCAGTGGTTAGGGATTGTTGGTGCGCTATAAGAGTTCAACCCTGGGTCTACCCCTGTGCCAACAAGGTTTGTGGAAGGTCTGCATACAATTGGCGGGAATCAATTAAAAGATAAGTATCAACTGTGTTAATGTCGCATGTTGTGTTTAAGTACATGTCTATTATTTATAATAATTTCATGTGTTTGTTGCATCTATGTTTTACTGTTAATTCTGCATGAATGTATGTTGTAGCAAAATGCTTATGTCTGTTCAAATTTTCATTATATATATATATACCATAGAAATGAATAAGCTTTTAAAGTGGCGTGTCCGAGTATGTGGTTGGGGGTGTGTTACAATGTGGTATATGATTTTGAATAGAGCATAATTGTGGTAGCATTCCCTAGCCCTGGCATGGTGGGGAATGTTACAATAGTTGTCACATGGACCACTCAAAGATGCCCTCCTTGCATAGTTGGACACCTTCATGCATGATTATTTCCTCCTAGACCACATGTGGGAGGATTATTGAGACATTTGAGGATTTCTAAGAGGTGGTTAGACATAGTCATAGGTTGTTATGATGGTTATAGGATGATTTGGCATTGACCACATTGATTTATTTGATGAGCGCCATAGTTAAGGAGACACACATGCTATACTAAATTGGATACTTGTCTTGGATGAGCCACATGTGTGGCTCGATGTAATGCATATGGAGTTAGTTACATCTTGATATGACCATGTCCTTGATTCTGTAATATACCAGATATAAAATGTATGTAGAACAGAAATAAAATGCGAGTAATGGAAGAATAACAACAATATAACCAGAACATTCACCACAATAGCATTGAAATGATATAAAAAGAACAACAGAATTAGCACTTTGAATCTGAAAGCAATGTTCACGGGCCTCTTTGAGGGGGCAACCTCCAATTGAGAAAAGCTCTATTACAATAATATCCAAGCTAGGGTTCTCATACCCTCGACTCCTATTTATACTAAAAAGAAGCATCTAGAGGAAGATCCTTCTAGAAGCGAAAGCTTCTATTAGGTTTTCTTACATCCACCGTATTCTATTTTATTGAAAGGCCTTATTAATATTGACCTATATTACATCCGAATATATTGTTCTACCTATGTGCGGGTTAGGACCCTAACATGTCCTTCCCCTTAAAAAAAGCCTTGTCCTTAAGGCTTGAGATGAGGAAATTGTTGCAGAATGGTAGTTGGTTCCCAAGTGGCGTATGTTGGAGATGTATCTTTCCACTAGACTAGCACTTCCTTGATGGTTCTCTGTCATAGGTGATGCTCATGCTGGTCCAAAACTACTTCTGGTTGTATCCAAATGGATCCTTTTTCAGCTAACTCTGGAAGGTTGGTTTGAATTTGGCACTTAGCTCCAATCACCTTCTTTAAGCATGAAACATGAAAAACAGGATGTAGCTTCGAATGGCTGGGCAAAGCTAACTGATAGATGACTTGTCCCACATGCTTGAGCATGGTATAAGAACCATAAAATTTGGGCGCTAGAGTCTGACAATGCTCATCCTTGAGGGAAGTTTTCTTGTAAGGTTGCAGTCGAAGAAACACCTGATCCCCTTCTGCAAATTGACATTCAGAGTGACCTTGATCTGCCTGTTGCTTTATGTGATTCTATTCTATGACCAAATTCTCTTTTAGGGTATGGAGAATAGTCTCTCAAGTTGTAAGTGTTAGTTCAACCACCTAGACCTTCAAGGCACTTGGTAAGTATGAGAGAACTGAAGGTGGATTGTAACCATATACCGCTTCAAAAGGAGTCATGCATGTAGCTGTATGGTATGAAGTGTTGTACCACCATTCAGCTAGGGGTAACCATTGAGCCCACTGATTTTTCTTTTCCGAGGAAAAACATCTCAAATATGTTTCCAAATACTTGTTGACAACTTCCGTTTGGCTATTAGTCTGGGGATGATAAGTTGTGCTGAGATGCAATTCAGTGCCTTGTATCTTGAACAGTTCTTGCCAAAAATTTCTAGTGAAAGTTGGGTTGTGATCAGAAACAATAGAGTGTGGCATGCCATGAAGCTTGAAGACCTGATCCATGAAGATTTGAGCCACCGTGGATGTTGTAAACGGGTGTTGAAGGGCACATAAATGAGCATATGTGGAAAGGCGATCAACAACCACCATGATGACAGATTTATTTCCCGATTTGGGTAAGCTGGTAATAAAATCCATAGAGATATCCTTCCAAATAGCAGGTGGAATCAAGAGCGGTTGTAGTGTTCCCGACGATTTGATTGTTTCTCCCTTGTTGCATTGACACACATCACATTCAGCTACAAAATTACAAATTTCCTGTTTCATACCGTCCCAAAAAAAAGAACGTTTGAGCCTGTCATAGGTTTTTGTGAACCCAAAGTGCCTTGTTGTGGGTGTAGCATGAAGCTCAAAAAGTACCATGGATTTAAGATTTGATTGTTTACTTAAATAAAAATGAACTTTGTATCGAAGTTCCTTATAGAGCCAAGAGTACCCTAGAGAAGCTAGAGCATTGGACTGCAACTGGCAGATCAACTGCAAAATTTTGGGATCTTGTAGCCATTCCTGGCGAACGGCTTGGAGCCAATCTAGTACAATGAATGAAAGAGAAAAAATGGATCCTTCATCTTCAAATTTTCGGGAAAGTGCATCTGCAACCACATTGTCTTTTCCTTTCTTATAAATGATCTCATAATCATATTGTTAAGAACCAAAGACTGAATACAAAAGAACCACAATAGATATAGAAGAACAATATGCAAAATCTCCTTTATTACCATCAAACCCTTGAGGTAGGGAAACACCATACAATGGATCCTATTATGGAAGGGATCCTCTCCTAATCACTTGCCTCTTCAAGGGGGCATCCTCCTATTGATCTATCGCTCTGAATACAATACTTCTCTTCATGTCTCATTACATTGCTTGAATCCCTTTATATAGTGCTACCATCATCTAAGAACATTCTAGAGAAGGAATCTTCTAGAATTAGAACCTTCTAAGAATTCCTCTTACATTTATTATATCTAATTACCCATTTATTATATCTAACTACCATAGTGGGCCTTATTTAATAACATAGTGGACCTATTCCACCTTACATTGAATGACCTCCACTATTATCACTATGGGCCCTCTGGGCCCCCCCACTACCTCTCTAGCTACCTTACATCTGATCCCCCTTATGAAAGCGTTGTCCTCAACGCTTGATGTACAACCATATACCAGGGTCCCATGGATAATTGTGGACCATAATGTTGGAGAAGACTGAAGAACCAAGGTCCCATGTAGAAAGGAAATCCACCATGTTGAAGTAGTCCAACCACCATTGTAAGCCCGAGTCCCATGTCTAAGTGCTCATGTGAAATCCTCGTGAAAAATTTTGGAACCCAATAACCAACTCCAAATGATGCTCCAAAGACTGACACCTATCATGTGGATCCAAATAAGAAGATCCATCCACATAGTGGAAAAGGATCGTAGCAGAATCGGGAAGGAATAATACCACTATAGAATATGCAGACTGAACGTTGGTAACTAGCTCCTGATGTGGGACATTGATGTTCTCTACAGAAGGTGGAGTAGAGTCATCAAATAAAATATGGAAGTGGTTGCCATCCCTGAAATGACAACTATCCATATACCAATCATCACAATCGTCCTCAAAATCATACCAAGAATATATTTCTTGATTATATTCATCCCTAATGATGTCTTCCATAAGAAATCTCTCCTGCATGCTATCTAATGAACTACGAAGACTATTATTGAGGTCATCTGCAAGGTCATGAAATTTGTCATGCAACGTGTCACACAATGTGTCATACAATTGAGATTTGAATGCTTCAAGAATTTCTTTGAGGTTTTGAGAAGAAATAGCCATCTGAGCACCCTATGAACCCTCCGGTCCCACAACCATCATGAAAAAACCCAAAAAAATAGAACAATAAATTACAACAAAAAATCGCGGTTTTTTTCTGAAAAAACCCTAAAAAACTGTTGAATTTAAAATGCTCATAACTTCACTTCCCGTACTTTGTTTTGGCTGATTTTTTTTTTTAAATTGGGTGAAATTGTGAGAGGAACTCAGATATGTAATTTGTTTGAGAAAATTCATCCTCCCTATGCTACATAAATAAAAACAAATCACGCCACCGTCCGCAGAAAAAACACTGGAAAATTGCAGATTTTAAAACTTCAATATATTGACCTTTCGGACTCCGTTTCGGATGATTTTTTTTTTTTAACTTGGGTGTTTTTATGAGATAAACTCAAATATACAACCTGTTTCTACAAATTTTTCACATAAATACACCGAAAATTTCTGGAATTTCGCAGCCCTCTTTTTTCTTCTCCGAAAAAAAAAACTGCAAAAATAAAAAATATTTGCCCACAATGTCTGCCCAGGAAAGTGATTTGATACCACTTGTTAAGAACCAAGATAGATATACAAATATAATCACCACAAATTCTGAATACACAATAGATCCACAAACAATATAGAAGAAACCACACTTTATTATTACCAAACCCTTGAGGTAGGGCAACACCATACAATGGATCCTATTATGGAAATGATCCTCTCCTGTTCACTTGCCTCTTCGAGGGGGCATCCTCCTATTGAGCTTCAGCTCCAAATACAATATTTCTCTTTATGTCTCATTACGTTTCTTGAATCCCTTTATATAGTGCTACCATCACCTAAGAACATTGTAGAGGAGAAATCTTCTAGAAGTAGAACCTTCTAAGAAGTCCTCTTACATTTATTATATCTAATTATCCATTTATTATATCTAACTACCATAGTGGGCCTTATTTAATAATATAGTGGACCTATTCCACCTTACATTGAATGACCTCCACTATTATCACTATGGTCCCTCTGGGCCCCCCACTACCTCTCTAGCTACCTTACACATATCCAAAGAGTTTAGTCACCCCTTTTTGTTGTTATGGGGAGTAAATGCGTTGTTCTAGAAAATACTTGAGGCTTTGATGGTATGTCTTAATTTGGAAATGTTGCCCCAATAGATAAGGATGCCATAGATCCATGACATGCAGAATAGCCAAAATTTCCTTTTCATAAATGGATTTGCCCAGATTTCTTTCAGATAGTTGCTTGCTAGTAAAGGCCAAAGGTCGACCCTCTTGAATAAGGATAACACCAATTCCTTTCCCTGAGGCATCACATTCCAACACAAAGGTCTTTGTGAAATCAGGAAGGGGGAGGATTGGAGTGGTGCACATGGCCATATTCAAGGTTTGAAAATCTTGAGCAGCGGCTGGAGTCCAAGTGAAAGAGTTCTTTTTGAGGAGAGCAGTGAGAGGTGCTGCAATCTTCCCATAATTCTTAACAAACTTGCGATAATACCATGTTAAGCCTAAAAATCCACGCAAGCTCTTAAGAGTATTTGGGTGAGGTCAGTCTTGCATAGCTTAAATATTTTTAGGATCCACCCTGACGCCATCTTTTCCAACCAGATGACCTAAGTATTCTACTTTTGAGGCACCAAAATTACATTTAGTTTGTTTCAGGAAAAGTTGGTGCTGGGAGAGTAGATGGAGAACTCAATCCACATGAGAAACATGGTCTATCTAGGTTTTTCTATATATGAGGATATCATCAAAGAAAACTAAGACAAAATGGCAGAGAAAAGGATGAAACACATGATTCATGAGGCTTTGGAAGGTGGAGGGGGCATTACACAAGCCAAAGGGCATGACCAAAAACTCATAGTGGCCCTCATGAGTTCTAAAGGAATTCTTGGGAATGTCTACCTCTTTCATACATATCTGGTGGTAGCCCGAATGAAGATCCAGTTTAGTGAAGAATTGGGCACCACTCAATTCATCCAGGAGGTCATCAATGACAGGAATAAGGAATTTGTCTTTGCTGGTAAGTTTGTTGAGGGCACGAAAGTCAGGACACATTCACCAAGAACCTTCTTTCTTTATGACCATGACCATAGGAGATGTGTAGGGTCTCATACTAAGGCGGATAATGCCTGCATTAAAGAGTTCCTGGACCATTTTCTCAATTTCATTTTTTTGGGAAAAGGGGTGACGATACAGATGGATATTGGGAGGAAGGCTTCCAGGTACAAGGGAAATGGAATGATCATGAACACCATGGGAAGGAGAGAGGCCTTGGGGAGTGGAAAAGACCAATTGATGTTTAGAAAGGATGGCATGGAGGTCTTGCGGTACCGAGGGTGTCTATGTTGCTTGTATGGCATGGAGTTGGGTGATAACACTAGAATGCCCCTTTTTGAGCAGCTTTTCCATGCTATGGGAACTAATGATCTCAAGTGAACTGACGATGATGCCTTGGGACTTATATTGGTGGCCCTCCTGGTCGAATTGCATGGTTAAGTCTTTAAAATCCATGAGAATGGGAC